>VFFE01007738.1:1284176-1386494 GCA_008921705.1 Burhinus oedicnemus
GACCCCCAAAAAAAAAAAAAAAAAAAAAAAAAAAAAAAAAAAAGGTGGGCTTCTCTGCCTTTGACAACTGTATTTACACAACTTCAAGTGTTCCCCGACCCCGGCCGGACACATGGGGTTCTCCGGCCCCAGACAGCTTCTCCCCAGCCGCCGCCGGGGACTTTAAGAAAATGGCTCCGGGCATGAGGCTTCCTCACGCCCCGTTTATTGCGCTGGTTGGGTCCTCTCCTGCCTTCTGCCCCTTCCTTACTTTACAGCAGCTCCGGAGGCTCCATCCCCTTCTCCCGCGACGGGCAGGACCGAGGAGCAGGCAGAGGCTTGCATTCGCTTGTGGCTGCCAAGGGGATGGTGGGGTCGGACCTCTTAAAGCGCTCTGCAGGTAACTTTAGGGAGCAGCAGCTGGTATAGCGGGGCTCGCCTCGCTTCCTCCTCTCCCCCACCCCGCCTCACCGGCGATCTGTAGTTTTCCGACGAGGGGAGGGAGAAAGGAGCTACTTCTCCTCCCTCCGGCCCCGCTTGCCTTTGCGGGAGCGGTGGGGCGCCGGCGCCGCTCCGAGCCTCCCTCCCCTGCCCCGCGCTTTGCTTCACACCCCCCCTCGCCCCGCACCAGCGGGCCGTTCCCAAGCCGCGGCCCCGGTTCCTCTGGGAGGGGGCACCCGGCCGCAGGTGCAGCCGCGGGGCGGGCGGCG
The DNA here is from genome assembly GCA_008921705.1 of Burhinus oedicnemus. Taxonomy (NCBI): domain Eukaryota; kingdom Metazoa; phylum Chordata; class Aves; order Charadriiformes; family Burhinidae; genus Burhinus; species Burhinus oedicnemus. Next base: position 1,284,866 of record VFFE01007738.1, read on the forward strand.
GAGAGGAGCCGCCCCGGCTGCGCTGCTGGCGGAGACCGGGGAGCGGCGGCAGCGCCGGGCTGCCCCGACCAGCTCCGCGCCCGGGCAGGGGACTCACCCGCCGGGCGGGGACTCTGCCAGAGCCTGGGAATGGAGCTGGCTTCTGGCTCTCCTCTCGGGTGCTGAAAGGGCTCAAGCAATCCCACCGAGAGTCCCCTGTGCGCACCCATCGCTAATGCCGAGGCAGAGGGCTTCGAGCAGCGTGTCCCTGCTCACCCCTTCTTCTGGAATTACAAGTCAGCCACGTTTTTAAGTATTCCTCAGAACATGTGCGGCGTGGAAATCCTAGTGCAGCGGGAGCATTACAGGGACCTGGGAGGTGTGGGAATGCACGAATCTATACTTACTTTTTTATTCAGTCAGGTTCAGTTCATCTACAAGATTAGCGGTCTTGCTTTGAAACAATATCTTAGTGTTAAATAGCGTGGCCTTTGGGGAAAAAAGTGATATAATTGGAGTCTCAGGCAGCGCGAAGACAAATTGAAAGACAAATTAAGGGTCTGAAATTTAACGTTGTAATATTTATTTAAACATCGAAGGAAACGCCATTCCCGGGACTTTCAGCGTGTCCTCTAATTCCGTACGCCAACTCATTTTGCGTTGCACGCGAGCGTGTGCAGTCCCTCCAACAAGCGTTTATATAAAGTCATTTTAAAGAATTGTCAGGATATCTATCAGTCCGCTTTCCAGCCCAGCCCGCCGCGTCTTAAACCTCGACTGGAGCGGTCGAAATATTTGGAGGGGTTTGAGGTTGAATACAGTTGTCCGAAGCTTTTCTAGTATGTTGCAAAAGTTACAAGCGACCTGCGCCCGAGGTGCGCTTTCTCCTGTGATACCGCCTGAACCACCACCTTCCGCTGCCGCCCTGTCCTCTCGGGCTGCAAAATTTTGACTTCACCCAAGAACACACCAGGAGCAAAACAAACAAAAACAAAGAAGAAACGCTGACCACACCGCAGCTCGTCGCAAGTGGGATTTATTTCCCCTTCGACTTTGTTCAACAGATGATTCTGTTAAAAAGAGAAATCCGTACAAAACGAGTGACACCTTAAACTGCTAAATCACAGTAGCGCTCAAATCCGCTCAAATAAAAATCCCACCACGACACCGTGCTGTTTCCAGAGTACCAGCACTGCCGTTTTAAGCCGGCTCGTTCGGCTCTGCCGACCGCGGGAAGCGCTGAGCGGGGCTGCGCGGTGCCGGGCTGCGCGGTCCCGTCCCCCGCCCTGCTGAAGCCCCCCCGGCCCGGCACCGAGCCCCCTCTCCGGCTTGCACAGCGCGGCGCGCTCGGGGCTGGCGGCACCGGCTTGGGCTGCGCCTCCGGGTCTGGCCTGGAGCCCTGTCCTGGAGGTGTCCTCTCCCCCCTGTACCGATTACCGTCGTTACCCTCGCGGTCTTCTCCTTGGGGCAACACCAATGGCTGCCAAACCCGGGGAGCCGCGCCGGCAGCATCCCTCCCCGCCGGGCCCCCCAGTACGGGACGTGATGCCCAGACATGTCCCTACCTCAAGCCCCTCGACCCTGCCCTGCGCCCCGCACGCCCCCGGGGCGGTTTGCTCAGAGCTACACGGGCGGAACCGGCGGTGCTGCCCACCTCCTCCGGCACCGGGGCTCTCCTAGCGCGTCCCCGAGGAGACTCCAGGCTCGGTTTGCCTCTCCTCCCCCAGTCGGGAGAACCGTCCGGCTTCCCCAGGCGGAGCTGGAGCGGGGCGCAGGAGGAGGACGAGGAAGAGCAGGGACCGGTCTCCCCCCCCGGCCCCGCAGCAGTAGGGCGAAGCAGGCTGGGTAGCCCGGCGCCCGCGGTGCTTTCAAGGAGCTGCCAGCCCTGTCCGTGCAGGTGCCGTGTCCGTGCCTCTGGGGAAGGAAGGAAGTAAGGAAGGACGGGAGGGAGAAAGGGAGGGAGGAAGGAAGGAAGGAAGAAAGATGGAAGGGGAGGGGAGGGAAGGGACGGAAAGGAAAGCCCATGACTGACAGCTCCAGCGAGCTCCGCTCCACTTACACACCCTCCGCCAAAGTTTTCTTTCACACGGAGGGAACTTTGCTGTTGCCATGAAACTTGGGAGTTTTGCAAGCACCGTCCCCTCCCCCCGCCTTTGGGGCAGTCGAGTGGAAAAACTCAAGTGGCAACGGAGCGGGCGTAGGTGGGAATGGCCCGGAGCTCCCCGCCGGCAGCCAGCCCGGCCCCTCTCGCACCGCACCGCCGCGGCCCCGGCGTGCTGCCGCGGGGCAGCCCCGCTCCCACCGGGACGCAGGACCCGGCGGCCGTCCCCGGTCCCGGCAGGGCAGTGCGGTTTGTCCCTACGGACAGGGCTCAGAAATGGGAGAATTTAGTCCGTCAACCTCCCCCCCGCCCCCACCGTCTTCATCCACTCCGGGAGGGGTGTCCGTGCAGCTCGGGGTCGCTCGGTCTCCAGGCAGCTTCTCCAGGCTTGGCACAGGGCTGCGCAGCCACCCGGGAGCCCCAAATCTCTTTGTGCCCGGCAAACGCGCTGCTCCCACTTGCAGCACAGCGCCCCGCCCCGCTACTCCTCCCCGCGCCCCCGGAGGGCAGACCCGACCCGCCTGGCCCCGCTCCTTCCCCCGCGGCGCGGCCAAGCGGCTGCGGGAGCCCCCACCAGCTTCTCCGCACCACGCAGCCCCGGCTCTGCCCCGTCCCGCCAGCCCAGAGCCGGGGACAGGCACACGGCCCCGGGGCTGCGGGGCGGCAGCACCTGGGGACGGGGGTGTCCGGCAGCACGAGCGGCCCTGAAACGCCAACTTTTTGGCTCCCCCCACCCCCCAGCTGGTCAGTTACCGGCGTCGGGGCTGTCGGGAACCGCTCGCTGATTGGCTGCCGCCCGCTCATTTATAGCCCGTCAATCAAATACCCCCGGGATTGGTGCGCGCATCGCTCGGCGCTGCCCGCGGGAAGCGCTCCGCACCGCTCCGCAGGCGCGGCCGCCGCAGCAGCACCAGCACCAGGAGCACCTCGGGGAGCGGCGCCTCCGCCCGCCAGACAGAAAAACTTCCTCTTCCTGCAGCAGCCGCCCAGGCAGGTTCTTTCCCCCCTTTTTTTTTTTTTCTTTTCTTTTTTTTTTCTTTAACTTCCTCTCCCCGATCTGGTCCCCGCCTGCCCGCCACCCTGGCGCACCTCTTGCCGGCTCCGGCCATGTACAGCATGCTGGAGACTGAGATCAAGACGCCGCAGCCCACGCCGGGCAGCGCCGGGGGCAACCCGGCTCCGGGGAGCAACGGTAAAGGCGGCGGAGGCGGCGGGGCCAGCAACGGAGCGGGAGCCGGCTCGGACCAGGACCGGGTGAAGCGCCCCATGAACGCCTTCATGGTGTGGTCGCGGGGCCAGCGGCGGAAGATGGCCCAGGAGAACCCCAAGATGCACAACTCGGAGATCAGCAAGCGCCTCGGGGCCGACTGGAAGCTGCTGAGCGACGCCGAGAAGCGGCCCTTCATCGACGAGGCCAAGCGGCTGCGGGCCGTGCACATGAAGGAGTATCCGGATTACAAATACCGGCCCCGGAGGAAGACGAAGACCTTGCTGAAGAAGGACAAATACTCGCTGCCCGGCAATCTGCTGGCCCCGGGGGGGGGCAACGCGGTGAGCAGCCCCGTCGGGGTGGGGCAGAGGATTGACACTTATGCCCACATGAACGGCTGGACCAACGGGGCTTACTCACTGATGCAAGACCAGCTGGGCTACAGCCAGCACCCGGGCATGAACAGCCCCCAGCTGCAGCAGATGCACCGCTACGACATGACGGGCCTGCAGTACAGCCCCATGATGTCCACGGCCCAGACCTACATGAACGCCGCCTCCACCTACAGCATGTCCCCCGCCGCCTACGGCCAGCAGCCCTCCACGGCCATGAGCCTGGGCTCCATGGGCTCGGTAGTGAAATCCGAGCCCAGCTCGCCGCCTCCAGCCATCACTTCCCACTCGCAGAGGGCCTGCCTGGGAGACCTGCGGGATATGATCAGCATGTACCTGCCCCCGGGGGGGGATGCCACAGACCCTTCCGCCCTGCAGGGCAGCAGGTTACACAGCGTCCACCAGCACTACCAGAGTGCCGGGACTGGCGTGAATGGTACCGTACCACTAACTCACATATAAACTTGGCTGCTCCGGACGGCTCCCCGTCTTAATCCCTAACCCCACCACCGCTCCCTGACTACACCGGGACGTACGGCAGTGTTGCTCGGCTTAGCAGACTTAATACTAACTTTGGAGAAATTTTAAAAAGGAAATCCGTTAGTTGTGTCCTTTTTTTTTTTTTTCGTACAAAAAAAAAAAATACCACCCACTTGAGCAAGCTGTTGTTTTAATAGAGCACAACTCCTGCCTCCTAGAAGCCGCTGTGAAGTTTTCAAACCACGGCAACTTCTTTCCTGGTTTCTCCTAGGTTGGGCACTGTTATGTTCACTTAAAAGTTTTTAAAAGATCTCGCATCATCCAGTTTGATTTCTAGCGTTGCAATGACAAAAAAAAAACAAACGGCGGGTTTTTGTTTTTAAACTCAGTTGTTCACATTATCGTTGTGGTTTCTTAAATGTTTTGTTGTTCCCACCTTACCGAGCCTCGCTTGGTTTCTATCCACAATTGTAGCTTTCACGAGTTTTTAACTTTAGGGTTTTGTTCCTTAAAAAAGGGGGAGGTGGGAGAGAGCTGTGCGGGTCGCAAACGCATTTCTTTTATTTATAGTAAGTTGTGTGTCTTGGTTTTTCTTAAGCTGTAAACTTATGTAAATTGGTTTGTGAATTTTACTGTGAACCATGTTTTGACATATCAGATGAAGAAACGTTTTAGTTTTGTTTACCGGATTTCTTCCAAAAAAAAAAAAAAAAAAAAAAAAAAAAATCGAAACACTCCTTTCCTCTCCCTGTTCCTAGTCCTCGTTTGCCTTCCTTCTTCCAAACGAAGAGAGATCAATAAATTTTATATCGCGCACGTCGGCAGTCTCCGGGCGGTTTGTGCGGGGGCGGGCGCGCAGCCGGTCCCTCCGCGGCGGCGGGGAGCGGGCTCCTTGCCCGGGGCTCCCCGCGGCCACCGTGGTCCCGTCGCCCGGCCGCGGAGCCCGGGAGCTGCCATCGCTTTTCGGCCGGGTTTCTGCGGCTGCCGCGCCGTGGTGCGTTTCGGTTGGGGCGGGAGGGAGGGAAGTTGCTCCTTCGAGTTTATTTTCTTCTAAAGAAAAGCGGGCCCCGGGCCGGGAAAGCGTCTCTGACGCTGCTGCTCTCCCGAGCCGTCGGCCACTTGTTGCCTCTCCGCCCGGCTGGTTGCTCTCGGCCGACGGGGCGGGAAGGGGCTTACACGTGTGCGCCCCGGTTGGTTTTTTTTGCTCTGGAGGATTTGCCTAGAAACCCGAGCTCATCTGAAATATTTACAAAAGTAAAACCCGTTGGGGAACTCTTAATTAGAGTCTATTAAAAATGAATGGTTACAGGAGTCCCCAGAGGAAATAAATAATTCAATCTTTTCACTGTGTTTGACGAGTGTGTTTTTAGTCTGGACAACCTTTAATTTTCTGTCTTTTTTTTTTTAATTCATTTTTTATTTTTATTTCTAGGGGTCTGCGTTATTCCGGGCTGTATTTCTGCGGGCGCTGCGGAACACCCCCTAGCTGCAGCCCCCGCGGAGCGCCGGGGCCGCCGGCCGGGCCACAGACCTCTTACCCCTCTCTCCCCTCGGCGGCAAAAGTCGTGCTCCCGGCCGACCCCCCAAGCCTGCCCTTGGCTCCCACCGGCCGGGCCGCGGGCCGGGCTCCGAGCTGGCCCAGCCGGGCTCCGAGCTGGCCCAGGCGGGCGGCCGCTCCGCAGCCAAAGCGCCCTTGCAGACGGTCAGTGCGTTTCTCAGCGCAGCCCCCTTCGAGCCTCTGCCTTCCGTTTGCTTCCACGAACCTCTTCGCTGTTTGTCTCAGTACAGAAGGAAAGGGAACGGGAGGGTGCTTTTGTTGTCTGGTTTGGCTAAAGGGGCCTGCTCTGCTCGCCCCTTTATGAACGGCGGCTTCGGGGAGACCTTGCGCCCCTCCGCTGCCCGCTTGCGGGGGTCGGGATCTGCCGGGGGCGGTGGGAGCCGCTTTCCCTTCCCCGCCGCTTTCCGCCCTCCCCGCCGGCCCGGCCGGGGACCCCGCGCTGCCTCCCGGTCCCGCAGCGTGGGTATCCCGGCAGCGGAGCCCGCCTCGTTCTTCGCCGGGAAGCACGTCCAGGCTCGGTCAGGGCCTTCCTGCGGCTGTTCCAAGAGGAAAATCTGCAAACCACGGGGAGAATCTCCTTCTCTGGTGCGGGGTGCCTGGGTTCTGGCCACCCGGGGAAGGGGGGTGCCAGGAGCGGATGCTGCAGGTCCTCAAGCCGGGGAGAGACCCCGGGACCACGCACGCTGCCCTCCGCACAGACAAGCCCCTGGGGCCGTCTGCCCTCTGGTCCGTGTGGTGAGGCCCTGGCACCTCACACGCTGCCCTCTGCTCAGGGACGGCGACTAATCACTTTGCAAATGAGAGCCCAATGTGTTTTGTACCCTCAGCTCGACTCCTTCCATAACATTTCTGGTGAAATCTGGCAAACCTGTGGCGTTGCTTTCTCCTGGTAGCGCTGCTACCCTTTAGGTAGGAGCGTGCCTGTTACTAGCTCTGTGAGGAGAAGCAGCCCCATGACCCGGAGGTCTGAGAGAAGGGGATAAGATCCCTGGTGTTGGTACGGTACATGGAGATATGGGGGGTGCGGGGGGGCAGCAGTGGGTCCCGTTTCACCCCAGCTGGGGGTCAAACTGCTCCCCAGTGCTCTCCCGACCAGCGAGTGCCAGGGCAGCTCTGGGAGGGCGAAGCGTGATGGCCCTGTTCCCTGAAACAGCTCTCCCTCAGCCTTCCCAGACAGGCGTGCGGTGCAAGTCCAACAAAAGTGAGGGCTCCTGAGCAGGTGAGCTGCTGCAAGCACTGGAATTGTGTTTGATGTCTTCAGAGTTGAATTGCAGCTGCACCATAAGTAGTTGTTCTCTTCATCTGAGTTTTCTGGAAGTGGATTCTCTGCCATGAAAGGGGAGAAGCACTGTTCTTCAAAGGTCTGCAGTATTTAAGTTCAAGTTGTCCTCCTTGTTTGCCGTAAGTTAGGGCCTAAGGACAGTTTGTGAGCAAGTCCCTGAGGGGTCACAGAGAGATGCCTCTGTATAAACCACCTTGTTCTCTCTGAAAGCTCATCTCAGTGATTTGGGTGCTTTTCCTGAGCTATTGATTTTGAGATGCCCAGACAAAACCCTCCACACAGTTTTCACTTCCTGGGGCTGAGCTTTACCCTGAAGTTCAAAAGTTGTGGGCAGAGCTTGTGGAAAGGGTCATAAACAGTGCTGGATGGGGAGAGACCCATTGCAAGCTGAAAGCGATGAACTCAGCCTTGCATGTAAGTACAAGTACAGATACAGGCTCTTCTTCCCTGAACACGAGTGTATTTTCCATCAGAGAGCCAACCGCATAGAGGGAAAAATTGCCTGAAAGACAACTTTTTTTCAAAGAGCACCGTTCCATCCTTTGCTTGGACTCAAGAAATTTGCCTCAAGAACAAATGCAGAAACATGTTCCCTTTAGAATTAAAGAAGGTATGTTTTATTTGTACTAAACTTAATTTTTAAATTTTCAGTTTATTCTGGATATAGACACACATCCTGCATGCATTAAATCTAAATGCCTTTTGAGCAACGCTCGTGTGGGATTTCATACTCCTGCTTGTGTGGGAGGGATCAGAATCGAGCCATTACGTTCTCAGGGAGAGCAGGTGAAGTTACAAACAGTTATGTACGAGACACGTTGGCCCTGTGGAAGATGCGTCTGCACAGGATCCTTCGCTCTAGAAATCCACAGTGCTTTGCAAGATAGGGCTGTAGGTGAAATGCTGAGTTGTTGCATGTACAAAATCATTAGCAATTATTTGCACAATTAAAAAGACCCGACAGCCTTATTCTAGAACATCTAGAATAGATGCAAGTGCATTCATTATCCTTAGAAAGACTGAACATCGGCTGTGGAGAGGTTAATAATGTTAGCATTTAAGTGTAATGACAATATTTAGGCTTTTGCGTTAACACTTTTTTGAATGGAAGAGTGGAAGATCACACTTGGTGCTACTGTTAGTCTGTCAAAAAACAGCGTATTGTGTTACATTTTGATGGTTCCTTCCAACACCAAAAAGCTGCAGGTTAATTTACTTCAACAAAAATTGGTAAGTGAAAATATTTTCAATTAAAGTTTTGAGACAGGCTGATTGGGGAGTAGACCCTAATAATTAGCAGAGGAATCTGACTGTGGCTATTTTAAGAATATTTTTTAAACCACATGTTTTTGTATTTCCAATAGTTTTTGCTATAAGTAGAAATTAATATTAAATTCAGTAAAAGGTATATGATTAGCATAAACACTTTATGAAAGCATTTATAAATCAGTACTTTCCCATATCATACATGAGACTAAGAAAGTATACTTCCTGAAAGGAACGTTAGAAAGATGGGAACTTGTCTTACTATCTCCCGATGTCAATAGAAGGAATTATTTCATAGGAATGAATAACGGCAAAGAGATGAAATTAGGTGATGTTCAGGACTGGAATGTTGCTGCTATTCCCAACATCTGCAAAAGTAAGAAGTTTGATATGGCTTTTTTTCTACTTGTATATACCTTTCTCCTAGATTTATTGTAGTCAAGTCCAGTTAATTTACATGGTGCAGATTCGGATTGTTTCTATGGTAAACCTGGAGTGACAAAACACAAAAATCTTAAAGAGAAAGAGAAAATTTGAAGCAATTTCTTTTAAGATTTCTGAAGTGTCGTGGTTTGGGCTGTGTGGAGAGCTGTTATTGCAGATATGTTTGCATGGGGTAATTTAGTGGTTAGTGCAGATTAAGTTTTCCAGAATAGTTTCCCATATGCTTCTCTATCGTGACTTTTTACCGATGCCACTGGATGTGATAATAATTGCAACACTTATTTCACAACAGGATATCCTCAGGATGAGGAATTAATATTTCTTTGCTGTGAATACCGTTCACAGCCAACTTCTTTGTGTTGCTAGTCAAGTAAACAGGATTTCAGATTTTCCTCCTCCAAAGACATCTTCAGCAGCTCTTTATCTATTTTATAACTCGGTTTTCCAGTTTCTAAAGTGAGGTCTACACCTACTTCGTGCAGCAGGGGAGGTTGCAATGCATGTGAGCAAGTGTGTGTGTGAGAGCAAGAGAATGGGGGGGGTGTCGCAGTAAATCTATAAAGAGATGTATTTATACCTCCTCTGTGACTAAAAAAAAAAAAGCAGGTACCACTTAAATGTTATTTAAGTCAGCATCATGCTCAGAGTGCTCATCTTTATTGTTGTTGCTAAGTTCAATTATACCATATTTATGCCAAGTTACTTTTATTCAGTAATACATTAAATCAAGCTAAATCAATCTGAGCATGATTTGGCCTGGTTTAAAAATACTTGTGCTAATGTAACTGAAGTCTCCAACTCACGTCCACAAAGCAGTTGTGGGGTTTTAACACATTACTGCCCCAGAGCTGTTTGCTCAGTCGATTTTTCTGTAAATCGCTACACCTTTTTCTGTGCTTTGGCCATCCACAGTTCACATGCTGGTGGATTGCTGCAAACTCACCTCGGCTGATGGGGAGAAGTGTGAAACATAAACTCCTGCATAAGGTGTGCTGCTTCCAAAGAAATGCAAAGTGAACCAGGTTCTCAGAGCCTCAGGTTGCTGTGCGTATATTCCACGTGCGTGGCAGCCCGGAGCTTGAAAAGTCTCAGGCGTAAGTGGGGAAGGGCCTAGGAACAGGAGGGAAATTAAGCAATGTTAATAACTCGTGAGCTTCTGTCATTTATTTCTTTCTGGGCTTCTGGTTGAGACTTCTGGCCTTGGTGAGCTTTTTTCTTTGTCTCCATGAAGAATATTATGCATCTTTTCTATACAGGCCATAGGAAATAGCATAGCAGTGATTGCACCAAGCCTTCAGGATTTCCCCTTTGTACTAGACTCAGCTTATTCATTTCATGCATCATCATTCACAGCTTGCTGTGCTGATTTCAAAAATTCTATACATCTACTTCACACAAAGGGGAGAGACAGAACATAGTAGTGGATGTGCCTTAGGTGCGTGTAACGACTGTTCTTGAATGCCATTTGCAAGGGAAGAAATCTTGAAAGTCAATGGGAACTTTGCCCATTCAGAGTTCAGGATAAGGCACTTGGCATTGATTTCATTTTCATTGTACTGCGCTGCCTAGTCAGAAAAGCTTCTCTTCCACAAAGTTAAGAAAAGATATTTTAATCCAAATCATTCTTTTTTTTTCGCCCTCTCCTCTCCTCTCCTCTCCTCTCCTCTCCTCTCCTCTCCTCTCCTCTCCTCTCCTCTCCTCTCCTCTCCTTTTTTTTCTTTTTTTTTCTCCTGTAAGATTCACTGGGCAGTTTTCATTTTACAGCCTGTAAACAGAAAATGTCACAGTAGGAACTCCTTTAAAAAAGTAAGTTATACTTTCATTATTGAGCAAAAAGTTCCTTTCTTTTGAACTCTAGTCTGTTAAACAGGTGAACATTTGTGAAACAGGTGTGAATTTTTTATGAGCGTACCAGAGCTGGGACAGTAACCGAATGAATTGTCACGCTGCTAAAGTAAAAGGAAGTAAAGGAGCGGAATATACAAACTGTCAAACGTATGCATCAAGGTAATTCTGTGTAGTTTTCCAGGCATTCGGCGGGTCTGCATGAGTTGATGCAGTAAGCATTAGCCCTGTCCATGTTCTCTCGGGGAATATCCTAAGAACAGTTGAAGTTTTTCTGACTTGTTCAATTTTGTGCAGAGCATGCGATGTTATAACAAAAGTTTTTTTCAAACTATTCTCAAAGTAAGGAGACTAACTTCTTGAAAGTATTTTGCTTCCTTTTCCAATAACTCCTCTGCTGTTCTCTCAATAGATTTCAGTCTGTTCATGTCAAAGAGGAGTAATTCTAGCCAAGAACAACTTGTTTTGATTTGAAAGTCCTGTGTAAGCAGGTACTAATAATTTTGGATTCATTGTTAAAGGAAATAAGGATTCTTTTGTTGTTTTTTGTTTAGACAGAAGTATAACAAAAAGATTACTTAAGAATTTAGACTGTGGTGGCATTGAAAGATCTCCTGAAACATGATTGTTTTGGCCTCTAGCAGAGGACTGTCCATCTGTGCCTGGAGTTACTTTGTTATTCAATGACTGAGAGGCCAATTAATGATAGGAGGAGACTTGTGAGCTGCAGGGAGAGGCATGGCACTGCCAAAATCTGGCAGATCGTCTGGAGTTCCTATTGCATGAAACTTCTCCCGCAATCATTTTCTCTTCAATTACTCAAGAGAGGACTAGAATTTAGGCCAAGCCTGAGCAGATTTCAATAGCACTGAACAAGTATCAGGTGAGATTTTGCAGTCCTATGTCTGATTCCTGTGCCGCGGTTCTACCTGGATCCATCACCCTCCTCAATCCTACCAAGATTCAGAAACTGGCTGTGAACGTAACCTCCACATCTAGGGGAGCACTGATCATGTGCTCCTACTCTTTTTCAGAGAAACGCCTTTTCACTGGGCTGTTAGAATATCAGTTCAGCATACTGCTCTGATACTCACAATCTTGAGAAAGTTCGTTTCTCCTTCCACTGATGTTTCATCCTGGGAAAATCCTTCCTTTCCTAACAGAACTACTGATCTCTAGTTTTCATCAAATTATAGTTCCAAACAACTTTACACCAGAAGCTTGTTGGTAGACTCCAGCCAGTTGCTGACAAGATATGAAGATACTGCTGACATCATGATATTTCAAGAGTTGGGTGCTGAGCACCTCTGTACCTGGCTCAGTAGAGGACTTCAAGAGAAGGAAGAGAGACTAATGGAAAATATTGCCCAGAAGTGGTGTTGGGAAGGCACTGGCAGACATTTGGTGCTTAATCTGCTTCATCTTCAGTGCAAAGTAGGTAGATGAGTAGCAAATGTCCTTTTGTCTGTATCCCCTTAGGGGCAAGCCAGTCTGGGTTGAAAACATTGCTAAGTGAAGCCAGAGTTTCTGTATCTGGTGGAAGCCAAGAGAAGAAGAACAACTTGATGCTAAAGTAAGGGCATATTAACTTTCTCTGAAAGTGCTTTGTGGTTATAGCACTAGATTGTCTGCTTTGATTTGTGACAAGGAAGTAGGTGAAGGTGGTCTTTGAATGAGAAGCAGTCCGTAGGGTAACCTTGTTGGTGAGTTTCAAAACTGTGATGGCTGGGATTGTTACCAACCCATGTGAGAATTTCCTGAACAATGCCTAATAAGAACCGCAGCCAGTTGTAGATTTTAAGATGTCCACCTTGGCTTGCCCATAGAAGCACAGGGGAGAGAAGAAGCAAGTGGAGCAGACCTTCATCCCCAGGGAGATAAGGAAGTCATAAGAAAGTCAGGGTTATAAGCACAGGGCTAAGCAGCTCAGGTGGGAGGGAGAGGGTTTGGGTATACCTTGCCTACTTCATGAGAAACAGGAACGCTTCCAAAGGGGGAGCAGGTAACTTTAACAAACTGCATCACTAATTTTGTTGCAAAAATAACCCTTGAGCATTTTTTATTTTAACATGCCTCAGACTGAGAGCTTTTCAGAGAAATAGGACTTGTTTTCCCCAACTTCTAAAGCATTAGGTGTGATTTTGATGATCCCGCTCATTCATATATCTAAGCAGGTTTAATCACCATTTGTGCCTGTCCTAATTCCAGCTCCAAAGACTGTCAGCCCAAAGGGAAGTGTGGGAAAGCAAATAGTAACCCACAGCATGGGAGGTAAGTGAAAGCTGTGGCTCTGTGAAACGCATTGTTCCAGCTAAACTGAGACCCTTTCCTTTTCTTTGAAGCCTTATAAGGCAGTGTTCATGATCTGCAGTGGTGCTTGTGGAAGGGAGGACTAGAGACAGAGTGCCAATTTAAATGTAGGCTTTTATGATTTAATCACAAATATCATTCTCTTGCTGCAGACATGAGACGTACGCATATAGAAAATGGCATTGTGACAAATAGTACCAAGATGTTTTTTTCTGAGTCCATTTAGTGAAGGCTGGGCAGGGAGGTTAGATGTAAAAAAGAGAATGATACAACTAATGGAGATGGAAGGGAAGGCCCAAAGATAATGGGATGAAAGGAGATTATCACCTTGAAACATGTATGTTTCACGTCTGAGGATTATTTAAAACTGTGAAGAAAACAATGCCATGTTGTTTTGTATTTAAAATACATCTGTATTTTTCTATGTCTCATAGTTACTTTTTCAATATGCACAGCGTGACCAGAATGTAGCTTATCCTTACCTTGAAGTGTGAACACAACAGCAAAATCAGTTGTAGCTAATGAATGAACAGGGACAATAGAGATCTACTGGCATTTGTCCCTAAAATCTCTCTGTGAAGAGGAGGACAGGGGAGCTTTGGGAGGGAGCTAGCCCAATCTGCTGAATTTCGATGAGGATTGCTCTAGTTTGTCTCCCATTCTGGTTGGCTGCATTATTATTTATTTCATCACTCGAATTGTGGTAGGTGCTGCTTGCTTTACAGTATGAATAGCAAGCTGTTGGGCTCGGTAGAGTTCACTTATGCAGTAGGCGAGAATAATTCTCTCCTCTGCAGGAACTGCTGAGTAAAATTTAATAGTCTCAGCTATGCCCCAGGGGGTCAGGGTAAAGGATCCTAATGGTCCCATCTGACCTTAAAATATAGAAGCGTATAACAATATCTAAGTACATGCCAGGATTGTATCCTGGCCACAGTACAGTCAACGGATTCCCCCTACAGCATCTTCTCAGACACTTTGCAGCCTAAAAGCTTAAGAAAGACACAGCGTGGAACAGCATGACCACAACAGATGATATGAGAGAATAGGCAAACTACTAAAAGAAGGTCCTGTGGTTACTTGGCTTTGTCATATAGCATACATATGTGAACATAGACCCTTTGGCACAGGAAGTATCAGTGGCTTATGCGTAAATGCACATGTTCATGTACATTCCCTTGTATCCCTGCAATAACTTTTGTTAAAGTATAGGACATAAAAATTGCTTAAATAACTGTTGGAGCAAGTAATACAGAAAACAAACATACTATCAGGTCCCCATGTTACTCCACAAATGGTGCTGCCGTATTCGCACTTCTTTATTTGATAGCATCATTCATATTCATTGTTAAACAACCTGAAGAGGAATATTGATAATAGTTCTCTGGTAAAATTTGACTAATCATAAACTGAAAATAGCAACTTTTTCACCTGAAACATCTGTCTGAGCACATTCTCATTCCCCTAGTCCAGTGAAGTGCGTCATCTTCAGATTGGAATATTCGTCAGTAGGATCAGCTGTTAGACGTTTGACAACATTTCTATTTCAGTGGCCTTAAGTACCTTCAACATTTACAGGCTCCCAAGGTAAGAGGGAAAGGGAATATAACACCTAGCTAGTGCTAATGATTCTGATGGCTGAATACCGAAGAACTAGTTAGAATTGCACTTTTGAGGTGTCTTTAGAGCCAATAGGCTAGGAAACTATTTCTATCATGGAAATTTGGATCCTATAGAAATTGCCATGTATATCAGAGTTCCTTGGGATCTGTGCATTTATGTCCTTGCTGGCAGGTAGAGAAGATGACAGATTTCGCAATTCAGTAATGATTTGTCAGTTGTTCTTAAGGAATCTCTCAAATGTCATGGCTGTGATAGAGGCACTGTATAGATGCACAGGAAGAGTATGTTCTTTCAATTAAAGAAAACTAAATCAGGTAAAGGGAAGGTGACCAGGATGTTGATGCAGTCTTTCCACGTGTTGGTACCTGGGATGTAGCATGCGTGTCTGTACCACATTGTCAGTCACACAGAGAAGTTGGAGAAGTTTGAAACCACAGCTAAAAAAATGACTTTGGGGCAAGAGGTCTAGAAGACATTCTCAGGAGAGATGTAAAGAGGTGAATATATGTGGGACTATGTGATGACTAGTGAAGGGAGTAAGAAGTCTGCACAACACCTGAAGGATGCAAAAATAAAAATGAGTTCTGCTGGGTGCTGCCCTGTGACAACCAGGAAAAATGGATTAGATTTAAGGAGGATTTTATAAAAAGAATGCCAGGAAAATAAAAGTCAGGCATCCTCTCTTCAGGAGGATGTTTCAGATATTACAGCAGGACTGGATAAAATATCTGTGAACTACGGAGAAGAATCTTGTGTTGGAAGAAGGGGAGATCAGTGTTTCATGCCTGTTCTCTGCAAGTAATTTCTGTGAGTCAGCATTGGCAGTTAACATCGGCTGGTCAGTTTGACTTGTGTTTCCAGTAAGTTTCTCTGTATTGTTCTCTTGCGTGAACTCAGGCTTTGTCTGTGCTCGAGCACTCAGTCATTTGTAAAAGAACTTATTTGCTCTGATTGAAACATACGTGATCAGGTGTGTTCCTGAATGTCGTGGAAGCCTGGGAGTGCTATACTGGGATGGAACTTGTGGTTTGATAATAATTCCTAATTTGGGGGTTGTTTTCTTTGTTAGATCTCAAAGCACTTTGCAAATAAAATCAGTGCAACTCAGTTACATTTGGAAAATGGTCCAGGGACAACCCGTAAGGCAGTGGTAGAACCAGTAGTCATCCCTTGTCTCAGATTGATGCTCTGTCCACTGTTTGGAAGAGAAACTTCAGAACTGGGCTTATTATTGTCCTGTCAGCAGCATTTCCTTATGTTGATGATGGCTCCAGAAGAGCTCCACCAGCCCTAAGAGAGAATTGCTCCCAATTTTCTCCTTACACCTCTGCTAAGGGATACTGGCCTTGGAGAGGGAAGTGTATATATGCCAGCTCTTCAGCCACTGCATGCCAGCTTAAACTAATCGTGTTTTCAGATACACTGGGCTACTTATGATAGAGGGCTGGTAAACTTCGCGTGTCATATGGGCTTTGTCACCCTGGTAGAGGGAGAGTAAGGAGTCATGCAGTTGTTTCCTATTTTTCCCCAGTGTGGACTGCCAGAGCTTATCTAGGGACAGCCCAAACTAGTAGTGTGTGAGGATGGCTCAGCCACTCAGCACTGTCTGAGCCTTCTTGGGGGCTTTGTGTGAGGGCTTTGGAGATCTGAAGGATTTGCATGCCTTCCCTGGCCCTGTGTGTGTTTGTAATTTGTGGGAGGTGCTTCTTGCTACAAGCTAGGTGGAACTTCAGAAGCCAGTCAGTACAAATTCACTCAAGTATTGTTAATTTAGAGATACCCTTCCTTCTTCCTCTCAATAAACAACCACACTTAAACGTTGGGCTTAATTTCACTAAAAGTATGATCTCTTGAAGTGTGTATTATGCTTTTCATTAAACACAAAAGGCATTTTATTTGTTTTGCAGTATAGTGTACAGATGAATCCTAAAGACAAGGAAAGATACTGGGAATTAAAGTCTATCAGTGTTAGCTTGCAAAATTTCTAAATTATGAGGATTTGATGTGAGTTTGTTTTGTTTCAAATCAGTTCTGTGGTGGGGTGACTTGTAGCTGAGTTTGCTGCTGGTTTGATGCATCCGTTGAATCTACTAGCAGCTGCAAAATTCCAGGAGCCTGGCCTTTTCATGATTCAGTGACCATGTAATTGGCCATGGGATTTATTCAGCCTTTTCAGTCTACGTGACCCTTCTGTACAGCATCCTACCAAAACGTCCCGGTTAAATTTTGTGGCTTTATGTTGTGCATTCTGAATGAACAGCTCACAATTTAGAATCCATTTTCCTTGCATATACAAGCAGATAAAATATCATAATAATGGCTGCCTGCTTGTTTGCATCATCGTTAAAGCTTAAAGTGTACAACCTGACTTTAAAACATAGTGAACTGGGCCTTTGTAGGCAAAGGGCATTGGATTTGTTCTGTGTCTGCTTTAGGTCCTGCCCGGAGTCACCTGACATCAGACATTTCTGCAAGCCAGTCACTAAATGGACCATCAGGAATGGACACCAGCACATGCAGAGGGATAAAGAGTCGAGCACATACTCAGCCCCCGTCCTGCAGAAGTCTTAAAATACTGTGACTTAATCATTTAGCAACACTATTTGAGCAGTTTCAAACATAACTACTCTTGGGAGCCAGCTCCCTTCGCCCTCTGGCTGGGAGCTCTGGGTGTGGGAGGAATGCAGGATTGGGTGCTTATCTCTTCATCTTGTCTCTGCTGTGTTTTGAGTTGCTAACTTGAGTGGTGATGTGCCTGGAAAAGATTGGCTGGGGGAGGTCAGCTGCTGCACTGATAGGCACTGGTGGGAATGGAGGTGGAATATATATGGGGAATATAGTTTTTGTATTGTGGTCCAGATCCTTTATTCTAAAACCATGTAGCATAACTGAAATTACACACTTTCACGTGCATGATGTACATCTGGAGTACGACGGCTTTATGTAAGCAATGGGTCACAACTAGCAGTCTACCCAGAGGTTATCATCCGTGCGAGAGTTGCTGCTTCTAGCACTAATGGTCAAGATTTCAATCTCTGTTATACGCTTTAGTGTGGAATAACTAGTTTTACAAAGGTGTGGCTGAAATCAAAATTTACTGTAGGTTTCACTTCCAAGGCCTATATTGTGACAGGATTACAACTGCAATATCACCCAGGAGAACTCTGTAAAACCACCAAAAGTGCCTTTTGCATGTGAGAATTAAAGCTGTTGTAGGTTGTTTCAGGAAAGAAGGGGGACAGAATGCCTGAAAATGCTGCTGTTATTAAAAATATAAACAGAAAAAAGTCTTATTGAAGTGAGGTTTCCTTTCTTAAACAATCTGATTTTTTTTCCAGAGCAGTAAAGCTCATCCTTTACCAGTTGTTGCTGACTTAGTTCAGAGGAGGTGGAAAGTGATTATGCCAGTTACTCAGCTAAAGAAGCATTATCGGTGTCTCAGTGAGCAATGACCGCTGCTGTGGTACACGAATGGAGAGTGGCAAGGAAGAGCTTTGCTCAGGTCTGTGGTAGAAGGACAGTTGGACAGGACCATAAGTACTCTGGCAGTCAGCAGGACTGTCAGAGAAAGTATTATGACAGTGTTTGCCACATGTTACTCCTTCCAGTTTATTGCATTTGCAGCCGGTGTTAGCGGATCCAAAATCTTCTTGAAAAGAGCATTTTTAACCCTTCAGGATCAGCCTGAAACCTCCGTGATGGATTGCTCACAACTGCTCAGCAGGTCTGCTGTCTTTCACATTTTCTTCCTCCCTGATGAGCGAGACAGCTATCCATCCGCCATGTGATGGTGAGCATTTCTGGTGTGCGACCTCACCTGAGAAAGCTAAAATATTGCAAAGTGTGCATATAGAAAGGCTCGTTTGAGTCCAAGGCTTTCTGAGCGCTGCTACACAGCACCACACCTCCTTCCTTGTTTTCTGATCCCATGGGCTAGAAGGTGGTGGTCAATGATCCATCAACCAAATGGAGAACTGGAAAAACCTAAAAATGGGAGACGGCTGGAGCTGTAAGGAAAAAAGGAACAGTGCAGGGCTAGCAGCGCTGCAAAAATCTTAAGTTAAAGGAGACTCTGAGCATGTTGCTTTTAAGTGACTCTTTTCCAACATGTTTCTATTCTACAATAGTTGCTGGTCAGCCCGTTTCACAGTACAGCATTGAAAAGCACAGTTGCAGTATGAAGTGGGCTTGTAAGAGAACTCATAAGTTTGCTCTTTTTCACCCTTAGATGAATTTTCAACATTTCTGAGTTAAACTGACAACTCACAAGGTGATAGCAAATGCACAGTGCCCTAATTATCACTGGGTTAACCTCAAGGATGCCAGAGTGCCCCAGCAGTCGCAGTAAAAGAGTGAGCCATTGAGGGACTGGAAGCTGTTAGATGGCATCCTGCATCTGCAGTCATATCTTAACAGGCTTTGGTTTCCCACATCACATTCCCCCGAGGAATGACCTCAAATCACTGTGCAGACTTCAGTGAGTTCAGCCTCAAGTACCTGTACTCCTGGGTGCCCAGGATCTTAGCAGTCTTACAACATCCCTGGATAATGATAAGAGATTCCTAGAGATTAGAAATATGTAGCTTTCACATAGGTTTACAGATGATAAAGCCAAAATGTTAGAACCTGAATGCATGAAGAGAGGAGGTGTTCATGCACAGGAGATAACTCGGTTTAAGATTATGCCTTTAGCTGAAGTAATACAGCTTTTGATAAACTGTATTTTATTAATCTTCTTTAATAGATTAGAAAATCTGTTTTATTCCACCAAAGATAGTCACTCAACTTTTTTTGCTCTTTCTACAGGTGTTATGTATCTTTTTTTTCACCCTTGAGAACTGGGCAACTGATTGAGGCATCCCTGAACTGATTTACGTAATTTAAAAGTTCATCTTCAAAAATCTTTACCTTGAACCACAGGACTGAATCGGAACACTTATTTATTAGCTTCCAGACTCAGTACCCAGAACATCTTTTCTCTTTATTTTCAAGCTGAATATTTTTCTTCTCTAGCTTTCTGGGTATCCAGTGGGTGCCAAATATTTTTACACTAATCTTCTATTATCTTGCCCTAAAGATAAAACGCATTTTTTCTTCGGCTTTAAAGCTGGTAAATTCTCCTCTTCCTTCTGAGAAAAAGAAACTTGCTTTCCAAGGCCACTATGGCAGGTGTAAGAGTAATGAAATTAAAATACTGTGAGTTTTTTTGACGTATCGGAAAAGACACGATTGCCAGATTGGGACCTACGTTTATGTTGGAGAATACAACCAGTGGATAACGTATTAGACATCAGCCACTGATATACACTGTAGTCTTAAGTGTCAGAGGAGGTGTTAGGAAGGATGCTGTAAAACAAATAAAACCAATATGGTTTAGGAAAAGCATTAAAGTCAGGTTTTTATTTTTTTCTTCTTTACATTCTCTAAAGAATGACACTTCTGTGGAAAGTGAATTTTAAGTATTGTAATGAAAAATATGAAGGCGTTATTATCCTGTGACAGTTTAAGTGATGAATAATCGCAATTAATTTCATAAATATTGACTAGATGCAATGATGCTTTGTGATGCCAAGCAATAGATCAAACTCAAACCCCTCACTGGTACCTGACAAGCTCAGCCTCCGTGCAGTGAGGGCCCACATGCCTTGGGAACACCCTTTTCAACAACTTGGCGCCATGCTGAACAATTCCGCTGCCTTTCCTGCTCCTCTGCCCGAGACGACCTGTTGCCTAAAGCTGAACTGCAGTGGGGATGTGCTCCTCAACTGCTGCAATTCACAGCTTGGTTTATCAGCATAAACCACTGTTAGTCCTGCTTTATTGTTCGCAGCCCAGAATATTTACATAGCATTTGAAGGGAGCATCTCTGTAGCTTCCACTGATGAATCCAGTGGGAACTGTGCATCGGAGCCCTCAGGGATTTACAGCACCTTTTCCACTCCTTAAATAAACAGCACAGAATGTAACTTTTCAGAGCTCGTAGTAGCACAGAGCATATGAATATTAGTGGCTTGGGCTGAAATCATTTGAGAAGAGTTGGGCGCAGATCTGATTTATTTGACACCTGACTTTGAACTGATCCACACAGTGCAGTGCAGCCAATTCCCTCTGGTTGCCTCAAAAACGTGAGAACATGAAATTGTCATCTTTTGTGCCACTGGACACAACCTTAGCACAGTTAAACACTAGGGCTTGTACAGCGCTTTTCGAGGAATGCTGTGGAGGCAGTTAGTTTTGTTATTCCAGTTTTAGGGACTGGGAAACTCAGGCCAGAGGTGTCCAAGGTGCTTCTGGAAATTCTCGCGGACAGTGAAGACCAGCAGGATTGGTGCCTTGTCCCCTCCATCCAGGTCACTAGTGCAGCCCCCCCGGGCAGCCCCAGCAGAGAGCTTTCCTGGCTTGTGGCTTTGTTTGGTGCCAGTGGGGGCCACGGAGGAAGGTGCTGATGTCTCGCCCTTACAGGCAGAAGCGCAAATCAACCTCAGTCACAATCCGGACGTAAATGTTCCAGCTCAGAAGGATTTACAGGCAGGATCTGAATGAATGGAGGCCAGCCGCATGCTGATGGCTGTTTAAGTGAAGGGATTGACAAGGGGATCCATAGCTGCAGGCGGTGGACCAGTTTACCGCTCCCAGCTGTCCTCCCCACCCACATCGCCCAGGCGGCTCCGCAGCTCCTGGCCGGGTTGCCGGGAGGCTGCGCCCAGCGGAGTGGCGTTTCAGAGGGAAGTGCGCTGATTCCAGCTTGCCTCAAAATGTGCGATGCTTGAGCTCGGCAGCTACCTTGCTGGTGGCTGTGCCGCCTGTGCCGGGGTGCGCTGGGGTAGCTTTAGCTGCCCCACACCGTGCCCCCCCCATTTCCCAGCCAGTGCCCTCCGCACAGCCAGTTTTGCACTAGCAAACAGGCGGTACCGTTCCAGGGACTACTAATAAGCAAACAGATAATTAATGCTGTTTTAGCAACATTGCCTGCCACGCAGAAACGTGCTTTGGAAAACTCGGAGGTACTGAGAATGATTTCATATGCATTTCACATTTATAAGCAACCTTGGTTGAACAATTCCAGCAGGAGGCGAGGCTTCATCCAAGCCCACGGACTGGAGACGAGACCATGGGCTGTTCTCCCCTGCTGACTAGGCATATGGGACACTGCCAGCCTAGGCGAGGTGTCAAACCTGTGACCTCTAAGTGTGATAAACCCATTATTGAGCCCTAAAGCAATCTTCTTACGTACTTGGCGTTACGGTTATCTGTGATGCTCAGAAGACAGGGGAGGGTGGGTACCCTGATCTGTGAAGTCCCCATGAGAGGTGCTGGCCCGGGAGGAGGTGGAGGCCCATCCCGGTCTGGCTGCTGGGAGGGGACTGCATTCCTCTGCTCTCTTCCACCCAGGGGTGGAGCACAGTCGGAAGCAGCGTGCTTGCTTTCATCTGTCCTGATGATAAGCAGACAATATCCAGGTAACCCTGAAACATCTTTCCCCTGGCCCTTCTCTGGAAAAGAGACATTCACATTAGTCGTCTACCCAGGATTAATAAAGATATGACCGGGTATATAGGAAAAAAGATGCCGAGGGTTGGATTAGGGTTGATCAGGGCTGATGAGCTTTGTCCTAAACTGCATCAGAAGAGACCTCTTATGATAGCCTAGACTTTTGCAAGGTTCTGCTCAGCAGCGGGTCTCCACACTGGCCTCACCTGCGCTTCCTTGCAGAGGGGACAGTGTCTTAACAGAGTGATGCCTCCTGTTGTACTGTAATTTAAAATTGAAATTTCACAGAGGCACAAGAAGAACAAAACCAAACCCCTCAAAAATGATGTGATAGCCAAAACTGGCCAAGGCTTGAGATTGATACAAGCAGCAAAAAATATGAAAGTAAGATTTCTAAAAGTGATGTGGAGAAGGATTATAGAATTGTCTAGATGCAAAGGCCCATAACTGGTTATAGGGTGGCGCTTTGCTAGACAGGTGAGCAAAAGACTTGGTGTGTTGCATATAATATCAAAGGCAGAAAAGAGCTTCTTTTTAAGATTAACTAAAAATTTTAACCTGGAAGTATGTGGGATTGACTTTTTGGTTGGTGTGGTTGTCCAGACTGGTATACAGCAGAATGTGTAGGATTTTTCTTGGGACGGTACTTACAAGTTCTTTTACTCATTTCTAGAGGATCAGTCACTACATCTGCTCTGCAAGTGACATTTGGCTTTTTTTTTGGTTGGTTGGTTTGGGGTTTTTTTTCCCTGTTTATGCCTTGCTTTCCTGATCTTTGGCATTCTGTAGCAATGCTAACCTTTAGAAAGTGTTTATGGCTCGAAAGTACTGCGTAGGTGATAGGCATTACTTTAGCAGAGATATAAGTCGTTGAGCACCATCAAGAGCTGCAGATCTAGCCCATTGCTTTTCGCAGGTATTGTGTCTCTGTGCAGGTTTACTTCCAGTCAGACAGCTTAATAATATCGGCACTTTTAGCTCCCAATTAGATTTTTAAATTAACCCTTCATTAAGGTGAGGGGAGGTGATAGAGACACATTTCATTGTAATGAATATAAATTAGGGGTATATTCCGCGCCTCCCATTGTTCTGAATGTTCGGCTGGAGACAGCCTTCTCCAGGTGCTTGGAAAATAACTTCTTTGAGAGGTTAGATTTTCAAAGGATTTGTAATCGTACTCAAAATCTCTCTTCTCCCAGTCATACGTACACAAACATATGTCTGTTTAGAGAGGAACAATTGGGACTGCTTGAACACGGGCATGTGGGAAAGACAGAAATACTTTGTAGAGGATTTAGCAGCGCTACCACTGTAGTATTTGTAACAGCTAATTTTTCATGGTGTCTTTGGGGAGAATTTTCACCTGTCTCTGCCAAGGATAAAGATTTTCCTCTGAGTTTGGACACACATACTGACTCGGTATTTTTGCAAATGAAGGACACTTCATTATTTCTTTTTTTCTAGGTGATAGTAAAATCAATTGAAAGAACTTTTTTTTTTTTTTTCAAGGTCCTGTGCAGAGGAGTGTGTAAATTGACCCAAAATATACTACAGCTACTTAACTTGGAGATCATTGCACATGTTGGGCGGTATGAGCCCAAGCATGAAGGAATGATATCTTCCTGCCAAACACCCTCCAGTGCTGGGCTGGCATTTTGTTAATTATATATGCTATTTTATTGACTTAATGTTCATGCCATGGCAGTGCTTGGCAGTAGGGCTCAGAGGCCTTGGGGTACAGTTCCGTGCTAAGTCTGAGCTGCAGCCAAAGGTGCTGCCTTCTGCCTTGTGCCAGGGCTAACGTTCTTGTGGTCACCTGGATCAAGGAGCTGATGCTGCTGTATACTAATGTTTTTCTTCCAGATTGATTTTTCAGCCGGATTAACTCTTGCTGGTTACCAGTGCAAGAGGCTGGCGGTTGTGAGCAAGGAATGTGGTGTGAACTGTTTCAGTGGAGCACAGATTTAAAGCAATGAAAACACGTCTGTAGGTGTGGTTGGGGAAGTTGCGATGCCCTTTGCTTCAACGGTACATGTAGCAGTCAGAATTGTGTGTTTAAGGGATTTGGTTAAAAATATATCAATGTGTGTGTTTGGCCAGTTTTTCAAGATAGGCAAAATAGTCTCTTTTATTCACTTATTTATTGTCTGTGCCTTTTTCTGTGGCTTTGGAATACGCATACTCTTAACAGTAAAGGCAGGCATATGCATAAGACTTTTCAGGATCGGGGTTAAGTATAGTTCTTGCTGCAAACAGGTCTGTCTTGACTGTGTGAGTGAACATAATTATTTTTCTTTATCACGATATTAAAGCATTCCTTTTTTAGCAGACTCTTCTGTTGTTAAAATCTCTTGGGTTTCAAATAACTTTTAAAGAAATAACCTCTAGTTATTTATTTTCCAAGTCTTTCTTTTTACCATGGTAAAATACACTTTCTTTTTCCCTCAAATAAAATGTTTCCTGTCCCCCTGTTAAACACATTGAAAAACAGAGACTTGTATTCATTGCTGCTGTATTCAAAACAGCAAGGTTTTAAATTCTTCACCCAAAACAACATTAATGTATGCTGGCAATATAGGACTCTGCTCTTGTAGTTGTTTTCATTCAACTGGATGTACTTTGATGCAAAAGTATGTGACGATTCCCATACACAGTCACAAGAAAATACGGTGATGGGCAGCTCTTAATAATTGTGTGAGCTGAAAACTCTGTTCCTTCTTTCCTCTTCCAAAGACTGTAGGTAACGGCTGCAACCTCTAAAGCAGGAGGAAGGCCTGAGAGAGTATGTGTCAGAGACCAGGGGGGAGAAGAGCAAAAATCTGTCTGTTGCAAGTCCTTTCCCTCAAGAGCTGCGAGCGCTTTACACACGGTAAGTAAGGAGAGCTGTGAGCACCTCGACTGGCCAGAGCCTGGGGCAGGAACAGCACTTGAGTACCTTGGTCTCAGACAGGTGCTTTAGTGGCCCAATACTTACACAACGCAGGAGACCCATGTTCTTCTTCTTTTCTTCCTTTTTTTTTCTTTTTTTTTTTTTTAAACTTTCTTGTGTGTCTTACTGTCTAACCAGTGTTCAAGAACACACTGTCTTTTGGTGTAACAGCTTTCCCTCATTTCCTGGAAATAATGAATTATATTAGTTGAGTGAGTTCTTCACAGTCCCATTTTGTAGCTTTAAAATGTCTAACTTACCCGTCCTTCTGAGCATGCCAACAGCTACTGTGTTGGACATTTCCACTGTGCTATTTGACTTTTGCAAACTGCTTCTTAAAGAAAGTTTAAGGAGTTTATTTTAGAGTCCTTCAGTTGCTGCCAACCCACCAGTGGAAGGTACCTTCAGTACCTCTCCAGATAAGCAAATTGACAAAGCACATTTCCCTCAATGCACGATGTACATGGCCGATCTGGGCTCTTTATATCTAGATTTGCTGTGAATGATCAGAAAATAGCAGCAGGGGGACGCCTGAATGTAATTTCTCTGCTGCGATTAACTCGGTTTGCTCTCTGATCATTTCAAAATCATAAAACAGATTTTCTTCAGAGTTTTTTGAAGATGAACTTTTTTTGTGCAAACCACATCATGAGAAATGTCAGCCTGCAGAGGTTAGATAAGTCACCAAAGCTATTTGTAAGAATAAAGGTAAGTAATTTCAGACTTCACAGTATTATTACCGAGGTACTTTAACATCGCACTTGACTGCAGTGACAGAAAACTTGTTTGAAAGCCAATTAAATCTTGAAATATTTTAAGAGTTTTTCCCAAAGTGACAGTGCTGTGGTAGTATTTTTCTAGATGAAGTGGGGAAGTTATGAAGTTCTTTGAGCAAAGACAAACTGATCTGTCACTCTGTTTCCTGGTTTTTACTCAATGTAGTGATAATATTCTAGCTGGGAACTTTTTCTGAAGCACATTATATTGTGTCAAAGGGTGTCTTAAGGCAACAGCACTTTGTAGGAGAGTTATTAATGGCTGTTTTAGGGTTAAAAGTAGCCAGGTTCTGAAAATTGTGGTACTGATCATTTTAGAACTATAATCTATATAATTTGAGATAAATTTATTATTGGTTGGGGGGAAACCAACTGGAAATGAGACATCATCTTGCACATGTTTAGCTCTAGTAATTTATTTTACAAAATGAGAGAATTGTGAGATTGCATTATCAGCTTCATGGATTCCATATTGTGTCATTTATTGATTAGGTGCCATTGCTAATTTGTCATTTTTTTCATAATTTTGTCCTAAAGCATTACCGTTAGCCAAATTTGTCGACTAGACTCATGTGACCAGACATGCTGTCAGTTCAGACATTTAGAAACAGAGTTGATGCACAGAATAAAGGTGTAATAATTGTTAGAATACATGTAGGATCCTTCCACAGGGAAGAAAAGATGTCTTACTGAAATGTATCTGAGCCATTTTGAAAACCTGCTTCTTAAATGACAATCACGTATTACCAATACCATATAAATGATACAACTCAAAATCTATTTCTGGACCAAGGATCATTCCTAAGTACTTGAATCCCTTGCTTCTTTAATCTGTGTCATATGGGAAATACTTAGTGTATGTGTGGAGGTGAGAACCGTCAAAAAGCTGCTGTTTATGTTCCTGTCACCAAGGTTTGTTTGGTGATACTACTGTGACTCCAGCGACAGAAGTTATCCAGGAGCAGTCATGCTTTCACTTAGCCCGTTTCCTGAAAAACTCATTCCCAGAGAATGAATTACCTCTAAACTTTGCTTGCTTTTCATCCTCAGCTTTGTAATGTCCGTTACCACCACTACTATCTTTTTTGTGCAGACGTGTCTTGGAGGGGCTGCTGAGCTTGTTGAGTGCAACACAAGCAGGTAATTACTGAGATGGAAGGTTTCTTCCACAAACATCAATAGAAGGTTCAATAGAAGGCTTTTAGAAAATTTCCTCTACTCTGTAGCCAGAGCAATGCTGGTCTTTAACAACCACCACACAAATACTGCAATGACAGGAGGCTCGGAGAGTTTTAGCAGAGCTCTATTTCCTGCCACTTGCAGAAGATGTGAAGGTCTGTGTGCTGCCTACTCATCTTGCCCAAGAGTTCTGCTCGATTTCTGTCTACTCACCTGCCAGGGCATCTTTTATTCAGAGCTACCACATCCCAGGAGCTGATGAATTCTGGCAGGGGACTGGCACAATTTCACAAATTCTGCCTCTGCTGTAAAAATCTCTTCCATGGAGGCAGCAATGTCAAATGGCTGCCACTGCTTCTTCACACTTGATGACACCTGTGGACACTTATGTATATTGACAGCTGAACTAATGGCTTTCTTCTAGCTTCCTCCCTTCTACTTGTTATTACTGAGCACACTGTAAATGGGAGGCATCAGTATCTTATTTGGCAGAGCCAGTTAGAAAGCTGCATTTGGTGCTTGAGAAAACCCCCTGTTGACTTTCCCAACAAACAGCCATTTTGTACAAGACAGGCATTTATTTACAGGGCTGATCTTGGACGAATGTTCTATCTATTACAATGAATAACACTGGAGACGTGTCATCATGTAATATTACCCTGTACAGAGTTCTCACCATTTCTCTTGAGAATCTGCTTGAACAACATGTACAGAGTAAGGAGCAGGACAAATTAGGACCTTTCTTGGGTACAAAGAACAAGACTACATTGCGTTGTGGGAGCTGGGCTAATAGCTTTACAGTTGGTTAACAGCTAATGGCTTCATGGATCTGAACTGTAGTAAATCTAAGAAAAAGTCTTTCCCTGGGAATACTGCTGCAGCAAGCTTTCCTTTGTTGACCGAGAAATAGAAATTTGGGACGGGAAATAGGAAGTTCTTAGTTGTTCAAGGTCTTAGTCCAGTGTAATGAACTCTGCTGCCTCTGAGGGGTAGTGTTGCAGTGTAGGGTTGACAGACATATCCTCGCTTGTTGCTGTTTTTTCTCTCCATCCCACTTGAGTGTGCTCTGGGGGTGTTTCACAGTATCTGCTGCCGTTTGATTCTAATAATCAAAATCCAAAGATTCAGAGCATTTATCAGCCTACAGTGACTTCAGGGTCTCTGACAGCAAATACGGACTGTGACCCACAGGAAAATCCCACTGTACTCTTGCAGAAATAGTCAGCATGTTAATAAAATATTCTGGAGAGCAAATAGCTCCTGCTGAGGCCTATAGAGAAATCTGCTAACTCTTAGAGAGTATCCATGTAAGAACTTTACTTAGTGGAGGATACTGAATCTGAGTTTTGACAGCAGAAAAAACTGCGGAGAAGGCACCAAATAAACCATGCGGAGGCTTGACTGCAGGAGGAAGCTGACAAAACAGATTCCTCTTTTAGAAGAATTGCATGAGTAGATTCACTGTTCCAAAGTAGATTCAAACCAGAACAGAAAAGAAATGTTCACGCAGTTATCCCAGAAGTGCTGCTGGAATAATTATTGCACATTTAATTCCTAGTCATTCCAGAACAATGTCCCCATGGCTGCTTATTAACAAGTGACAAGAAAAATAATTTCCTGAGGTTGGATTCAGAATTAGGCTCTAGGCAGACCTTGCGCTCCAGGCTGAGCTGTGCCAGGGAATCCTGCTTTGCTTGACCAGGATGCTCGGCCAGAGGCCATGGTCCCCTTTGATCTGCCCATGGCAGTGTGCTTTGTCTACCGAAACCTCTTCCTATCTAAAAACCTGGCTGGATTGAAAGCCACGTGTTTCTAAGGTTTATACCCACCTAAGTCATTGGCGCGGGGGTAGAAGTGCCCACACAACCTCCTGCTGGCAGCAGTGGGGCAGGTGTCAGCTACCAGTGTAGAGCTAGTAATACATAGCCAGTTGCAAGTGGGCTGGAGGCAAGAACCTCTTCCAGTGGTTTGGGTGGATCTGGGACAGCACATGTGTTCAGCCCTTATGTACTCTGCTTCTGCTCTGCCTGTGTAACTGGTTTCTGTCTGGAGCATCAGCTACTGCTGTTGTTCCTCCCCTCCCTGATAGTTCATTGTTAACTTGCATGACTCCAGCTTCTAAGGATGGCTAGGAAGCTGATATAGTGAATAGATCATTACCTGTAATAATCAGCAATTTACAAATTTGCCTCTTTGGGAAGTGTTCGGCAGTCTTATTTGTTAGGGAAAAGAAGACAAAGTGATAATTTCTGTAATTGGAAATCTATCTCTTTTCATTCAGGGACAGGGCACTTTCACGCTGCAATCACCATAATGTAACTCTCATAGCATCTTTTTAATTTGTTGTGGTTTTAATTGCTGTTTAGATGAAACATTGCAGAACAGAAAAATCAAGTTCAGATTTTTTTTCCTTTTCTTTTTATTTTTTGATTAGTCATGGTAAAATGCAAATAGAAAATACAAGATGAAGAAAACTTTGAAGTAAACATGCCGAGATGATGTGGAACTTAATGCAAGGCAGCAAACAGTCAACAGTAATAAATGATTATGTATGGACTATTAAATCTTAATTTAGTATTCGTACAGCCCCATTGGCAAACATTTTTTTGATATCTAATTGGACAGTGTTCTGTGACTGTGAGGCAAAAATGATGATCCAAACTCATACCTGTTCTGATAAATGGAGATATCATTAGCAATATGAAGTAGGTGATCACGACTTCTCTCTTTTTCATAAATTACACTAAATAACCATAATGCTGCAATTTAGCGGTCCAAAGTTCATCCTATTCAGCAGGCCATCCATAGTCAACAGTTTAAAGAAAGGGGACCTGCTGAGAAAATGGTGGTCTAATCAGATGCCATAAAATCTGGCTGATCAGATGAGTCCCATTTTCTTTTTTTGTAAGGAGATCCTAATGAAGCAGTGCATTGAGAGGATTCACAACTTTTGTTCCTCCGTTTGATTATTCAGGTTGGCTGCACCAAGTTCTAAACTAAGCAAGCGGAGTCTAATCCTCCGGGCTGTTTGCATACATGCTGTGTTTTACAGGAGGCTTATTAAATCCCACTTTACCAGCTACCAAATTGTGTGTGTCTCATCTTCAGTCCAAATGATCAAAACACTAAAAGATGCGTCAAATCCAGTCATCAAATAGGAATCTACTATTATTGTCTACTCCGTGCTTGCTGGCTAATTTACCAAGCATGGCAAAAATGAAAAGTACTTCACACTGCATGCTTCATGAATATCTAAACTGGTGCAAAGCAGATGGGATGCTGTATGCATGTTTAGCCAAAGGTTCAACTTGCAAACTTTGGGGCTGTTCTTAGTTATAACTAAATATTGTAGTGTCATTTGAAGCAATAAAAATCTAGTAGTACATCCATTTCTGCCCAGTTGTGGGCATGGCAGTTTTGATTTGGCTACCTAAAATAGGCATACTCTTGCCTTAGAAAAAGATTTGGTACATTTACTTTTATTTACACTTGCACTTAAATGGGACAGGGTTTGTTTCCCTTCAGTTAAGTTTTCAGTTTTCCCTTTAACCACTGTCTTATAATTCTCGATATCTTCGTATCTTCCTCTTTGTGCTGCCCACTGGGAGCGCTGCACACAGCTGGGCGTTGCTGCCTCACATGAAATGTGTAGATGACAGCAGCCTCACTGAATGCCCGTTGAAGTCAGTAATGTTGAAGGATGAGCCTGCTAGGCCTGCCTTTGTGAAGCGATGATGTCCTGCACTCCCATAGTACTGGGAACTGAAGCATCTAGCTCCCACTTACTATCTCGGTGAATCAGCAAATGGGAAAATTGCTGAAAGAAACCCCCCCAAGATCACAAACCATTTGGTTCCTTGTCCTCTTCTGAGAGCATCGCAGCAAGGAGCAGCGAGACTGTCATGGAACTGGTCGTCAAAAGTGATGAATACAAACAAGCACTTGTGCTGTTCTGTAAATGGTGAAAACGGTGCATCAATGTAAATAGCCAAACGTGCTTATGGGAGGTATCACCTATACTGAGAGTTTTTCTCTGCCAATGCAGTGAGTTCCCTTTGCAGCCGTAGAAATGAAGGGAAAACTGCTGTCATGCTGCAGGAAAGCAAACTCTAGTGCTGTGCTAAACAAACAGATAGCATGCTGCCATGCTGTCTTGTGCTCCAAATAAATCCTCACAGTGATGATAACTGTCTAACAAAAGTTGAAGCAGCTATTTTAGTTTTGGATTTTTTTTCATGTTGCTATTATGGCGGCAAGGGCCTTGATTTGGTTTCTCCCATCAAGCGAATTTCTTTCTGTGTGGGAATATTATGGAAGTCTTCCACTGGAGACTCCAGAACAAAATCCCTATCTGCTTATTGCTGCCTCCTGACACCTCTAAGTACTTTTGCATACGTGCGCATTAATTCACACTGAGCTCCTTTCAAAACTGAGCTCACTATATTGGACACTGACATGTCCTTCACAGGAGCACAGTAACCACTAGTTTTTTAATGTTCTTCAACATTTCTTTCCATTTCAAGTGAGCAGTGCTCTCAGTGAGCAGTTTCTGTTAGTACTTTCACCTGGCAATACGTCTTGCTTTGATTTTCTGCATTATCAGGAAGTCAAAATTCTTGTGGTAAGTTTACCTTCTTCAACCACTGTTCTCATGGCTTTCATCAGGGTCCTTTCCATATACTCTCAGGTAAGCAGTTGACCCCCTACCTTTTATCACCTTCCATAAGTTCAGGTTATCCCAATTATCTGCTTTTGTCTTTCAGACAAATCCTTAGGTATGCAATGCCCTCCCCGTGCCAAGCTGTAGAACCATCTCTGTGGTTACCTTCCTTATAGCCGCTTGTCCGAGACTGATGGCTCTAAAATTGCTAGCAGAAAATGGTCTGAGAGCAAAACAATAGGGATCGCTGATGTTTATCTTCCTCGTTTAGGTCTTGGTTTTCAATCCATCCAGCCTCAAACCGCCTGGCTTTGTAGGTATGTGCTTGTGCTTTAGGGAAACCTACCCCCATAACTCTATGGCTTTAATTAGGGTTCGAATGTGTGCGTCTCTCTAGGTTCAGCTGTGCTGGCATGAGATGCTGCCAGGTGTTTATAACATTCCGGAGGTTAGCGCTGCTCAGATTCAGCAGCAGAGCTCTTTACAAGAACACTTCCAGGCTGGCTTTAGGTTAAGCAAACCTGAATCTGTTTCAACTCTTCAGGTTAACCTGGCTTGCTCTGACTGAAACATCTGTGGAAGCAAACGTGTGAGTGGTGCTGCTGGGGCTGAGGAGGTGGCGACCTTTGGCAGATGGCGCTGCAGAGATGCTCGGGGGCAGGCTGATGAGCAGTAACCTT
Organism: Burhinus oedicnemus; assembly: GCA_008921705.1. Classification (NCBI taxonomy): domain Eukaryota; kingdom Metazoa; phylum Chordata; class Aves; order Charadriiformes; family Burhinidae; genus Burhinus; species Burhinus oedicnemus. The sequence continues at coordinate 1,317,071 of VFFE01007738.1, forward strand.
TTCATATAGTTGTCTGTAGAGTGCTCGTTTGTCTCATTTTACTAGCATGATTTCCTATATGGGTGTGATTATACCAGAAGAAGAATACCTTTTTTTTTTTTCTTCGTTCCAGTCTAGTTTGCCACTGCTACGTAAGTGAGTGTATCTGCACTACAAAAATCAGTATAATTTGAATGGCAAAATTCTACTTTTAAAATTCCTTCTGCAAAAGGAAGTAGAGATCACTATGCTCTTGAGATAGAAGCTATTTTCTACTCTGTATGCTGACTAGATCTGTGAACTTTCTGAAGGCTATAGATTGATGTAATAAAAATAGTAATATTGGCTAATCAACTCTACCTATACAGGTAGACTATCTTCAACGATAAATATCCTTAAAAAGTACTTAAGAGTTAGGCTGTGTGTATATGACAGAAAGAGAAACTCTTATTTCTCTAATTTTCAGTAGTGTGATTTTTGGCAGAGGGGGAGGGGATGAAAGTGAAAGGGAAATTATCGACAACTGTATTCTGAGGGCAAAAGAGAGCTTTGATCTGTACTGTGCATTTTTTAGATCTCTAACATACCCAGGATTTGTTAGCTCACACAGAATTTGGTTGAAATGTGCTCAGCAAAGTACTTTGTGTGTCTGATTTCCAAAACCCTGAGATTGGTGGCCTGCTAATCCCAGTAACACCACCCTGCACCAGTGCCAAGTGTTTCGGAAGAATCGCATCCTTTGCAACCCTTTTTCATTTCAAAAATCGTGAAATGGACTATTTACAAGTAACTGAGTTGCTGCTCTTTCTTCTCTCTGTGGTTATACTCTCAGAAAGGTGATGCTCAGCGGTAATTTTAACTGTATTTCTCTGCAACAGTTGTCGTCACCTGAAATAGTTTCAAATACCAGGATATCAGAGATTGTTTTGTCAGTGATCAGGATCTCTAGAGTACAGAGATTTGTCAGCCATTTGATTTATTTTAGTCAATGCAGCTGTTTAATGATATTAAAATATTCCTAAGTTTTATCAAGTCAGATTGCACATGCTGTGATGGAAAAGCCTGTATCATCCTCTGTTTGTTCAACACTGCTCCCCTTGAATAAATAAAATATCCTAACAGTTTCCAGTGTCAAATGAACTGCTGATTAATGACTTTCCATCTCTAGTTACACAGGAGAGTGCTAGATTTCTGATTTCACTTCTACTTCATGCATGTTCGATACATAATTTGGAGCGAACCAAACACAGAGCTGTGAGAGGCAGATCAGGGGTTCCCCAGCCAAACTGCTGATCACCTGGAAGCTAAAGATAATGTGTGACTGTCACAGTGCTAGCTGGCAGTGTTAAACACTCCTCCGGCTTCTGATTCCCCTTTTGTCAGACCTCAAGGGTTTTAAACTAAGCAGCTGAACCGGCAGGTAATTGCCTGCCTGCAGTACACGGTAACCTAACAAGTCATGAAGAGTAAAAGACATAATGATTTTTAATCTATTTTTTTTTTCTTTTTAGGTCAGGTGCTACTGTGCTGCTTGAGCATCGAAACATAAATAGGAAAGTTTGTAAGACTGCTTTAAAGACCTCTGTTGTGGGCTCTGCTGTTGACAAATTGGAAAGAACGACTAAAGCACTAAGAGTATACTCTCAAGGTAAAACGTTTACCCTCCTCTGATGTTACATACTCGGGTCTTATTCTTTTTTTTTTCTTTAAAAAAAACCCCACACAACAAAACAGACACACACACGTTCAGACTTCTGTAGGTTTAGACTGATGTTTTACTTGAAATAACACTTTATTGATGGGATTCCCCAATTTCCAAGGAAGAAAAGCTGATTATCTTCGGAGGCAGCCTCATACAGAACAGCAGACCCCCCCCAGCCTTCCGCTCCAGACTGGATCAATGCAGAGAAGTGCTCTTTGATGGACTTTCAGGCTCTGTGATCTCCCAGCCCTGGGGGTTTAAAGGATGAGCATATCAATCCAGGACCACTGAACTGCATTTCCATTGCATGAGGGCTCCTCCTCTTGGCTTTGTCCGGACAAACTCGACTCCTCCTACTTTTGTCACTATTCTTTCATGCTTTGTTTAGCAAACACAAAAAAAGCTTTGTTTGTTGCTGGGTCTTTTTTAAGCTTTGCATAAAACAGTTTAAAGTGCCGTAATGCTGTGTACCTGTGATCACCTTCAGGGTCAAAATCAGTTTACAACAGATTAACCTATTTATCTTTTTTCCCCTCCTGTTTTATAGTTTGCACAAATACAGATTGTTGTTCTGATGAGCATAGGCTTCCTACTTTATTCTGAATTCTGACTTTGCAAGAATCGCTAACGGTGGATTTCCCTGGGAACAGCCTTCTAGAAGACAGCACTTGTGTGCCTGCCTTTCTTTACTGCTGTTGTCCTGCTGTGCTTCAGCATACTGAGCAAGAAGAAAACTGCCTACATGTAATTTGTAGAAGTTTTGGTAACGCTGGTGCGATTATTTTGCTTGCCCTAATAGTTGGCATAAAAAATGTGTGTGTTTAGGTTTAAATTTTGATTTCAGCTGTAAAGCTTATTACAACTAGTGTGAGAGATCCTCTATGTATTTCTGGTATCATCTGCCTCTAAAACTAACAAAAAAACCCTCACTCGCTGTGACATTCCCCCTTCTGCCCACTGTTTTGGGGTAGATGGCACATAAATTTTGAAGTGAGAAATGCTCATTAAGTATTGTGCATCTTTAATAGTGAAGATCAATGAAAAAACTCACTCAGTACTATAATAGATTCTTCATTATCTGCATTCTTTAAAACCATTGCCCATGCAAAAGGTCTGAGTCCACAGGAGAATAAATTCATAGTTATTCATGTGAAACTGGAAATAACAGTATAGGTAATGTTGTTCACACCCTCTTCCCCAAATCAGTATGTGCACACACCTTAAAAGTCCATGAATGAAACGCTTCCCCAAAATGCCAAGGAAGTGTAGCCCTAAGGGAAGGGCATTGCCTGGTGCTGCTGTCTTGCTGTATCACACCCAAAGTCTCCAGAGTTGTTCATGAAAGTAATGTTAGATGAAAAGGTGGAGTAATCCATCACTTTGGGAGACTCTGGCACTCATGCAGATGATGATTTCCTACAGAGCTCCTTTCTGAAGTATTCATAGATTTCCCATAGGTGAGTCTTCAAAATCTTAATGTGATTGAGCATATCATAGCTGGAGTCCTCATATGCTGAACTCAAACCACTCCTTTTCCAGTTTCCAGAAAAAAAAAAAAAAAAGTTGTCTCCCCCACTCCAGAAACACCTTATGTACTTACTTCCTTTGCTACAGGGGGCAGACGAGCTACAGCTCTGTGCTGCTCTTCTAATATTCTTGGATTATGTTTTGCTGAAGGACACTGATCCTAAAGCATTGCAGCATCGCAGTAGTAAGGACGGAAAAGTAGTGCTCTCAAGAGATGGCCTCGGAAACTTTTGCCAAGAGCCGTTTTTTCTGAACACGCCGGGCAAGAGCTGGGGTGGATGCCACAGATCCGTCTCAGCCAAGCCTCAGGCTACAGCCAGGCACAGAAAGAGCTCTTGTAGCCCTGATGGATGGGCTGATCCTAATGGACTCACTGTAGCACTTGACTATTATTGATCCCTGTGCGTGTTCGTCTGTCCTATTTCCCAGAGCTGTACGAGCGTAAAGGAAACATTCTGAAGTGGGTCAGTCCTTATTTCTTAGATTGAGCGAGGGAAGCCCCTCTGAGCTCAGATGGCTTCCTGGTGATCAGAGCTCCTGCTCTGGGCATCATCAGAGGGCTCAGGTACAGTTTAAATGCTCAACCCTGCAATAAGGGGAGGTCCCAATCTTTAGGCCCTTCTCTCTTGCTTACAGCTCTGCAGTCCTGTCATTTACTGACCCAGTGGGGGTTGCTTTTGCTAGAAAAGTAATGTGCCAAAAGATACTAGTTTTCTCTCGGTTTAGTGAACAGAACTGTGTGAGAGACTAGGAACAGACCTGTTGGGACTGCAGTACCAGTAGGACTGTAGGTTGACTCAGCCATCTTCTGTCTGTCTTCTGCATGATCGCACTTCTCTGAAGTGTGAAGAGAGTGGGAGAATTGGTGAAACAAATAAAGACAAAGAGCCAGCAAGTCATGAACTGGATGAGTTTGTTGCCTCCTCTATGTCACACATTTGCAGCATGATTTCTTGGCTGACCTTATTTTAAATTGAATTGGCAGGGCTGAGGTTGTATTAAGGCCAGACATCCCTTTGCTACATACTTTAAGGAGAGGTAAGTGTTTAGAGGTTAAGGTGTGGAAGCGTGGGACTGGGATAGGACTGTATCCAGCGCTGTGCTCCTTTTGAACTCCTTGCTGCTACAGATGCCTACAGCCACGGCAGCAAATTTCCCCTTTCCATCTGCCATAAGAGGTGTCCCATTCAATTGGGCCTGGGTCTGACCAGGATGACCTATGCATTCCTGACCTTCCGACCATTCAGTGAGGCCACACATCCTGAAAACTTTAGTACAAAAGACAGCTATCAGCTCCCTTTGCTTAGCAACAATCATTACCGTGAGCACATCAGCCTGATGTTCTGCTCTGAGGACTGAGTCTTTAATGCAAAGTGCAGTTCAAGGTCTCTGCCTTAACTCTCAAAGTCCTTTGCAGCACTGGCCTGGTCGTTCCCCAGGGCAGCTCTGTTGCAAAGATGCAGTGGTAAAATGTGAGGTGATGGGAAAACCTCTGTGGGCATTTCAGAGCTCTAGAAGCAAGACAGGTTGGGCTCCTGTCGTATGTAACTGGCTTTTCCTGAGCATTTCATCTTGGGCGCTCTCTTTTGCTCATACACATATACACACAACGAAAAAACTTGAAGTCTGCCCCAAATATTCCTCGCGTGAAAGAAAAAAGGGTAATTGATGCCATTGTTGCAGTTTATAGGTGTTTCTAAAGCATTTGGATACAACTGTGATGGGGCAATAAAAGTACCTAAGGAGACCTCAAGAGAAGCCCAAGTTTAAAGTACTGAATCTGCTAGCCTCTGCGTCTGTGAATGATGTTATGTCTGTAAATCAAAATGTTCCAACCAGCCCCTTTGGAAGGAAACCGTCCTGTAAAGCAACATTCAAACCTGCAGACTGTGACAAAGCAATAAATTCAATCCTCAAGAATTTGCTTTCAGAAGCCCTATTGTACCTACTGTCTTGCTAATAAGTCTCTAAGACTCTTAGAAATAACCAGGTAAGAAAAGACTCTCGCCTTTAATATGGTATAATTTGACAAGACTTCTATGTTCATGCAGAAAGCAGGAGCTGGAGATATTCTGAACATGTGGAAGGTAACTGGAATCCCCTTTGCATTCCATGTATTAACAGACAATTGTGCCTTTCAAGAAGAATCTTCTATTTCATTTGAATACAACAGATTTCTGTAACAGAATTAGGGGAAAAAACCCTCAATCCCTGTACTTAGAGAATCAATGGAAGTGGTGCTGTGGAGACTCATCTTGCATTTCCAGCTATTCCAGGTGTAGGATGTTATGCTCCCTTCTTTTCTCAATCTGCATCTGTTCTTCCTTACTTAGGGTTTGGCAGCTGGTTTTGATCAATGCTTGTGTCAGTATGTCTTGTTTTAGTCTAAATAAGCTGTGTTAGCTTAGGTAATGAAAATAACAGGATTTTTTTGCTAACTGATGTTGTTTTCGTTAAAGTGGCACAAGTGCAGTTGGAAGTGGCCACACGGCCTGAAACAGTTAACTCTGTGGCTTCCTGTACCACGGTCTGGAGCAGAAGTCAGCCAGCATCCTCATGCAGAGGCACAGTGGCCCAAAGCTGATCCCCTGCTCTGTCTCTCCACTTACAAATGTAGCTGCTACTTCAACTCCTCAGTTCTTCAAAGGATTCCTCGCTAAATCAGTTAGTACTGAGTCCTGACCTGCACCATCATTCATGCCAGGCGATGGCATCATTTAATACTCCTGCAAGATAAATATTTCTTCAATAATTTTCTGCTGATTAATAGGCACATCATAAAACTCATTCCACGTAGATTCAGTGTTTGCAGAGTGGAACTTGTCCCGTGTAAATCAGAAGAACCCCCCACCCTATTTTTTTAGTAAGTCCTTCATCTGCTAAAAACCCATTTGTACAAGTCCTGCAGTTAAGCGGGAGCAGCTGCCTCTCCCTCAGGAGCCTGGCCGTCAGGGGAGGAGTGTGTCACATTATGTACCAGAGCCCAGTGTTGGGACCAGTGCGTGAGGAGTTGTGGATTCACTGGTCTTACCCACATCACCTCCAAACCTCTCATTGTTAAACTGTGGCTGAAGCAGTGAGGTATTGCTCTGTGATGGAAGGATACCCTGCGATATACATCCCATCAGCGTGGAACGTGGGTCTGCCAAATGGTCAGCTTGGGAGGGTTACTGGAAAATAAGGGTTATCGTGAATATAATTCTGGAAAGTACTGATGAAAGGTGAGGATTTTGAGTTCAGCAAGTCAAACAAAAATAAACAACTCACAGAAGGTAGTGCAAACTATCAGCAACAGGAGTTATTCTGAAATGGTCTTGCTATCTAAAGCACAAGCCTTAAATTCGTATTTTTTATTAATTATATTAACTTAGTTTCAGGTTTTTTACTTTGTTAGATTTGAAGTTCTTGAAAATGGATGTACTGCTAGTCTTTCTAAAGCTACCAAAAATCCTACAGCTCTAAGCAGGTGATCTTCTGAGAGCAAAGCTTGACTCTCAAGTGGTCAGAATCCAGTTTTTAACTGGGAATGAATGCCTAGTTCAAAAATTATGATAGACTAATGCTCGGGGAAAAAAAGATAAAACCAAAACATAGAAGGAAGTTCTAGGAGTTCTTACAGAAGGAAAAGTAACATAACCACAAGTGTGGTTAGCATTACTTGTTTCAATGTTTTTTGCTGGAATGGGAGAGGATATTTCCTAATGATCTAAAATTATTGAAGAATATCAGATAACTGTTAGAGAATTGCAGTGGTAGTTTCTAGTTTCTAGTAAAGGGCTATAATAACTAAGATCTCATCTTTCATTCACAGATACTATGTTTGAAGTCCTTCAGTCTCATCCTAGCGGCAGTTGTTAGCTGTAGTCCCTAGTTCAGTGGCTTTTTACTCTTTAGTAAAGAAAAAGATTAGAAAAATTCACCATCTGTGATGACCTGTGAGAACAGAGCCAACTAAATTTGAACTATTGAAATCAAGGAGAAATGTGGTACAGGATAAAACTCTTCTCTCTTTCTTTCAGAAACCTGAAGTAGTTAATTTTATTTTTGCTAGAGTCACTTCAGATTTATGGCCAGTTGCTACGATAAGGCTTTATCTGTGTGTCCTTCAATAGATGGAAAATATGGTGTATCTCTGCAGCCTCAGAGGGAATTAATTTACTTTTCATAATTTCAGAATATTTCTCAATATATGGACAGTGTCTGATGTGGAACAGTCACCAAAGTTTGGGAGAATTCTCTGGCACTTATTCACACTTTTCATTTCCTCATGTTATAGCCTTACTATTACGTTTCAGAATGACTACTTTATGTACAGTAAAATTTAGAAATTAAACAGGTTATAAAGGCCATTAGAGTTATTGACAAAAATAACGTAGATATGGATCAAAGAATTGTACTTTCTCCTTTCCAAGAAAATGTTTGAAAGCCATGTTGTCATCTTCCTGTGGCGCTGTAACAATTTTGGCAACTGTGAAGTGCTGTTGTATACTGTTTATGATAACTTGTTTTTAAATAACTGTCGACAGCTTCCTCAAACACCTGACACTGGTGACTGTTAGGACTCCAGATGCACAATTCACATATGCATTATGAGATGAGACCTGCACAGGCAATATTCTTATCTGGTAGGAAAGCTGGATTTCAGTTTTTAACATAAATGTAATTGCTCTTGTTATCTTATGTCTTAGGATATAGTACCGTTCTTAGACTTTCATTTTGGTACAAGCGAACCCTTTCTTCCTGACTGAATGTGTATCATACCGCGGATTACCCCTGGTATTTAGTCTACTTATTGCCAGGTGTCTCCCAACAGAACATTTACATCATGTGTATGCCGCAGACTGTTATTTGCTTACACAATTGGGACTATGGATTAAAGCTTGTAATTAATTAAGGTTGTTTCCTATCCATTTTGCAGTGACAATATCCTGAAGAGCCAAGCTCCCTATCTGAGTCCCAGTGCCTGTGAATTCTCACCCTTCTACCTCTCCATTCACACTTGTCTGTCTTGTGCTGGAAACCAGCAGTGGGGGAAGCTCGCTCAGTGTTAACTTTTTACTCTGTATAAGGAGCTTTGGTTTTTGTGCAACATTATCATCGACCTTAAAAAATCCCACTGCAGCCTGCGGCTACCTAGCCAAGGGCAGCTGCCAGAATAATGGACACTGCTTGTGGGAATACAAGGAGTACAATTGTGGGGACAGAGTGAGTTTTCCCAAAGGGAAAGGAAGCGGCAGCCACCATTATTATTATTGTTGTTGTTGTAAAGTTTAGAAATGATGAATGTGTAATGATAAGCCTAGAATGCATTTCAGCATATGCTATTTTTACAACATTAGTAGACGGATAATGTCTTTTGCCATTTAGGTAGTGTCCTCAGAACAAGAGAGCAGAGGGGCTTTCTGCACGGAAGGGACAGTGTCTGGTTGTCCATCAAGGTGAAGACTTTATATTGCCAGAACCAGGCAGTGTGCAGATGAAATTCACTTTTGCAGTAGGACTAGGTGTGTGGATAGTTTGAGTAGTATCTGCAAGTTTTACGTGCATGTGCTCATTTTTGTGAGCTGAGCATGGGCACCTGATGGCCCGGGCTCCAGCGCAGCTCCTGTAATTCAGTCCCCAAAATCCAGCTTTTATCTTTAGGCACGTTAGATGTGTTCATGTATGGCTACTGCAGCTCTGAAAAGTGACTTTCTGAAAAAAGTGGCATACCAAAGACCTCCTACCATCTCAGAAAACCAGCTTTCAAATGGTTATTGCAGCTTGGCTTGGGGTTTTCTCCTCCACTGTGTGTACAACCTGCTGCTGGTTCAGTCTAGTTATATTGAAAATATCTCAGTTCTGGCAAAACATTTGCAGTGAAAACCTGCTTGCTTCAGCTTTCTAAGTGGAATTTTTCATTCATTTTGTCTTGCAGACTTTTTACAGGAGGTTATATCTGTTAAGATTATTTTCTTTTCTTAAGCTGTCATTGCTCTTTTCTTTCACAAGTTTCCATGTAGATTTTATTTAAATAGCTCCTGGGTCCTATTTAATTCATAAATCAGAAATCTATAAACCACACCTCTCTCTGTTTTAAGTGTACAAGGACATTTTTTGAAAGAGGATGTTGGTCATTGGCTTGTCAGTCAAATGCGTGTTTGCAAACATTGGGGCTTAGGTCTGACAGAGCAGGGACTCATGATTTGAACAGATTTACTTTGTTCATAAAACAGTTGGAAGAAAAAGTGACTGACAAGACCATACTAGCCAAAATACAGTTCAAGTGATTTCAAAGCATCAGAAGTTTTTTTTTCCCCCAAGGTTTTCCATAGTGTGAAATATCATGTCTTAAAAATAAAATATTTTCTTTTCATCTGAAAGAATGGAAGTCTTGAGCAAAAGGTTTTAATGCCATGAATATGGCAAACAAAATAATCTTCTGCATATTTCTAATGTTCCCAAGTGGCTTCTTTTTTTTTTTTTTAAAGAAAAAGTACTTACTAATGCTGAGAATCAACAGGAGAAATGTTTGCTGAATTAATGTATCTATTAAACACCTGCACAGGCAGAAGCCAATTTTGTTAAATAGTATTTGACCATTTTATAGCACTCTTGCCCATAGATATACACAATGGCAGGTGATTACCCCGTCTGTACAGGGAGGAAACTGAAGCATAGAGCAGATGTAACAATGTGTATCCGGGTCCTTTCTCCCCTTGGATCACACCTTGCCAGCTGGTCCCTGCCCCAGGCATGTGTGAAGCTGCTACCTATGCCCATTGGAGAGGGTGCTGTTTATGTCAGTGAATGATGTCAATGTAGTAAAGTAAGAGTACAAAAATAAGTGACGGAAAGGAAAAAATTGGAAGCACATTGAATGGTCTGTCTCTGTACCAGAGTGATGTCAGCATGAAATATTGATACAAATGCCTTGAAGTCCCTGGAAAAGGGGGCCACAGTGTGTGGGAGAGAAGGAATATTCACTTTGCATACTTTGATCTCTTTTTGGCACATGTATTTCATTCTTACAGTTTGAATATTACTGACTTTGAAATCATTGAGGAAAGAAACGCTGTTTTAGTTTCTGCTTTTTTATTGAGTAGCCCAACAGGGATGTGTTTACTTCTCTGGGCTGGTGGCTACTGTGCTCATACAAATAAGAAATAATTGGGAAAGATATTCAGACCAAAAGAATCAACCTGGTGTAGATCTGAGTTCACTCAACTAAGTTAAAGTGCGGGACTCAGCCCTCTGTATTTCAAGTCTTGTCATTTCTTCCTCTGGTGGAAAAAGAAAAAAAAAGAAAAAAAAAAGGAAAGAAAAAAGGAAGGGATGCATTCCTGAAGGTGTACTGTTTAAATGAGTCAGACAGATGAGTACAGGTTTTTTTTCCAGATCCCACTTCCAATGCTTTCTGACATCTTTCTATTTAAGATTGTATTTGAGTTTTGTTACAACTATTGGAAGTACTGCTGTGCATCAGCTCTACTGAATTCAAGGTAGGGCTTAATTGTTCATTTTTGAACAGAACAGTTCACTACAGCTCCTTTGCACGTCTTCCCGGACTGGAGCAGCTTGCCTATACTAACAAAACAGGACCAGATAATTGATCTGAGACACCCCAGACTTTCAGCCTGTTTTCCCAGTATCTGTTATTTGGGGCCACATGCAAAGAGGATGGACAGGGAAGTGAAGGAGTTTGTGGCAGAACGGTAATGCTGACCCTAGGGGGAACAGCGGAATAGACAGGCTTGTCTGAGTACACTTACACATTGAGGGTCGGACACTACAGTAAACAAAAGGCTTGGTCCATTTTAAACTGGTATATTCTAGTGAAAGAAGGAAATAAAAAGAAGAGAGGAGATGACAAGTAATACCTGTAATCACTCTAGTAACCTGACTCCAGCGTTGCACTCTCAGGGAGCAAAGACTGGCAGTCCTCATGGATTGCTCTGTCTACCACAGAAAATGCAGCCATCTCTAGGGAAAACTGGGGAATACCAGTTGATATTTAATACAGACAGCAGACCATTAGGTCTGTTTTTGGCAGCTATTCAGGAAAACCCTGAGAAATCCTGCCACCAGACTAAAGCTATATTCTTGGGCAATATTGTGCCTTTGGAGAGAAACATCCTTTCTGAGCATTGTGGGTATATCCTGAGCCACAAACACCTCTTTGAGACCACCTTAATCCTAGTATTGTTCATCAGAGTATACAATATCCTTCTCCAATGAGATAAAAATAAACCTTTGTATAAAGTTTTTTCTTATTCTTCTGAGATTGGATGAGAGAGGAGAAATAAAACTGCATTTCGGTTACATTGAGATATTATTCTAAACAGTTGTGTGATGGGGAGGTAGGAAATGCCAGCTCAGTGCAGTCATTTGCTCCATCAGTTGAACAGTTGTCCCAAATGATGGCTAATCAGAGATAAAGCAGGCACCAGCAGTGCAGTTTCAGTATTGCAGCTCCAGCAGATTTGCAAGGGAAATTCAGATCGACAGGTGGTCCTTACCTTTGGCAGAAGGTCAAAAGAACATCACAACTTCCTTATCTCCCCATTTTATCTGGCAAAGGTGGAGGTATCTGGGGAAAATATCTGAGTTTTTGTAGCATTAACCCATTATTAATACAGAGATATGCATGCAGGGACTTTTTGATGTTTCCAGGATTTTCAAGATTGCCAAATTAACCTTTGGTTTGTTTTGGTTTGTTGGTTTTGGGTTTTTTTTTGTTGTTTTGTTTGTTTTGTTTGTTTGGGTTTTTTTGTTTTTCTCTACAGAACAGAGTTGCAGTTTAGAAGCTTGTTCTCCAAAACTCCATTACAAAGCTGAATATCTGTTAAAAAGTTATTGTGGCAGTATTTTTGACGTTTTGCAGAAGGAAAAGGGTTTTTGAACTCTACGCTTTTGTTGATGCTCATCTTCTGTGTCATTTTCCCCTTGCTCAGGTCCTACGAAAGTGCTTGTTTTACTCAGTAACACCAGTAGTTCAGGTGAAAAGATGATTGATCAACACAACCCTCAACGTCAGACTGCTCAGCAGTGTTACTAAATGCCAAGGTTAAGAGTCAGATCCAGATTTCTGATGCGCCTGCTTGGAAGGGTTGAGACTTGGAGCATTAAAGCAGCCCATTAGCAAGATCTTTGAATCAGATCAGCTCAACTGTAGATTTTTCCAGTCTGAATGAATCATACAGAGCTCTCTTTGGTGGTAATATCCAGATGTCTTTCCTTGGTAATCTATGAGAACAAGTTGGTGTTGCGACACTTTCTGCCTTGAAGAATTTGCTGAAATTTTACAGCTGGTGACAAAGCATTAGTGTGTGCTTCTTCCCAGAGGACAATCCCATCTAGTCAGGTGTCAGGTGTTTTTCTGTGCTGGACACTGTCTCTGAAACAGGTTGATGGTGGGTACAGAAGTCCCCAGCTGTTTGGTCTGCCACCTTCTGATATGCAGTGGGAGTTGCGTGGGTGATAAAGTGATAAAGTGGTTACAAGGACTCTTAAAAATAATTTATTTTAAATGTAATTGAAGCAAAAATAATTAGATTATTCTCAGTTGATGAGCCGGAACACTTCTTTATAGAAAATTATTTTCTGTGTTCAACAATAAGCCACATCATAACAGAACGAAGTAAAAATTATAAACATTCCCTTTCTTTTTACAGCTGCAGTTCTGACTCATTCATAGCCCTGCTGCACAGAAAGTAAAGGTGATTAATTAAAAGAAGAAAAAGAAATAGAGGGTCAGGAGAGGCATACTGATGTGAAGCACGGGATAATTTGTACTCTCTGTGGTGCGTAATTGTAATAAGTGTTACGGTTAAATTTGTTGTTTGAAAATACGTCACAATTCTTTACTAGACTGCACAGCTAACTTGGGCCCTTAGCTGAATGTCAGCTATAGCTGCTACAGGAAAACATCCCCTTGGAACAGAAAAGGGCTTGGGCTCCTGCTGCTTTGCCCGTGCAGGGTTACAGTCCAGGCCCCAGTTTAATTTGGGCTGGAACTTTTAATATTTGTTGTAAGATGTCAGAGCTTGAAGCTATAATGAAGGTGTACTTTGTATCTTCGTTAAGATACAAAGTCATTGAGTGCAGGTAGTCAATGACTTACCATAACCTCGCTGAAGAATTGCTAAGTTAATTGCATTTCATTGAGGGAGAAACCTAGAACTGCCTAGAACTGCACGTGGGATGTGTCTGTAGACTCAAACATCCCACAGAGCGAGGTCACAGCAGGGCGAGTACGATTTTGCTGTAATGACATCATGCTAACTGCCACCCTGTCACCCAAGATACCTGTGCATTGCAGACCATGATCTAGGGTGGTTGTAGCTGAGCATGGATTTTTTTGAGCTGAGGGTTAAAACACAGCCAGCTCAAGGTTTTTCAGAACTATTTAATTCTTGTGCATGTAGAAGAAGAATGTGGTCTGCTGTGGAGGGACAGATCTTCAATGCCACCTTCTGTTCCTTGCTGTTCCCAGTGCACCCCACAGAACCAGAACCAGAGTCCTTCCTTGTGCTCTCCTTCCCCTTCTCCCCCAGCCAGGGCCATCCCCAGGCCAGTAGGTAACAGGGCCAAGCAACTGAAAAATTATTTCTGCCATGATGCTCTGCCTCCCAGCCAGGCCCTGGGACGCGTGCGCTGTGCTCTGCTCATGCAGCTGAAGCACGTTGATGCTCTTTCTCGCCTCCTGCCCCATTAACCAAGGAGGAAGGTGGCAGGCCAAACACTTAGCAGGACCCAGTGCTGAGGTAGTGAGGCCACATCTGTCCATCCGTGGTGTTACGTTATGCCCTGCACAGTGTCGTTCTCTGCTTACGCTCAGGGAGGCAAGAGGGGCTGTGCACCCCTCGTGGTGGGTGCTGAGCCCTGCCCCAGGGTAGCAGTTGTACTTCTCTGACGTCGTTCCCTTAGCTTCTTGTCACCTGTGGCTGGCACTAGCCACTGAGTAAATAGATTGGGGGTTGAACGCCAACCTCTGTGTGCAGGTTGTGGTGGAGTTGGTCTTCAGAGGAATTGGCAAATCCTTTCAGGTGAAGGATAAAGACTTGTCTTTGGTCTTTCTAAATGCTGAGCATCCCCTGCGCCTGTGAATTTCAGAGGCCCAACAGCCTTATTCTTGGCTGCCTCCTGTTCTGTATGAGTTTCACTCTGATTTTAAATTTTTCACCCAGATGGTATTGTTGTTTCCCTTGGGAAATTTTGAATAAAATCCAGTAACTTTACATCCATTTTTAAGGGTAATTCTTCTTTGAAGAGAAATGTGACTTTCAAACTGCTGTTTAAAAGTAATAGGAAAGTTTAATGTAGAAGTGATTTATTCTGGATGCAATTTTCTTAGCTAAGGTGAAACAACTATGGTTTTTGAGCGGATCTACGGGTGGGGTCTGTGAGCAGACAAGATATATTTGAGTTCCAGTTTATCAAGTTGGAGCGTAGCAGGTAAATCTTCAGTCCGCATCTCTCGCTCTTTTTTTCCCTTTTTTTAGGAAACCTAATCAAGGTAATCGGCATCTAACAATCAGGTTTTAGGATCTTGACAGTTCTGCAATGTGGTTTCTGTCACTGCTCTGGGAAAGCAAGACTGAGGAGGAAATGGGAGCTATCATGTCATGTGGATGAGTAACTGGCTCAGACAGACCTTCCTTTGTATCAAGTCTTGAAGCCACACTGCTGCCTCATTACAGCCTGTGGCTATTGCAATAAAAAGCAGGTGCAGAAGAGAAACAGGGCAAACAGGAATTTTTTAAAAAACGGCTGTTTTCTATATGTTAACATTAATTTTTTTAAAGATTGCTATAATCTTGGAATATATTTGAATTCTTCAAAACTTAGTACAAACCTGACAGAATAGATTTTGTTTGCAGCATAATTTTCTCCATCAGCAATCTCAGCATGAAGTAGATTTTTAGCAGTCACTGTTGGTTCTTTGTGTCACCCTTAATCACACACAGGTAAATGTTCAGCTCTTACGAAAATGACTCACCTGTCTTAGTTTTTTTTAGCTAAATATTTGTGTTCTTTCAAACAAAAAATATACAATACCTGATTTAAACACTTCCCATGTTTTAAAACTTAATTTTTTTTTTGAAGAACAGCATAAAAACTCAGTACAGAGTTGAATGTGGAAGTATATCTACTGATTTTCCTTACTATCAATTTGACAAAGTAAAAATCTTCAGACTTTTAACTTCTCGTTCAGTTCTTGTTTGCTGTTTGTTTTATTTAAGCTCCTTTATTTCTTTGATGGGAAGACTTCAGCATAATAGGATTGGGAATTAATTACAGGTTGAAGACTGGTGCCTCTCGGATGTCTCCACAGTTTTTCAGTCCAGAGAAGTACAAAAGATTCTTTTGCAGAATCTGTCCCGTGCTACCATGTTAGCGCATGTTGCAGCACAGAATTTCTGTTTTTCTGATAGTTGTGTGAGTTGCTGTTAAGAGTCTGTAATTGCACATTGACCGATATTTTTTGGAAAATGTGTTTAGGAGTAGCAGCCCATGGATCTTCACAGAGAGCAAGCCTAACTTCAGAGCTTTGAGTAGACGTGGGTAGTTTTGATGTAATAGGGACTGTTTAAAGCCTGTAAATCTGCTTTATATAGCTGGTTACCAAGGTCATCTCCTCTATAGTTCCTTAGTAACTGGATGCAACAGGCAGTGTGGACTGAAAAGGTGGTGATAATTCTGCTGTATTGTCCTCTGACATTGATAAACATAATTCAGCTTCTCATCATTGGTCCTACAAAGGATTAAAATGTTTTCATATGCAAACTCTTCAGTAATGCTGATTTTTGGAAGCATGGCTCAGCTGATGCGGGTCATTTTTCAGAGGTGTCGTAACCAGATTGGGGAGTTATCACTGAGTTGCCTCAAGATGGGCAGAAATATCAGTGCATGTTTTTGACAAAGCCTCTGTTGTATTTCCATGTTTATGTTTCCACCTGTGAAACAGGGGAAAGCAACGCCATCCTCTGCACCGCTGGAGGGTTGGCACTGTGCTTTGAAAACACTTAAGCAGGCGTAGTAGCAATTCTTTCACCTCTGGATGCCAGGATGTCAGGCCTCAGTATCATTTGGCAACAGGTCTGGGCAGAGAAACCAAAGCATTTCTTAAATTCTTTGCTTTCCTCCAGTAATAGATGAATAAGCCTAAAATTAGTTAATTAATTATGAAAAAATCAGAATTGTCTGTCACTGTAAACTGTCTCAGGTAAGTTTGTGTGAAAAAAAAAATGTCTCTGGTTCTAACGCAGTAAACTGAAAAATCTATTCACTTGCCTTCCCCATGGAGTATTTAAAAATGTCTCATACTGGGGTATATGTAAGAGAGGTAGACAGCAGCATATTTGAAATTACTGTACTCACAGCAACCCTATCACCTCTCCTATGCTTTCTATACACTATAAAATGCAAACTTTGGTTTTATTTACAAAATGTCATTTTTTTATGTTATGAAAACTCCGGGAAATATGTTGAATTGCAGACAGTTTGTAAGAGAGAAACTTGCCATCTCCTTTGCCTCTGGCACTGTTTTGAAAAGTAATAGTAACAAAAGTTTATTGACTAAGCTGTTAGTAATACGTGGTTTGATATTAATCTGTATGAAAATGCTTTCATGGTTCCAGGTTGTCCTTCCCTGATATAAAAACCTTTTAGGTACCACTTCTAAAATTTGTTTCTCCATTGTATCAATACCATCTCATTTACATGCCTAGCATTCTTGAAATAATAGAAACATCCCAGTCAAGGAAAAAAAAATCAAAGTAAGCCCCATTTACTTGTGCTTAAACATGTCTCACAGTCTTGAAAAAGTTATTTTTGTCTCTTGGTAGGTGTGAAAATTAGAGGTATGTTGCCAATGGGTTGAATTATAGCATGGAGTGAAGATCACCGATTTTAATGTTTAAATATTCTCCAGTACTGCTTGGGAATAGCTGCTATATATCAATTATACACTGAGTAGGAAGTTTTAAGACAACTGGTACTGCTAGAAATTCTGCCTGTCAAATTTGTCATAGTTTATTTAATTACAAGTATGAAGAAGAAACAACCTAGTAGCTTTTCACAATCTCTCCCCCCTAGGGCAGATGGGTATTAAAGCCAATTCAGTCTGTTTCCTGATTGCTTCAGGCTACAGAAAATTGTTCCCCAGGGAAGAGAAGTAAATCAGTTATGATCTTTAGTCTCTCGGAGGGAGATTAGAGCCACCACACTGGTGAAACAGCAGTAGGCTTCCTCTGTGTAACTGATTTCACCTTTAATCCTACCATTGATTGAATATTACTAAGAACGCTGCCATGCATTTTAAGGTCAAACCGATGATGAACACCCCAGGCAAAGGAAGTTATTTACACAAAAAAGTAAAGACAAGCCTTTACCTTTACTATTTCAAAAAAGCAGTAAAACATCTACTTTGGAAAAAAAAATGATTCCAATTTCAGCCATCAACCTTTCCCAAGTTTTTGTAAGGCTGCTTATCACAGTGGTATCTGAGTATCTTCCAGGTAATATGGAATAGTGAACTCTTTTGTGGTCTTCATTGAATCTCTCGCTCTTCTTTCTTTTCTGGGTAAAAGTTCTCCTTGATGGGAGGCTTTTATTCTTTATCTGTTGGTGTTAATTTCCTTTTAGGATTAAGTAGAGGTAGGACAAAAAGTACTACTAAAGTTGCAAGGGTAATTTTATAATACAAAAAAGGTTTTCTAAAAAAAAAAAGGAATAAATTTACACCAGCTACTGCTGAATCTCCTCTCTTAGTCTGTCATTTTGCTTTTCATATCACAGCATGTTTTTTCATTAAGTCCTTTTTTTTTTTTTTATCAGTAAAAGAGAATTCTTTGGTCTCTGCTGGATTGGAAAGCCCCAAATTTGCCTGACAGGACACCTTTGTATAGTTGTATGCAAAATCTGTGTGTATTAAAGCTGTTGAGAATTACTGAGTATGATACTGTGGTAGGCTGTGAAAAACACAATGTCTTGATACAGCTGCGGGTGAGGTCTGGCACAAAAATGTTTTCTGTTTATCTTGTATTGCTGCTTATAAACTGTTCTGGTTGTTAAGAGTCTAATTTGCCTTCTAATATGGATGTACCAACCCCTGGATGGACAGTGAGGGTAATTTCTTCTGCCTTGGGTGTTTCTATAAGGCATGTAGAGCTGTTTATTTGACATCTTGCATGACACTTGATTAGGTCTGAAGACCTTAGTCTGCTGAGAACCTGTAAGTCTACCTGGGAAAGATAAATTTCACAGTTTTGTTACTCTTTCAGGATTTCATATATCCAGTTGTAACATGATTTGTTTCCAGGCCTTCACACTTGAAATGAAGCTCCCTGGTTTTCCATCATAGAGGTTTTCCTCTAGAGTGAGGACTTGTATTTAGATCCTGTGATTACGTGTTCCCGTCTCTGGAATGCAGGAGATCTGATCTGTTGGGTGATCTTGAGCAAACCACAGGACTCCTGTTTCTCTTCCCAAGTGATATGTGTGCTGCCTACTTATACTGAAAGCTGTTGAGGGCATAAAATAGGAGCCAGCTCTTAAAAGGACTTCAAAACATTGGAAATTATGCTAATGACATACTACAGATAATATAAAAGAGTAGGGCCTAGAGAGACGTGCAGGATAAATACCTGGATTGGTTGGAGAGAAATTATTGGACTCAACCAAAGTTGAGAAAATGCAGTAAATGAGAGGCAGCCTTGTTTTAAACCAGCTTTGTTACTGCTTACTTGTTAGGACAACGTCATGCTTTTCTCACGTGGTAACAACGTTTCTCAGGAGACCTTTGGCTGGTTTAGGTATCCCATCTCTCTGTACCTTAACACATCCTCCTGGTTTGTTTCTCTCTACCTAGGACGTATCTCACATGATACCACTTGATGCCGAATATCCTTTATCTGTAGGGTATGTCTGTGTCCTTTGTTGTCTTTTAATCCCACCATTATTACTCATCACATTGTGGGAATCCTGTCAGCTACTTCTGCGTGTGGGAACATGATTGCACTAACGCCAGCACTGGTATATGCTCAGCTTTGGCTGTGCCTCGCTGATAGCTGTCCTGATCAGGGCTTGTGCCCGAACTAGTCAGCAAGGGCCAGTGACCTTACTGGCTGCGGTCACGCCACGCCGAGTCCTGGCCAGGACTGCAAACTAGCAGCTGACTTGCAGGTCTGGGCCCATTTAAGACCTGCCACCCACACAGGAGCTTTTAGGGGAGAATCTAGAGAGATGGAGACCAAATGCGTGACTGTGTGCCTCCAAAAACAGTGATCAGCAGGCCTTCAGGGTCTCTCCAATACCATCAACTTTTCAGAGCGGTTATATCCCAGCCCATGGCAGCAGGTACTGCAATGCCTCTAAAAAGAGATGCAGAAAGGGTTGCCATGGAGGTCAGCGTTTTTGCTGCCCAGCGCAGACCAGAAGCCGATCCCTGGGTTCAGGCTGAGTCGAAGGGCACCCAACAAAGCTGGCGTTAACCTCAGGGGCGCTGGGTAGCAGATAAAGCCTGGGTCCTTTCTCCCCCTCACACACTGGATTAGTTGGATTTGCCGGTTCACTTCGCCTAGTGCAAGCCTCAGGCCCCTTCCCCCTTCTCCAGCCTCCTGCTGGGCTGAGGTTTTAGACCAATTTCCTTGCTTGCACCCCCAGACTCTGCGAGGGACTGGGGGGTGCGGGGGGAGCAGGTCCTCGTGCCGCGGGCAGGCAGGTTTGTGCGGTGCCTTGCCAAGGAGGCGGCTGCAAAGCTCTGCAGTGCCACACCATTTTTTTGCAGCATTGACTATGGGAGGAGGGATGTGCTCTTCATACTACTGATGTTTTCCTGGCTTACTTCGTGCTTGTTCCTATTCCCAAGCATTTCTCTCGTTTAGCCACAAGGTGCCATCAGTAGACGCCTCTACACCACTATTAAATCCACTGGAAATAGGGAAAGCCGGGCAAAAAGTCCCTGATATTATGTAGAGGGAAAGGCTAATTAATGAAAACTGTAAGCAGAAGGAGATCAAAATATAAGGCAAAACACACCGAGGAAAGCCAGCTTCCACTGCGTGCACCTTGCCTGTTTTATGCTGTTGCCCTCACAACCTAATCAGCTCAGATTTTGATTTTTATTTTTAACCTGATTTTAATACTTAGTGCCCCTAATGACAGTGGCATCAAGCAGTGTCCGTGAAGCCTTGTATCCTATTACGTTTGCTGCTGTGAGAGGACAAATCAGAAGGGGTGGTCCCTGCCTCCGAGCGTTTCCCATCCCATCTGAGGGAGGAAGTACATCAAGAGGAAATAATTGGAAAAAGGAGAGCGGGAATAAAAGTTATAGGAAGAGTAAATTTTCTGGAGCATCTTTGTGATTCTGAGTTTGTCTGCCCCCTATCAGATGGCTGTTTCACATGGGCAGGTCCGGAGGAGAGATCTGACAAAGAGGTAACCGTGCATTTACAGAACAATTCTGGAAGGGGTCATGCTTGAAGAACAGCAAACAGGAAAGGTGGCCCAGGACACACTCGTAAGACCAGCAGCAGCTCTAGCGGAGACAGGTGGTGTTTACAAAGCAGTACCAGACAAATATTTTCAAGTATGTGATGCATCTGCAGAGCGAGCAGTTATTTTCTTACAGGCGAAACTTTGCAAATCAGGATGTAGGGCCTGGAAAAGCAGTTTATACTCACTGGGAAAGCAGAGGATATTAAAAGATTTTCCCAGCAAGCATCATTACATTTTTGCTGTGTGGCAAGATGGGTGGTAGGGGCTGATTCCCACTAGCCTGGAAAGGAACAGTCAGGATGAGAGTAGGTAACAGCGCACGTGGAAGAAGTTAGGAGGATAATGACGATTTTGGAGGAGCTACGAAAGCAGAACACCAGTGCTAGAGCTATGAGGGGAATGGGAAATCTTGGGAGGAACGTGGGGCTATGACTGGAACTGGGACATGTCTTGCCGCCTTGGATCTGAGGAACTTCTAATTGCATTTCTGACTGCAATTACATTACTATGCAATACAGCGTAGTTTGTTTGCCGAGTTTCCTTTTTGGCTCCTTACAAATTGACCCATTTGCTTTACTTTGTGTGTTTTTAATTTTCCTTTGCAAAACATCCACACTTTGGGCTCATTTGGTAAATTAATATTAGTGTTTCAGTAAGGCTGCTATCAGCCCTTATTCTACACTAAATCTTTCCTACAGGTTTTTCTTTTTCCCTCCTCCTCTCTATGACTAATAGATATCATTTCAACAGTTTGACTAACTGCCGTGTTATAGAAAAGGCAGTAATTTATACTGATGTAATGGCTGTGATAAAAATCATTTGTGTGCTGATTTTATAAATTAGGTAGGAAATGTGAGTGCCTCTGAAAAATGAAGTGCTACCACATGAATTCCAGTGTTGTTAATGCTTCATACCTTTCTGCTTCATTAAACCAATTTCACGGGGAGATGAGTTAGAGGAGGAAGCTGTGCTGCTTAAGAGACGCAACAATGGTTTATTGAAAGAAATGGGGATAAGATTAAATTAAGTGCTACTTGAGAAATATGGAAATACAAAAATATTCAAGCTTATAGATGGTGAATTCAAAAATATGATAAGTTAGCTCTTTCATACCCAAAGAACGGTCTCATCATAATTGCATAGGCTGAATTCACAGGCTACTAATTAATATTGAAGAGTTTCATAAACCACTCTTATAAATGAGTTAGAGAGCCCTAGAACTAATTTATAACTATTTCGTTTTGGAAATCAAGACAACTTAAAATGCAGCTTTCAGTACATTCCTATCTTGGCGGTTAAATCCTTTGAAATTATTTCTGCCATATATTTTTAATTTATTTATTTATTTATTATTTCACATATTTCATTTATCAGCTGAATTTAAAGGGAGGAATAAAAAAGGTGTAAGATTAAGAAGCCTTCAGTCTGGTAAGACTCATCTAATTTACGATAATGATCCAGAGCAGCCTAAAATAACTTTCCTGACCACTTTTGATCTGAATTCAGCTGCATTGAAACCAATAAGTTTCAGTTACATTTATATGAGACTTTTTTTTCTGATCGAAGCTGTGGAAGACGTAACTTAAGAAAGAATGCATTTGTGTCCACAGAATGCCTTTAAGATCAGGTAAGATCTAAAACTAAGAGGCTAATTGATTTTTTTACCACTTCCATAAAATAGCTGCAACTATTTTTTCCCTTTCCCTTCTCTCCCTTGAGGACTAGAAGTTTTCATTCTCAAACAACTAAACCCTATTTGTTCTGTGGATGGTGGAACATGTAAATACAAAGGGAGTCTTTCATTAAATAAGAGGCTTATGCATACACAAGTTTTAAAAAATGCATAGTTTCAAAGCACAACTGAGAGGCTGCCATTTTACCCCTGATTCACAATGAGAACTCTGTGTACAAGTGACCCAAGTACTGGGATTTGGTCCAGCTCTCAGATTAGCACAGAAAACACGTAGAGACATGGACGTCCCCCATCCCCCTCCCACTAATGATAATAGGAGCTCAAAATGTGCTCATCGGGAATGTGTGTAAGATCTTATTGACAGAAGCATATGCATCGCTACCTTCTGCTTGGAGAGACCACATTTCTTCTCATGTGTGATGGGTGCATCACCTAACATTAGCACTATTGCACCATTGACACTTGCTATCCATATGCTTTCATTTAAAATAAATCACTCTATGAAATAGCATAATGTGCCAGACAGCTTTAAGGCTGGATCTTGCCAAGTGCTCTCAGTTCCCAATGAGAGGTAATCAGAGCTGAGGACACTTAGCCCTTCTCTGGATCAGTTCTAGTAGCAAGTATGTAATATTACAATGCAGCTCATTTCAATACTGGCAAGGCTCTTCCTAACAAAGTGCTGGACACCATCCAGTCCCAGTGCTGCCGGATGACTTTAGCGGGATTTGGCACCTGATGGGATTGGTCTGTAAGATGTAATTAGCGATTCAACTCATCCACAAGTGCAGCGCATAAGATTTATATCTTTCTTTCTTCCTTTCTTAAAAATCTGTTTGTTAAGGAAAGATGGAGAAAATAGAATAGAAATAAAAATAAAATTTCTGCTAGTGGAAAAATTCTGAGAGTTGAAAACCTTTGTCACCACGTATAACAAAAGGTAAAAATCTTGGAATTTGGAATTGGTGAGATTTTCTAAAAATACATATATGTTTTCACCTTATAGAAATAACACATTTCAACAATTTTCCTGAAAAGCAGGAGGAACCTGTACACCCCCATTAGGATTTTTACTATAGATGTATCAATTTACAAGGAAAAAGTGTGCTTTGAACTAGCCATAGTTACACAGGACCCATATGGCTTATCCTTTGAATTACTCGTTCTGTGATGTTCTCCCTCCTAACTGTACCAGAATGTTTTCATTATACTGCAGCGATACTTGGACATCTTCTGTGCAATGATGTGGTGAGTTTTCAGAGGTTTGAGAATCAAATTTCTTTCTCTGTGTAAGTTTGTGCATGTCCATTTGGCAGACAATCGTTCCTTTCTCACTCCCTGCACCTATGTTCGGAGCGGAGCTGAGACTCGCACTGGACTCGGGGTGAGTTGCCGCCTTTGGGTGCTGTTAGTGGTGGTGTTTGCACTCACCCAGGCTGGCAGTGGTCAGACGTGCCTTTTTACTCCTGCTGGGCTCCTCTCAGTAGCGGTGAGGAGCTCTGCTTCTTCCTGGGAGAACTCAGTATGTTACAGCTCTGGGTTTATTTTTAAGATTTTGATTTCTTTCTCTCTTTGACCATGCATTCTATTTTATCCTTCTTTCTCTTTTGAATTGTTTCGTGTTTCTTTTTTTTTTTCTTTTTCTTTTTTTGTCTCTTATTCTTATCCTTTCCTTACTCTTTCACTTCCTGGTTACTTTTTCATCTCTGCTACTCTGTCTTCTATCCTGCACCGTGTCAAGTGAATGTAGCTTGTTTTGAGTTTGGGAATACAAATGCTTGCCACCTTCCCTTTGCTCTGCTCCAGGCATGTGTAAAGCAGCAGATAAGTGTTGACAGCATTTTGTCTTTGTACATGTTGGGCTTACTGCGAGCATCGAGTGCACGTTGCAGAATAAATTTACATGCTGAATACTGCAGAAGAATTACATCAAAGATCTAATAATGAGTAACTGAAGCTGCCTACAGTTACCAAAGCATTTAGCTTAGTAAGACACTTATAAAAGGTAAACATATCTATGAAAAAAACCTGTATAGTTTGCCTGCATGGAGCCTTGAACTCTATTCTTTTTTGTAGCAATATGCACTTTGAATCACTCCATTAGAAAAAAATGAGAAGTAGAGTTTGTTTTACAGTGGCCACCAGATTTTGGCACATGTTACGAGATATCTCACTCTTTTAAACCCTGAGTTAGTAGTGCAAGGAAGACAGTCTCACATCCTGGCGTTTTTCCTACACCCAGTTATATTGTTACCCTGGTTGGTTTAATCTGGAGGCTTTCTAGAGTGCAAATTCTGTATGGAAGAATTACATACCAGCTATTGTTAGAAACTACATACAGGTCTGTGGATCAGCTTTGGTGTGGAAATGTAATTAGTTTATATTAGAAACATTTTGGGGTTGCTTTTATATTTTAGATAATCTGTATTAATTTTAGATATTTAATGGTGGTGGGTAACTAGGCTCAGAAGTAAAACTTTGTAAAGAAGTATGACATTTCCAGGATTTGAGGCTCTTTTAGAGTAAAAATGAGATATTTGTTAATCTTAAAGGTGTATTGATAGAGAAAAGCCATGGTAAAATTGAATATTAACCTTCTTTTAAAGGCAGACTTTGAGAAAATGAGCATAGCTTGAGTGATACAGGTAAACGCACACTGTACTAGTGCTCTAGACTATGTCTGCGTTACTAGAGCTGGCAGCATAGCACTCTCCCAGAGCAGGCACAGGCTTCAGCTGCGCAGACTTGGTCAGTCTGCTACAAGTCTTCCTGCTTGTGCTCCCAAGTTTTCCTCCCAACGAAACCATGGCTTGGTAGCAGAAGGGACTTGGAGTATCCTTTATCTTGCTCTGATTTGGTTCTTCTCCCTCCTTACCAATTGCTCTCAGCTCTGCCAAGTTAATAGTTTGTGCAAAGGTGTAGGATCCAAAGTTCTGCTCTCTTACTCCCCGCCAAGCAGGTAGCAGCCAACCGCTTTCACATTAACGATTTCCGATCCTCAACACTACGAATGCAGACCAGCACAGCAGGAGGGATTGGTTTGTTTCGGACAGTGAAAATATGAGGGTTTGGTATGTTCAGACCATGGAAAATCTGGACACAATGAAGTGCTTTACTGGCTCATCTCTAGGTGAGTCTCATGCACATCTCCTGTAGAGTTACGAAATGAAACTCTCCAGAGTGCAAAACAAAAGTTTGAATAGTTATGTGGCAATGCTCATCAGCTGGCAAAAAATCATCTGCTTATTGATGCTGGATGCTTCATGCTGTACACGGCACTTTCTGGAATGGTTTATTCACTCACTGAGCATTTTGAGCTTTGGAAGTGACTCATGAGCACAAATCCCAGTACATTTAGCCTTTTTCACTTTAGATTGTGTGTTTCCAACACCAAACATTTGTTGGATTTTCCTGTCAGAACAGCAATCTCTAAATGTGTAGATTCAGTGCCAGCATCAGAACAGACTGATAAAATATCTTCTGTCTGCTATCAGGATGGGGCAAATTCCTTTATTTTGCTATTCCCTACTGAGATGCAAGTTCAGACTTTTGAAAGCAGTGTCTAAAGTTTAACACTTACTTTGACTTCACAGCCAAGATACTGGGCAGAAACTACAGGGCTCTTAGCGCAGCCTTTCCCCTTTAATGAAGTTGAGTAGAGCTTGGCCACAACCAGCTTTAGTTAGTCACTCACCACCCCTGCGCTTACCAGGCTGATGATGCTGCTGGTAAAGTAGATATAATGTTTACCTCACCGAAGTCTTACCAGGTTTCAATCATTTTTAAACAATACTGACAATACTTGGTTAGCAGAAATGTCAAGTAGTGGGTGGAACATACATAACAAGGAGCTATCACAATATCTCAAGTAGAAAAGAAGGGAAAACATGAATACAATCATCAATACCATTTGAAGGCAGTAAGATGCCTGCCATTAAGTCCCACGGCCGCAGGACTGGGTTTTCCAACCTTTCTTACTGTTGACATAAGTGTTTCTTTTATATTATGGACCTGAAAGATGTCAAGAGTGGACAAATAAAAAATACTACTGTCATAAATGTATATGACTCCAGAAAAGTGAGAGGAAAAGTTAGGCTGAAAACTCAAGAGTGCAGTAGGATAGCTTAACTGGTGACTGAGCAGAACTGGCCCCAATAAATAGGCCCAATTAATACCATAAAAATCAATGCCTCTGTGTAGGACTTTTCACAAGAGATTGTTGCTCTTTGGCTGTAGAAGTGATGCTTTTCAGTTTTTCTGAAGGTGGTGGTCTTATTTTTCCTAAATGTTCCGTAGAAGAAAATCATGACGTGCAACAGTAATGACTTGTCCTGCCCTTACCCCTGTGTTCCCTTTCTGGTAGTGCTATGAGGAGAAATGCTGCACTTGAATGTCATGCGGTTTATGACTTAACAGTGTTGGGGATCTTTTTGGCATGACCAAATATATTCTAATGCCAGGAAAACATTTGCATGGAATAGTGGATTTTGGATCCTCTGTTGAAACATTCAGAAAAAGTGTTTTAAGTTATTTCTAACATCCAGCTTGTCTGTCTGTTGTGGAACTATAAATCTCCTTCCTTCCCTAAGAATTTCTAAATCAAGTTGTAGCCTATGTAGTCTGTTATATAGACCCTCATACACGAGATGTTTATGTTGGAAATAGTGCCAAAATATGACATCAGGAAGGTGTTGCTGTAATTAGTATTTTTGCTGAAGAAGAGGGGAAAGTATTCTTAGGTTTCTTCTTCCTTTTATGGATAAGATATATAATAATATATTACCTCATGATAGCGTGATTCCAATGCAAATGGCAGAGACTGGTGGCTTATTAATAGGCCTCGCCTGTAGCAAACCTCCTTTCCCCGCTTCAGTTTGAAATTGATTATTTTAATACAGAATTCCTGAATGAAAGAGGTTCTTGGCCTTTTCCTGGGCTGTTGAATAATGTATGTGGGAGAAAGCAAATAGAAGCAGAGGGTCTCAGCTGCCGGAACAATGGGCTGCGCACAGAGCTGAGGGGGCACATTAGTTTATCATTGCCTTGTCAATCCTCATAGGCTGGGAATCGTGGGATAGCCTGGAAAGAAGCAGCTGCTGAACGTGTGGTAAACTGACCGGGGCACTTTAGAGAGACGACTACATTTACACATCTGAAAACAAGATATTGATTTTCTCTACAAAGCTGGAGAGAAATAGTCATCCTGAAAACGTATCTAGATCCTGGCTTATTTGCAAAACTGTGGCGCTTTCTGGCTGTTCCAAGAGCTGGGAGCCTCCTCGTGATGGGGCTTGCAAATCTAAAAATAGTCTGCATAAACTTTGCTTTTCCTCTTAGTTGATTGACTGCCTTCCTAATCCCTTTAGTGATTCATTACAAGTAAAATGTAAATGCAAGCAAGCTGGATTTGTAAGCGTTAACAAAAATATTTTCCCTAGATTAGTAGATTTTTTTAAAGGTAAAATATTTTTAAAGTTACATATTCCCTTTCTGTGGGCCAAATTGATCTTGAAGATAGACTTGTGTGATATTCCTGATATCACAGGCTCTTCCCTTACTAATGGAACTAGAATTCACTTCTGAATACCATTTTTGGTTTATTTTACCTCCTCAGGCGGGATGTTTTCTTCATAGCTTTTGGAAGTGATAAAAATAAGAAAGTGAAACAATGAACAAAGTGAGATTATTAATTATTTTAAAGGATGAGAGATTTAAGGCAGAGAGATGAACACACATCTCCAGGTATAGTGATTACTATTTTACTGAGAAGCTGATGTCTTGTCCAGGTTATCAGGATGCTGTTATGTGGCTGTGATCAGAATTTATGACTATTATTTTAGCTTTCAGAAATCCTATCTATGACCCAGGATCTTCTCTGCTGGGTCCGTACAAGACCATGTTCACAGGGTGAATCACAACATGTTGAGAAGTTCCAATTGAAATAACGTGCCTGGTCAGAAAGGAAATATTTTTATCTATGTAGGTCTAATTGCAGATCCAGGTTCCCCATTGGTATAATGGATTGGTTTGTTGTCCTTATCTGTGCAGCTTGGGTGACAATTACAAGCATGAAGACACTTAGCTTCATAAGCTGCTGTCTTGGTTTTGCCTGTCAAAACCCAGGTACCTCAGCACTTACCAGCAAGTGTAATTGTTGCATCTTAGCATACAGTATGTAGGTCTTGCAAGGGCTACACTTTGTAAAATAAACAACTTTATACTTTGATACTGAATATAATCAACAGTAGTCAAAAGCCCCTCCAAAACCAGGACAAAATGGAGTCATTGTTTTGCCCAGGGTATTTTCAGACTATTACAGTGTTTGCCATCTGGATAGATGTAGGAAATTAGGCTCCTCATTGCTTTCCAGTCTGATACTGTGATGAGAGCAATAGAAGAACTACAACAGAACAAAAAGATTTTTCTGTATCTTTTTAAAGTCAGGGAAAGCATAACATCTTACCTGTGGTTTGACTCCTAAATTAGTGAGCTGTATCTCAATTTATTACAAAATATAATCATTTAAAATCAGATTTCTAAGTCTGGATCTGAGAAAATGAATAAATGCTCATGTATTCTAATGTTCAGAGAAGCCAGAATCCTCCTGTTGATCTTAACGAGAATTCAGTGATTTTAAAAGGACACTTTCCATGGAGCACAGGAGCTCTCGATCCCCAGGTGTAAGAAATCAGGAAAGAAAGGCAAGAGACCGGCATGGCTGAGTCGAGATCTGCTGGTCAAACTAAAGGGCAAGAAGGAAATGCAGAGGCAGTGGAAGCAGGGACAGGTATCCTAGGAAGAGTATAGGGACGCTGCCTGGTTGTGTAGGGATGGGATCAGGAAGGCCAAGGTTCCGATGGAGCTGAACATGACAAGGGACACAAGGAATAATAAGAAGGGCTTCTACAGGTGCATCATCCAGAAAAGGAAGGTCAAAGAAAGCGTACCCCCCCAATGAACACAACTGGCAAACTGGTAACCAGGGACAAGGAGAAGGCTGAGGTACTCAACAACTTTTTTGCCCCAGTCTTCACGGGCAACCTCTTTTCCCACATCTCTTGAGTGATTGGACCACAAGGCAAGGACTGGGGGAACAAAGTCTCTCCCACTGTAAGAGAAGATCAAGTTCATGACCACTTGAGGAACGTGAACGTACAGAAGTCTATGGGACCCGATTTGGTGCATCCTGGAGTCCTGAGGGAACTGGCTGATGTAGTTGCCAAGCCACTCTCCATGATATTTGGAAAGTCATGGAGGTTGGGTGAAGTCCCCAGTGACTGGAAGAAGGGAAACATTGCACCCATTTTTAAAAAAGGGTAGAAAGGAGGACTCTGGGAACTACCGACCTGTCAGCCTCACCTCTGTGCTTGGGAAGATCATGGAACAGATCCTCTTAGAAGCTATGCTAAGGCACATGGAGGACAGGGAGGTGATTTGACACAACCAGCATGGCTTCACCAAGGGCAAGTCCTGCCTGACCAACCTAGCAGCCTACTATGATGGAGTGACTACATCAGTGGACAAGGGAAGAGCTACGGATGTCATCTATCTGCACTTCTGTAAGGCCTTTGACATGCTCCCCCACAACATCCTTCTTTCTAAATTGAAGACATATGAATTTGATGGGTGGACTGTTCTGTGGATGAGGAATTGGTTGGATGGACTCATCCAGAGGGTAGGGGTCAACATCTCAATATCCAGATGGAGATAGGTGACAAGTGGTGTCCCTCAGGGGTCTGTTCTGGGACCAGTACTGTTCAATATCTTCAACGGTGACATAGATAGTGGGATCAAGTGTGCCCTCAGCAAGTTTGCAGATGGCACCAAGCTGAGTGGTGCAGGTGACACACCTGAAGGACAGGATGCCTTCCAGAGGGACCTGGACAGGCTCCAGAAGTGGGCCTGTGTGAACCTCATGAGGCTCAACAAGGCCAAGTTGCAGGGTCCTGCAGCTGGGTTGGGACAACCCCCAATATCAATACAGGCTGGGGGATGAAAGGATTGAGGAGCAGCCCTGAGGAGAAGGACTTGGGGGTGTTGGTTGATGAGGAGCTCAACATGACCCAGCAATGTGCGCTTGCAGCCCAGAAGACCAACTGTATCCTAGGCTGCATCAAAAGAAGCGTGGCCAGCAGGTCGAGGGAAGTGATTCTGCTCTTCTACTCCGCTCTGGTGAGACCCCACCTGGAGTGCTGCATCCAGCTCTGGGGCCCTCAGCATAGGAAAGACATGGAACTGTTGGAGCAGGTCCAGAGGAGGGCCATGAAGATAATCAAGGGGATGGAATTCCACCGCTATGAGGACAGGCTGAGAGAGTTGGATTTTCACCCTGGAGAAGAGAAAGCTCCAGGGAGACCTTATTGCAGCCTTTCAGTACTTAAAGGGGGCTTATAAGAAAGATATGGACAGACTTTTTAGCAGGGCCTGTTGCAATAGGACAAGGGGTAATGGTTTTAAACTAAAAGAGGGTAGATTTAGACTAGATATAAGGAAGAAATTTTTTACAATGAAGGTGGTGCAACACTGGAACAGGTTGCCCAGAATAATGGCTCAAGGCAGATTTTGCTCTCAAAATGTGATAAAAGTTAGCCTCACCAAATAAGTGCCTTCTTAGGAATTTGCAGGTTTCTCATAGAAAATCAGAGGTTTCTCAAAACACAGTAATTGTGTTGTGTGATTTCCTGACATCTCTGTACTCTGGTTTAAACAGGTCATGATGAATTGTGTCCTCATGAATAACCACTTCTGTGAAAATGTTAGGTGAGACACTTGAAATCTGCGGTTAGAGAACCCTGACTAAGCAACAAGAAGAAAAAGGCTGAATGACATCATCACTTACTGGAACTTCAGATTGTATTTGCTTCAGAGATTTTCTTTGAACAATAAAAAGCCCAAAGTGCCCTATCTTGCATTCCTTTCCCTGTAATTTCAGTAGGAGTTTTGCATGGGATGAGCCAGAAAGGAGCCTCTTAAACTATGTCATTAAATACAGGAAGGGTATTTGTTTTTCCTCATAGCTATACATTAAAATATTCCTAAAAAATTTTGTTGAATTAATTGCACAGGCAGCAAGTAGTAATGCAACAAGATAAAGTCTTAACCAAAAAGATACCGTTTAAGTATCTTCTTTCCTCGGTGAAATAAATGCCAAGAATTTATAAGCAAAGGAAGCATTGGTGTAGTTGTACTGAACACTTTTAAGACTAGTCACAAACTCTAGACTCATTAAAATTCATGACCTATAGAATGA
Source organism: Burhinus oedicnemus (assembly GCA_008921705.1). Taxonomy (NCBI): domain Eukaryota; kingdom Metazoa; phylum Chordata; class Aves; order Charadriiformes; family Burhinidae; genus Burhinus; species Burhinus oedicnemus. Next base: position 1,348,703 of record VFFE01007738.1, read on the forward strand.
CACGGCTGTCAGCTCTACTCAGTTTTCGTTCTGGAGGCACATACTATCGTGCCACTTGTGAATAGGATAATCTTCTAAGCAACATGTCCCAGATTATATGTTTCTCTCCTTTCCTTAAATTCAAAGCAACAACTACCCCAGAAGAGAATATAATGAGGGAATACACCCAAATATAGGCAAGGATGCTTTATCGACAGATACAACAAGAGTTGTAGATCTACTATGTGACTGAACATTGCATACAAATTATTGGACTGACTTTGAACAGCCAAGTTGTTAGAGTCCTGAGAAACAGGAATATCTAGGGAGCCTGGTACCATTAGTCAGAGGATGTTTGTGACTTGCAGTACAGGCAAGATTTTTCCTATGTGTAGGAAATACTGAAATAAATAGTCTAGTGGAAGGTGTCCCTGCCCATGGCAAGGGGATTGGAACTAGGTGATCTTCAAGGTCCCTTCCAACTCTAACCGTTCTGTGAGTCTATGAAATAATTGCATTACAAAGAAAGTACTGATTACAAGGAATTGATTTCTGGATGAGATGGTGGATCATGTAAATGAAATATTTCTTAACAAATTATTTCTGATGGTTTAAATGTTTTATATGTGTGTATTTACAGGGCCATGATGAGAAAAATAGCTATCAGCAGCAGACATCAAAACACTGCTCTAGAAGGCAAGTGTCATCAAGTAGTCATCCCCAAACCTTTCCAGACACAAGGTCAACAGTAGTCTGTCATAAGACTAATTCTATAAATATAGGATTATGAAAATCCAATATTTGATACAAGTTTAATATGAATTGATTTTTTTCTATCTTTGTTTCGTAATTGCAAATAAGGTCTTTTAAATAACTTCATACTTGTCAGATTGGCTTCTACCTGTCTCACATGGCCCATTATGGAGCAGTAAGAGCTAGAAGCTTATGTTAATTGTTGCCAGGAATAAAGACTTCGGTGTATGTAATATGAAACATCACACAGAGCACATGATAAGTACCATGGTTCAGAAGCAAAAGAGGATAAAGAGAGAAGCAGAGACCACTGGAGGCTGTAATTCTAAGCAGTCTCCTGAATACGATGCTCGTTTTGTATAATCCTTGGGGAGTACCTCATCCAACAGTTGTCGGGTTCTGTATCTGATTACATTAAGGTGAAATCTGAAAAATACAGGAATATGTTGCCTGTTTCTTAAGGATAAATGCAGTTTTCACACTAAGAGGGACAGTGTTCCTTAATATGTCTGGGCACTGTGGGATGTGATGAGAAATCATTGAACAGATTAATATAAAGTCTTGCTGAGCTGTGGAATTTCGCCTCTGTTGTTCATATCTGGTAATGCAGCTCTTCCAGGGGAAACTGTCATTTCTTGACACCTTCAAGTGCACTAAAGGCATTTTAGGACAACATAGGCCAACACAGGAGTTCACAGTGTAAAGCTCTGATCCTTAAACCTCTGTTTCTCTTTGCCTCTGCTAAAGTCCACTGAAATCACAGTGTGCAGGAGTCAATAAGCAGAACTGGGCCCTGATTGCAGTGAAAAACAGTGAAGATGACTTACAACACTCTCAAATAATAATTGCAGAATGACTTGTATCTGCCACCTTACTCTCCTCCTTGCTGGACAAATGCTTCATTCCTCTCCTGCCCTTCTTCACTGCCCAGGGCAAAAAGCCTGCTGTTTGGGGTGTCCTGATTCACTGCTGCCACAGAAGAATATCTAACGTCTGCGTTCCCCTCTGCCCACTGTAAGTGAGACGCAGGTCAGAGAACTGCATGCCTCACGCACCCCCTGGGGCTGGCCCTGGATTGCTAAGCTCCTCAGCATTGCTCACTCACGACTCTTCCCACGCAAGAGGCTGGGCACGCCAGCACCTTTCTCTATGACCAGTAATAGCATTTCCTGATTTTGGGTTGCATTTCCATTCTCCAGTTCACAAAGCATACTGCAAAGTTAAACATCAGCCTGCCTTCACCTTCCAGCCCCAGTAATGTGTTACTCTGCTCTGAGTCCTGCCTTAGTAAACAAGGACTCTATTACAAAAAGAATATCAATATTAGAGTAATTTTCTCAAAACATTTCCTTTTGTGCATGTGTGGTGTGGGGGAGAAGCAGGAAGTAATACCTGTATTTTCTTTTAGAGTAAATGTTTAAATTACTCTTTCTGCACAGCATCTAAATGCATTCCATGTTCCCCTAAAATTTTTTATTGAGATATATGTTGATATGTATTCTCCCATTTCAAAAGATTTTTGGAATACATGAAAAGTTGTAATACAGAATAGTTACAGTCTTGCTTTGTTTCCACTGATGTTATAGAAACATTTAGATATTTTACCAGGCCAATGATCCTTCATAGAATACAGTTTTAGGAAAGGTAGTCTATGTGTTTTGTTTTAGAGGACAGAAATAGTCATTACTCAGAGCTATCTCTGTAACATGAAAAATAGTTAAATTTTAACTTCAAACAGTGAGAGAATACAGAAAGTCATGTAGTGTACTCATTCTTTCATGCCCACAGTGTTTTGCACTAGCTGTAGTCTTTCATGTCAGTATTTTTGTACACAACTGGTGCAAACTAGGTGGTCTTTGAAAGCGTTGGTGAAAGTGTAAGGAATGGAGCATTTGATTGAGACTCTGAGTTGAGTATCCTTTTCTTTTAGTAAAATGTTTGTCTCAAATTTGTTGCTTCTATGTCCTTGCTGCTGTGTTAATCCAGAGAAAGAGAAAACATGATATCTATTTTTGTTCTTCCTATCCATGATACCTGTCTTTAAAGTTAGCAGTCTCCTTAATCTGGTTCCCACTTATCTGCTAGTAGATAAGGCTCAGTGGTTTAGCTAGTTAAACACTTCTCTTCCAACTGGCTTATTGTGATTTATTGACTTGTTATTGTTCAGAGAAAATGTTTGAGCTAGGTGCAATGCCAAAAAGCAGTCATTTGCTACCAGAGTTTCTGTTGTTTTTGTTGTTGTTAGTACAATGCATTTTCTTACTATTTCACTTCTTTTCACATCCATCCTTGTCAAACTGCAGAGGCGACCAGAGCAATACACAGTGGCTGCCCACTAGGCCGTGCACGTCTGATAACGCTCCCAGCAGGACCATGAGTAAAGAGCATTAAGATGGGAAGCACACAGTGATGGCTCCTGCTAAAGGTCACAAAGTAGCTAAGCTGTGATGGTAGATGCTTTATAGCTGGTTGTATGTAAGACTCTGGCCCTCCCATTTTAATGTGGCACCATTTGGGAGTGATGTCCAGGACCAGAAGCAGTGGTCTTAGCTTGTGACATGTTGATCTGAGTTCATTCACAAGCAGGGCTCCACCCAGCTGTCTTTCATGGAGGAATTATTTCTTTCCCTTACTAGCTATTGCAGCACACTAGCTGTAGAAACAGAACTGCCTTCCACTCTCTCACAGACAGGATGAGCTACTGAATTTGCTAGTGCTGTCCCTCTGGATCGGACTGACAACAAAGCTGGTGAAATGTAATTCTAGTTTAATGTCATCTAATGGAGCAGTATCTGTATTTCTGTGGGATATCTGCAGAAGCATCTTGTTGTCACACCTGAGGGCAGGTCTTCAGACTTCATCCCAGCAAAGCATTTATCAAAAGTTCACCAGTTCTTTTCATCCAAGATCAGGTATCTCCAGATGCAGCCAAGAAGTGGCTACAGATCCTCTCTGCAGTCAGACAGGCCCACATGGAAGCGGCTTCTTGACCTCACCAGTGGTGTGGAAATTAAAAAAAAAAACAAGACATTTTCAGCTAAACTGTAAATACTTCTGTTACATTATACATTTTTTGCTAATGATTATCCCACATGAGTCAGGCTGAAATCTGAAAACTTAAGCTGAAGGTAAGCAAATGTAACTTTCTGTCAAATCTCTCTCTGACACTGATGCACTACGTGCACGCAGAAATTACGCTGCTTTCCTAAACCCCAGTATTGTTACACTGGTAGTCAGGGACCAAACATGTCACTGTAAGCATTCACTATAGCTTTTCCCTTATAGGAAGGGCAAATAACTGGTCTGATGTATAAGATTTTATATAGGTGCCCATACTAAAGATCATACCAGTTTATCTATTTAATTAGATGACATCCCCAACCAAAATAGTGCATACTGCTGCAACAGTTGTGTGTGGAAAAGGTCTCTGTATTGATTTGTCCAGTGAAAATGTATAAACTTAGTTGGCATATGTCTAATGTCATCTGTCTTCAGATCAAGTCTGGACATTAGTAGGGCAAGACTCATGCAGGAACATTGTCTTCCTCCATTCTCCAAAGACCTTGAGAAGTTTTCAAGGTCCATTTGACTTTGCTTAGTTTAATGTTATAATGAAAAGTTTTTGCCTCCACAGCATTACGAAACTTGGACCCTTCCTGGCAAATACGGATCTAAATTAGAGATTTCATCTGGATGATTAGTGCTCCTTAGACTTGGCCATTCCTGGCTTCAGACAGCATTAATGTGGTGCTGATTCCACTCAAAGGTACGTACCAACTGTGGAAGAGCAGAACATTCAAGACAGCTCTTTCATAATTTTCTCTGCACAGTCCAGGGACTGCACAACCGTTTCAGATGCCCTCGGAGAGAGCCAGCATCCTGCCTTTGCTCCTCCACATTGGATCTGCTCTGCTATATGCTGCAGTATGGTCAATGTGGAAAGCCCAGTCATGAATTGAACCTAAAGGGATCTGCTCTGACCTAGAAGAGCATTTAATGTATCTCAACTTTTTCTGGTGAAAAAGATTAGTCCAATGTGGAAGTATAAGACGAAAGCTAAAGGCAAAACTCAGTCCCCAGTCTTCCACGGAGCAAGGAATTTGTACATAGATAAGGCAAAGGAAATCCCATAAACACAGGTGTTTCATCTTGCTTATTTTTTCATTGATTCCTAAACTATGGAAAGAACATTCTTAACCATTTTGTTAGAGGTTACCTATTTCCCCAGTTAACCTTCAGCTTGCCTAAAATGTTAACATTTTCAGTTTAATCCATGAAATATATACAAAGTGAAAATATTCAATAAATGGAAAAACAGAGTTTAAAGCTGATTCGTGGAAACTCCTATGTAAGCTCATCTTACGAAGCATCTCTCAGCAAAATAGCAAGTCTTTATCTCTAGTCTCTTTACATTTTTTAAACTCACAGCCTAAAGCATATTTTCTTTTCCCAACACTGCTAGAATTCAAGATGCATCTTTAATTGGTTTAATGGAGCCACAAGGCATTACATTAGACAGCTTTTTCCTAGTTCACAGAGGTCATATTGACATGTAACTCGTGGTATTTCCTTGTTTTCAAGATAAGATAAAACAAAGGGGAAGTGTTCAGTTCCAGGTGAGTGGGAGAGGGCACAAGAAATGGGAAGAAGATAAGAGTGTTTGATGCAGGTGGGAATTTATCATGCAGTGTCTTTTTGCACTCAGGCTGCAATTGCGTAGGACTCTGCGAGCTTACAGCATCTCAGTCTTCCTATTCCTACTTTAAGAATGCAAGCAAATAAGAGAGTAATATAGCGGAGTAATGAACAGTTGCATCAGTCAATGTCTCCTTTCACATGTCATAAGGGTATAGCAGGTTTTACTAATACAGATGGCATGATGCTGGGGTAACTCCCAGTCACCTCTCATGTTAGAATAGCAGCATAAATGCAGATAAAAGCTACTCGTGGCTGGTTTTCAATCCCATCCTCCCAGAGGAGCCAAATAAATTCTGCAGTCATGAAAAATTGGATTGAATTTTAATATCTGAGTGCAATTTCTTTTCAGCAAATAGATTTATAAGTCTTCTCCTTTCTTCAAGTGTCATATGCTTCTGGTCTTTTCTACACCAGCACACACGGCAACCTTGACTAGCAGGGATGGCCAATAGTCCACCAGTATTTACTACTGTCCTAGATGAGTGCAGCTAATCAATAGCACAAAGTTCATAAGATTCCCTTGTTCCAGTTTCCCCCTTCCCACTGGGAACAATTGTTCTTGAGCCTTTTGTGCAGCTCATGTAGAGGTGAAAATGTTCTGCCAGTCTTTTGCTTACGATTTTTTAGCCAACTCACGGCTTTAAGGGGCAAACTGGAGTTCATGGTCAATAGCATTCATACTAAAGGTGGTTCTTAGAGTGGTTTCTAGTGGCTAGCTATCTTGAATGTGAGCATTCTTTTTTCTTCCATTTCTAATCTTCAGCTAGTGTCATGGATTTGAAGGTCAAAAGGGATGATTGTGGTCATCTAACTTAACTTCCTGAATAACCTAAGGAGTGGGACTCTCCTACGAATTGTTGCTGCAAGGTCAGTACTTGTGCTTCAAGTAGAATATCATCTTTACAGAACCATCCATGCAGAGTAAAGAAAAAAAATTGCACATTCTCTGCACTTACTCTGTTCTTCTACCAGCTCAACTTTGGAGTGAAGTCTGAACTTTGCAGTTAATGTGAATTTATGAAGTTTCAAAATCCAGCCACTGCATCTTATGTCTAAAATACAGCAGCATCAGCTGTCAGATTTCTCTTCCTTTTGTGCTGTGTAGGGGGCTATGATTGAGTCAGGTGGTCTTTTTTGAAAGGAGCTAAATAGTTTGAGATCTTGGAGTCTTTCACCACAAAACATATTTTCCTTCCTTTTACTTATTCATGTTTCTCTTCTCTGGACTCTTGGATTCTCCAGTATCGTTTTTGAGTTTTAAGTGCCAGAACTGTACACAGATTTCAGCAACAGTAGTACCAATACCAGGTAAAAAGGTAATATAACCTGCTGGTCTTTGAGATTCTGCTGCTTTTGTACGCCAAGATTACACTGGCCCTCTTGGTTACTTTATTGTGCAGAAGACTAATTTTCATATACAATCCTACAAATTTCTTTCAAAGTTGACGATCCTCTGGATAGATTTCTCAGCTTGTTATTGTGGCATGCATGCTTCATTTCCAGGTGTGTGATTTTATATTTGGCTCTACTGAAATGTGTATTTGCTCATTGTGCATAATTTACCAAGCCATCCAGCTTACTTTGCATTATTGGTCTAGTCTTCTTTAGTTAACATTCCCCCAGTCTGTATTCTTTATCAGTAATGTTTCCATATTTGTTTTTTTTTCCCCAAGTCATTGATAGAAATATTAAGTAGCAGAGAACAGACCCTTAGGGACTGCATTCAAAACAGCTATTAAACACGATTCCTACTTATAATTACACATGGAAACTTATTATTTAACCAGCTTTTAATCCATGTAATGTACATAATTTTAAGTTTTTATTGGTCTGGTTTATTAATCAATACGTCACCCATAAAACACCACAGACATACAAACACTTTGCATCAACCACTGGCACACAAACTTTTCACTTTGAGTTAGTCTGACAGCATAAGTTGTAGATAAACCGATGCTGATTAGCTTTGGGCTGATGCCTTCCTTGTTACTACTGTCTGTCTTTAGTAGGTGTTGTGTTGTTTAACTCTCCTGGGGAGTTGGCTCTTGGGAAGCGAGAGGTCCAACGTCCCAAAGTTCACAGGAAGGTCCAAAGTGGGAGATGGACAGTGTCCATGGCTCACCATGAGCTCTAAGGCAAAGTGCAGCTCCTTTGTTGCTGCCGCAGTATTTCTTCCTTGTTTGTTTGGACACCACATGGTTTAATATTTCCACACATAGCTAATGAAATTCTCAAAATAATATCATTACAACCTGTTCCATTTTCTTTACTGGTAGATTATTTTTAAATAGGTAAAATAGCTAAAATGAAGATTGTGCAGATAAACAGTGTGATTTTTTTGAGATCTAATCATCATGTAATGCAAGAAAATAATATTACTTTATGATATGGTAATAGCTAATGTTGAAATGTGTTACTGTCTACAGGTAAAACACCTGATTACTTTAATGCAGCACAATTATTTCTGTGTTGTTAGACTATATCTAAGTAGATATCTGGACTAGCTTTTTTTTAAAAAAGCAGAAATCTGTGATGCATAATACCATCTGTATATTGCTTTGTGTGTCTCTTTACCTGCATAAAATAAATAGTAATTTTTTTTCAAAATGTCATGAAAAATGTTTCTCCTCAAAAAATATATCTCAGAGCATCTTTGTATTATCAGTGAGTTTAAATAAAAGGGAGAAATAGCCATAGGTGGAAATTAATGTGACTTCCCCCAAATTTTTCATCATCCAATTAATATTTTATTAAAACACCTCATTTAGGCACAAAAAATGCTATCGTAAAACCATGATGACTTGTAAATTTTTACTCTGTGAACTGTCTACCGTTGTTTCAGTCATAGTGCCTCAATATTTGCCAATGCATAAGACCATTGCTGCTAATCATTCAACATGGAGATGGGATGTATGATCTGTACACACGATTTTGCAAATTGGAAGGCTGGATAAATGATACAAAGAAGTGATCTGTCCTATTTATTCCATATGAATCCTGAGCAAAATATTCTAGATTTATCAAAAAATAAGTATTTTACTGTAAATAATTTTTATAAGTGGTATTGAGCCACTGTCTGGTACGTTAATACCAAGTCAAAAACTCACCAGCATATTCTTCAGACCTGTTACTAAATCAGCTCACTTTCTGCAAAGCCACACTCCTTCTTTACACCTTTAAGTCAATGGTCACCCTCTATCGTACCACTGTGACGGAAGCATGCTAGTGGAATTTGACTCCGAGCATTAAGGGTTAAGCTTTTTGAAAAGTGCATTGTTTTAAGTTTCCCAGAGGGTGAGTCATCTTGCAGTGCATTGCATCGAGGTGCATCAGTCATGTAGCTTTATGTCTTGGAGTCATAAAGTCACATAATCAGATGTGACTGACACTATTTGACATGACAAGTCACCCAGGAAAGTGCAAGAAAACAAAAAACATGTTTTTCTGAAAATTCTGGTTAAAGCTGCTGTCTTTTCCCATGTTTTGTTTTACATTGTACTGAGGAACATATGTTTTATAATGGGTAGGGGGAGGGAAAATACATGAAAAGATTTTCTGATGTAGAAAAAATACAAGCTATTGTCATCTGGGCACAGTAAAACTTATACAGAGAGTGTTCCTGCAGTCTTTTCACAGTGAAAGCCTTTGGGAAGAGTATTTCTCTTTGGATATGAGAAGTTGAAGAAGCACAAGACTCTTCACACAAAGCACAAGTGCTTTTGTAATGTAGGGACAAACACGCATGCACACGCATGCACGAGCGCTTTTGACAAGACCCACAAAAGAAATTAAACACCTATGTAACTTTATATGGCAGCACATCACACATGCTGAAGATTTCTTCTACTTGAAAGTACTCACATGAGACAGTTCTGGCACAAGAATACCGAAAAATATAAACCCAGGAGTTTCTAGAGTTAGAGTTGTTCTCTTTACTTCTGGTTCAATATCATGCTCAGGATACGATACCCAAAATTTTCACAGGGCTTCCAAAATTATTGTCAGGATGAAATGCAGCCTTCTTCCCCTGCTGCTTTGCCTGAGCATCTATGCACACAGACTGTTGCACAAAAAAGATTGTAAATCCTTGTACGCACGCTTATACTAAGTACACTTTTCAGTTCTCCTGAAGTGCTGCATAATTGGAAATGTCCAACAAGTTCATGCTAAGATGAGTTCCGTTACAGCTTGTTTTCGCATGTTGTTTTCTTTTTTTATGATATTTCATAGCTTTATTTAAAAACTAATTTTTAAGAGTTACGTAGTTTGACATTATGACAGTCCTCTAAGATAAATGCTTGAAAGGGGTCTATAAGAATTCAAACAGGGTAAGATATAACAGTAAAAATTATCTGAAGAGTTTAGGCAGGTTGGCTCTTGATTATTTTAATGCTTATGGTAGTCAATAATAAAAAATTGAGGAGTCTTACAGTAGAAATTTTCAGGTCCTAAGAAAATGATCCCATAATTAAGTGCTCAGGTTCTAGTGTCTGTTTTTCTATTCAGCCGTCTTATTCCTTGTAGCCTTTTCCCAACATCTCACTCTTTCTCAATGGAGTTAAGCAAGCAACAGCTTATAGGTAGGAAAACATAAAGGTATAATTATAGATATAAAGGTATAAAGTTCAGGTTTCTACAGACAGACAATAAGAAATCAACATTCAAAAAATCAGGTTATTTGCTTTTTTGTTGCACAAATGTGGACTTAGAAGCTTAATTGTAAGTCCCTGAGTTGATGTTTTGTGCCATGCAACAGTAAGATTCATGCTGTGATAAAACAGCTTCTCAAGAAGCAAGAAACTGAGCCTAGCTAAGGTATCAGCTTTCAAGAAGCTGGCTTTTATTTTGCTTCTGCAGTATTTATCCCCTAAGCCTCCTGTCAAGCATAGGAAGAGAAGCAGCTGTTTAAAATTAGAACAGTACACGTTAACAAGTTACTGTACATCCACTAGCAGGAGCATGGGAATATCCTAGAAAGTAAGTCTTTTAAGACTGCTTTAGTAACAGTGGAAGTTGTTGATGTCTGGGAACTTCAGGTTTCCCGTTTTCCAGGCAAGACTTTTCAGCTGCCTGCACATAGGCACATTTCCTAGCTCCATACCTGGCGTGGAAGTAACCTGCCAGCTAGCTGGGCTAACAGGGAATAAGTGAAGTTGGCAGCTGCCTGCTTTGCCAATGGATTGTCTCCAGATATCCGTATTTTTTGGATAGGCACTGGCACAGAGCATTCTGGTTTAGAGGAGTTTCTGTGATGTGGATGTTGTTCCCACACAGAATGAAGCACTGGAAACCTCCAGTTTCCCATAAACAGAAGTTTTTATTTTCAGCCAAGCATAAATGAGCGTTTTGAGTCTGTGACATGCCCTGCCTGTGACTAGAAGGCCTGGGGTTGGGGGGGGGGGTGTGTAGCTTGGCCCAGGTAGGACCTGTGCTCCTCAGTTTTGGGATATTTTTGCGTTCGGTGAGGGAAGGGAGAGCATCACCCGTTCTTTCCCCGTGCGCTGCCCAGCTGGGTTTGGACAGCTCTGCACCCATTCCTGCTGCGGGGGGGGCTCTGCCCAGCTCACAGGGTTGCCTTGTCCCCAGGAAGACCCTCGGCATCCTCGTCTTCCCCCAGGGACTGGAAACCTGAGACTGAGCCTGCAGCTCCCAACGGGAAGAGTATCACATTAGCCTGGAATGATAACCTGGCCAGTCACGTTTCCCTTGGGGTCTCTTAGAAGATATTATTTCAAACCTGCGGTCGCCTTCTCAGAGCCTCAGTCCTGAGTGTCATCAGCGTCCTGTCTGGCCTTCTGTGTTTCCATACATCCTCAAAGAATGTTAGTCACCACGCTAATCTTTCTTTTCTCCTTTTCTCTTCCCCCCTTCCTCTCTTTTAACCTCACAGCAGTTCTGTGTCCAGATGAATCTGTGCATTCTTGGGCTAAATTTGTTATTGCTTGCATTCTATAAACCCCGCTCCTCCAAAAACATGGATTATTGTAGGTTGTTAAATATAAATGCATTATGCTTCGCAATTGATTATGAAGAGTCAGTTTTGCATGTTTAAAAACTCCTTTCTGGAGTTGTCCAAGTCCATTGAAATAGAAAACATACAAATAAAGCACTGTCAGGTGGAAGTAAAAGAGATTTTAAAGTGGACAGTTGAAACCCACTAGTGAGAATTAATCTGTTTTCCTTTTGTTTAAATCACATGGAGATTAAGACTTTATTTTAGACAAGTCCTTGACTACCCCTAAGAAGCACTGTAGTGTCAAAAGGAGTCTTTCCAAAGTGCTATGGTTGCGTTGCCTGTTACCCTGACAAGAGGTTGCAGAAAATAATAAGGCTAAGCTTCATGTTGCATTTTCAGTTTCCTTAAAATTCTCTTTTTCATGTGTGATATGGTGATTACTATCTGGATGAACAAAGCTGTCTTGCAGGAATACTTCTGATGGTTGAATCCCAGCTTAATACATTGAAGCAACAACCTTAACCTTAATTATTTTGAAAAGTATGCAAATGAAATCATTTTTATTCTAAAAAAAAAAGATAGACCTTTCTGAATTAATTTGTGTATGTCCCTATTTTCAGAGTGGGTTGTTTAATTCCTGTTTACAAGTGTTTGGCTTTTGTTACTACAGTTTGCTCTAAGTTCCCCCCCCTCCCCTTTTTTTTTTCTTTCTCCCATTAGAAAGCCATGCTGCAACCTATTTGTTTGAACAACGATGTTTTCTCTCAATAAATCATCAGACAAACTATTGGCTTCATAATCTTTACTTAAAAACAAAAATATCCACATGGGTGCACAGCATTTGGCTAATTAATTTCTGATAATTTGCAATGTTAACAGCCAGCTGCCAGGGGCTTGTGTGACTGTTAATCTGTGGAAGAAGCCATGGTGAAATGACTGGAGATCTGCTCCTGCTGGTTGCCAGATAAATTCTTCTTATGACAATGTCACTAGGTTAATTAATTCAATTAATGACTCCCAGTGCAATGTTTTTCTTTGTCTCTTTCATTTGCCACAGGCTGCTGAACAGATACTCCTATGGATGTATTCTGAAGTTATGTCACAGATAAGGAATAATGTACCATTTTCATGTCTAGTTCTGAAATCTCTTAATTTTTAATGAAGTTTGGTAGCTGTTAATTCTATTAGAAATTAGTTTCTTTTCTGTTTTTCTTAAATGTAAGCAATCAAATATACATCACATTATTATATTCAGAAACAGTCGTGATTTTAGGTAACTTTAATTTTCTTTTTTACTTTCCCTTAAAGAAAGAAACTCAGTGTGAAATTTTGCTCTTCAGATGCCATGAACTGGATGTTTGCTTTTGTCCTACAAAAGAACTGCCAGGCTGGACCAGACCTCAGGTGTATCTAGCTTATCCTCCTAGCTCCAATAATAGCACCATCTGTTTCAAAGTTCAAGAAGCAGAAAAGTGCATCTTACGTCTAGCTGATTTTTTTTTTACTAAGGAAAAAGTGAAAGAAAAAATACTTCCAAAAGGGGCATGTGGAAGGAATCTCAGAGACACCTATGAGACTCCCAAGAGTCCTCTGTCTTGAATGCCGTCTCATTTTTCTGAGCATAACTAGGAGAATTTGGAGACAGTGCTTTAAAAAGTGTAGCCATCACTTTTTAGATTAGCTCATATAAAAAGGTAAATAAAGCACGGAGCAAACAATGAAGTGGCAATGAAAGTCAGTTTTTCTTGATCCCCAGCTAAGGAGGAAACCAGGGGCAGAGCATCATGACGCTCATCCAGTTTATGCTCTCTGTTGGTCTGGTTTTGCACCACTACGCTTTGGACTTCCTGCAGATCACTCTGGATTAACATTTATACATTGATATTTGTACTGAGGTCACCCTATGGGCCTCTGTATTCATTCTCCTGTGTTTCCCATTCATGGTTTTAGTTTCATTCCTTCTCTTGGATATGAGCTGAAAACATGCTTGAATGTGAATTCCAGGTTTGGAAATGAGCTGAGGCAAGTTGTAAATCCAAATCCCACTGACATTGAAGTTCTGCCCTGGTAGCTCTTCTGGGTTAGCCCCCATTTGGGATGCGAGTGAATCAGATTTAGAATGATTTTAATGATCTGGATGACTGATTTAAACCCAGTGAAGACTCTAAGAGGCTTCCAATGAAAACTGAATCTTGCCCTGGGGCATTGCAGCAACCTAATAAACCTAAGGGAAAAATGTGGTGAGGAACAACTTAAACTATTCCCAGGAGATTCATTCTGGCTATTGGCATCACTCAAAAACCTGAGGAAGAGGTGATAGCTGATGTTACCAGTGCAATAAAGGTGTGCATATGGAAAGTTGCCTTCTTCCGAAGTATCAGTGGGAGCTGCACGCTCCATTTGCTCTGCATAGGAGTATCTGGCATTTTTTGATTGTATTTTCAAAGACTGTCAACTGACTTCACAGTAGCTCCCCCTCCTGTGCCCTATTAGCCTTGCTGAATTATGGATGCAAGTCAGCCTCCTCTTCACAGGTGAGCCGAGGGCAAGGTCTTCACTGCGTGGTTTGTGAGGTGTCTGCTCTTCTTAAACCAGATGGACGCACTTGAACAGCCAGTTCAGGGAGGGAAGGGGGACTCCGCAAGTTCACTGCTGAGCTCTGTGCAGCGCTGTGCCTTAACAAAGCCTGTCGTGAAGTTTATGGCATCTTTTGACACTTGTTATCTAATGAAAAGACTATTATCCCCCTAAGGGGGAAATCACCATGTGCTTTTCTTTAAATTCAATCCAAACATATACTTTTTAAATAGAAACACTTTGGTGTTTCATGTCAGGGCCCTTTAGCATAAGCAGCTGCCCAGGCAAGCCATACGCAAGAAGCATAATTTGAGCTGTCATTTCCCTGCAGTAAATGCTTTCCTTTGTTTCTAGGAGCTGAGTGATAGAAATCAGGATATGTAAATTTGGGCAATGGATCTTAATTATGAGCAGCAGGTGTCTGTGCAAGAGTGCTCAGGTGAGGGGGGGGGGTAGTACAGCTACTGTGACTTGCTTGTTGTCGGTGTACAAAGGGAGGGCTACAAAGCTCCAATTAATTATCCACGTTAATGAGCTCAGCGACCCAAGTGAAAGGAGAGTGCCTTGTCTGCTGCTTCAGTTTAGTCTTCTCAGCAGACAGCGGTTTAAAAACCAGTTATGCAGCTCAGCCTGCGAAGAGTGCCAACAGTCAGCAGTAAGTATTAAATTACCATGATAAACCCTGAGAAATCAATTTGTGGGGGTATAGACTATGATGAATAATCCTGTTGGAGAAATTAATTGTCTGAGGAACGTTTCCTCAAGATGTCCTGACCAGAGGAGCATCTTCCCAGTGTGTTTGTAAACGTGACTGTATTTGGGGAGACAACACTGTTTATTTTTTACTGATTTAGGTAGGTAATAATTATTAGGTAATTATTATGTAATTGTGTAATTATTATTACCTATTAATAGGTAATTATTATGCTTTTTTTTTTTTGGTCAACACTGCTAATCACACTGAAAGCATTAAGGTCAGGTGAGCTGGGGGGCATAATTCATACCTAATGTAACGTGCAGATTACTGTCGGACTGTAGTGTCTCTGTCTTGTGTCTGCACGGGCACAGGTAAGGGAAGACAGGCAGGAAAGGTGCCTCCAGACAAGGTGCAGTCCACGCTTCCTTCAGTCTGACCCCTAATCTGAGTGGGTAATTCAGTTTCTATGCCCATTTAACCATGGCTTTTCCACCAAGGGTGTTAATATTGTACCATTTATTGAAAAATGAAGCATTATTGATCTTTTTTGCTGAAGTTACAGGTCTACTTTGTAAGCAAATGCATAAAGGTGAAGTTATATGTTGTGGTTTGAGCCGATTTAAGGTCTTGCTGTTGTGTGAAAGAGCGGGTCCCCGTCCCTGGTTCTGTGATCCTGCCCTTGTGCTGGCTCTGACATACAGGAGGCTCTGTACTGAGTCAGTGCAACTCGCTGACCAACGGAAAGCTATCCCAGAAAAAATAGCAGATGATGTCTGATATCTTCCTTCCTTATCCCTTGGTGTTAGACCATCACTTTTTCCCCCACCAGAGATATCATAATTCTCTTTTAAGTAGGGCAGCTTAAGTAGTAATAGACAGGAGTGCCCCACATAGACAGTAGGGACCAGTCTGTCACCCGGACAATATACTTTAATCAAGTGGTTTTTCCCTTACAACTTGCTTCCTGTTCCCTGCACTGATGGGTTGAGACCTTGGGCCATTCCCAGGATAACCCAATTTTGTTACTATATAACTCCTGGCCTGGAGTGGATTGCTGTTAGCAGCCCTTCAGTGAGTCCTCTTCCCAGCTGTGGGTTTGTTTTTTTTTTTTTTCTTCTTTTTGCCCCCCCCCCATCTGTGGCAATATCTAAGCAGACATATGGGCCTTCATTATGCATTGTCCTACACCTTGTGTGGCCACTGAGGTTAGTGCAAAGTGGGTGTTAAACAGCAGCATTCTTATGTGGCAGTGTTTTACACCCCCTTGGTAAATGATTACGTGAGGTCCAGAGAAATAAACTGCCAGCCCCGATACAGCACTGTGCAATTTTGCTGCAAATTTGGGGTACTGTACTTTGAAGAAACCAAAGCCTTTCATCCTTTGAAAAACAAAATCAAAACCAGAAGAAACAAAATCTCTGACAACTGTAGCTGTGTGAAGGGAGGGCATCTGGCCAGGTTATAGCAGAATAACTTATTGGGTGACCTCACATGTCAAGCAGTATATATAGAGAAATAATTATTAAACAAAACCACTTCGCTTCTCTAGCTCTACTGCTTCTTGCAAAGCAATAGTCCCCAATTATATTTTTCAGTAGAAAACTTGGGGATATGGGTGCAAGTTTAAAATTGTAACATCCTATCCATTTGTAAACCTTTCCACAACCAGGAATATTTCTGAGTAAGAACTGAAGCATCTCTGCTTGTGTAGAGGCAATGTTGGTACACAATGCAGGACAAACCAGTCAAGCCACTTTAAACAGGATAAATGAACGAAGGCTTCAAGGTAGGATCAGCTGTTTATTTACATCCATTGTGTCCTTGTTTCCCACACAAATATATTCTGTGTTTAAAATTTATAAAGCTGGGCAAGCCCTTCTCACGCTGTTCTCAGTAAAATATTGCTCGCCGCATCTCTCTGAGGGGCTGCTGACAAATAGGCTCTTGTTGTCTAACTTTCTCTCTGCTGAGGTTAATGATTAAGTGGTTCAGAAGGTTAATTCCTGGAGATAGTGTTGTCTTTGGCTTGAACAGATGTTGGTAGTGCTTTAATGTGGTTATCAAACTCTGCTGCCCTTCATTCTTTGCTCTGTGCAGTCCTGGGTATTGTTCACCAATGCATTCCAGGCCCACTCTATGGAGATCCAGCAGAGCTGAACATACCATTGCATTACCGCTGCAGAGCATCGGTTTTCCTGAGGTCACACTGGATAATGCCAATATATAGCACGTAAACTGATAACGACAGTCTTGATCTTTAAAAGATCTGTAAATATTTGTATACGCATAAAGATACAGAATACCTTTTGAGGCTTTTATTGAACGATCTGTAAAGCCACTCGCAGCCTTTATATGATCAAATCCCTCAATAGCCCCTATAGAGCCGTGCATCACTGTGTAAACCCTGCCCCTCCTCCCCTCAGCACCTCATATCTTGTTAGATGATATGAATCTCAAGGGTGTCTGGAGTAAGCTGTTGTGTGATCAGTACCTCTAACAGCCCGCTGAAGCACTGGGGGTTGGACCAATACTTACAGCGCTTGAAGCTATGTCATTATAGGAGCTGCTGGATACACGCAGATTCCCACATCCACTGTGTCATAACCATCCATCAGGATCTGGCATTAGGCGGTAGGAAGAGCAGTGTCAGGAAGGTATTTACCAGGCAGCCTTGCAAATGCCTCCTGCCCTCTTCCTGCACACTGCTCTAGACCTGCTAGCAGAAAAGCTGTTGGAGTTAAAAGCATCTAACCTCACTCTGTCTGGATACGAAAATCTCATAATTTTAATTATTGTGTTGTTTTTCTTATTATGTGTTTTTTAGTATCACTAGCTCACAAATTGTACCCAGATTCAGCACAGTATAAAGCACTTTGTTTTAATTTGGGGAAGAATTACTGTTAACTTGTAGGAGTTAACTGGCTTATGAAATCAGGGCATTTTCCAAGAACCTTGTGTTTCTATAATGTGGAGGTATTTTTAGAAGCAATTTACAGTTGCAAAGAGAAGCTGGGTCCTGTGACCAAAATAAATGCTGGTATTTTAAATAGTAGGATGCAAAAAAGAATACAAACTTTATAATTTCTATAAGCAGTCCTTGAAAGAATTCATTTTAAGCCAGCCTCATGGTGGCATTCATTGTATTTGAATGTCAATACTGACAATGCCATAAGTGAATCATCATCTTGGACTTTACCTGTTCGTTATTATTTGTGACACCACAAATGGAAAGGATTTTTTTCTTTTTTTCTTTTCTTTCATTACAAGTTGAGATTAAACTTGAAGCTGATGATACCTGTGTCCCTACTGCGCAATGCTATGTGAGAAGCTCTGCCCTTGTGATGTTGTGCGCTCCTGACTTCCCAATGGTCACCAATGCCGAGTGGCACGATGCCCTGTTTTAGGGTTCCCTGGTGCAGTCTGTAGTTTTAAACCTGCCGGAAAACATTGGCGTCATTGCATCCGATCACAGGCAACGTCTTACGGCCACAACCTTTACCACAAATGCAATACCTGGGTTTGAACATCCTGACAGATTTGAAACATAATTGTGCCCAGCGGCTGTTGTGGCACAATTCGGCTCTTCTTCAGTGCTTCAGCTGCCATGCGGCAGAACGGAGTGAAAACTCCCAGGGCCAGAAAAAGAGAAAGAACAAATTATCACCATAATGAGGGTGCTTCTCTGGGGACAGGGTGCTAAGTCCCTACGCCTTGTGACTCTTCTGCTCTTAACAAGCACTTAATTTGGTTTTGTGTCAGATGGTCTTTCAGCTCAAGTAGCCTTTGCGCTCCCTTAGTTTTACCTTTACAGTCTCTTTAAAAAACAATTTGTACCCCAGTTCAGTTGTAATCTGCAGGACGTTGTTTTAACCTCCTTGCATAAAGCTGTATTTTATTCCTTTGCACTGGTTTAGGTCTTTCTTCAAGAGAACTGGGCATGGTTATACCTGCTGCGGTCGCAGTGGTGTCCTGCGTGCTGGCATCAGTCCCTCCCTACAGCCAGCAAACAGCCCTCCCCACTGGGGCCTGTGCTCACCTTCACCTTTTTTAGCAGCTGCATCACTTCGGTTGATCTTTGTTGGCCTGTCGTTGATTAGAAAATCCCTCCTGCCCCGTCTATCCCTTTCTCTGTCACTTCCAACTGATGAACTTGCCATCTCTGCTTTTGCTCCTTACTTAAGACTCATTATATATTTGCTGTTGGCTCTGTGGGAGACACGGCTGAGATTGAAAGGCCCAGTATGCCAAGGGCTGGAGGGCGTTTGCGGTTCTAAGGAGTTTCCAGTCTCAGGCATAAGCTGGAGTGGGCATAAAGCAGTAAGGGTAAGACCGGTTAAGTCAGTCGGCTAGACTTTTCCAAAGTGCTCCTCCTCTTCACCCTGCTGAAGCTGGAGATGTGATTCCCATGGATTTCCACAACAATATAGTTAAAACAATACTTTTAAAAGCTTCTTTCCCTGTTGATAACTTACATTTAGCCAACAATCTCGATTAGGCTAAAGCTCTCTGTGCTGCTTGTGTATGTACTCAAACCAGGGAGTTGCACGTATACATTCGATTTGTTATGAAATTCCTAGTGATTTTATCAAATCCTGGTTGACTATCCCCCAAATACTTCTCTGCAGAACGGTGTGTACCAAAACATGAGGTAGCTAGAGGGATGGCACCAGCAAACCAGTGTACTGAAGGGTGAGGAACCAGTAGTCCGTGCGAACAGAAGCTAGCCTCCGTGCTTGCTTTTGGGCTGCGTGTACGGCAGAGGGAGCAGAAGGCGACTGGCCAAGTTAGCTGAGCCCAGCACCGGCGGGAACTGCGGGGCAGTGCTGCTTGTGGTGAAGATTAGGAAGAGGAAAGGGGATGGACAATAGGTAAAATCAGAAAATAATACAGGTTTTCTGTACTTTAAAAAACACCTAACACCTGGAGAGCAATACGGTTTAGCTGGATAGAGCTGACTGCAGTGCAATAAAGATGACGGCTGTGTTTCGAACTTACAGAAAAGTGCTGTGCCACAGAATCTGATCCCCTCCAAACTATCCCTACCTATTTGAATGGGTCTCTTCTCATTGGTAATGTATTGGAAATTATTCCGACACTGTCCGAGGGGTGTTTTGAACATAAGTAGAACTATGCTGCAGCGAATAGATTTTAATTTCTCTATGGTTGTATTTCTTGCGGGGAGCTGTTGTGCGCTTACATGTGCGCGTTGCACCAGGATATTTACTAACATTGCTAGATCTCTGCACGTAATGGCAGGGACTCCAGAGGCTGGGAGTGGTTTGATTTGCATGTGTATGAATTTCAAATTGCTAGCGCTATTCTTGTGATATATCTGTTGTAACTGGTGTTTGCCATGTCCGAAAGCAGATGAAGGCCACGCTAAGTGTGGTTACCTCTGAGGATGCCCGGCTTTCCACTCATCCTTCAGGAGGAGGGTGCTCTGCAGAGATTCAGCAATGACTTGCAGAAAGGCAACGCCTCGTCCATGCTGTTGATTTCCATCTCTTCTCTGGCTGAGGTGCCTGTGAGCCACATCATCAACTACTACTGGCTGAAAAGTAGACCAGCAAAAATTAAAAAAATTATCCTCTTTCCCCTGGATAAATTTCACAGCTTGGTTTGTCCCAGAACTGCACAGATGCCTGTGCTGTCATGGCATAGGCACATACATGAAGGGGAACAAGAAACCCGGGATGGAGAAGGGGATGTGGCTGTTAGCACTGGTTTAAATGCACAATAAGCCCTGGGCCAAGTGCCTTTTACAAAGTTGGTGCTGAGCAGACCTTGTTCTGAATTAGAATTAATGCTAAAAAAATGTTATCCTCCCTGGAAATATAAAGTCCACGTTCAGCAGTTTCCCACACTGAGGGAGAAATACAGTTTAGAAAGAAATATTTTGGTTTTGAAATCTTCCACAGAAAACTGAGCCCAGACCTCCACCTCACAGGGCTGGGGGACGTGACTGCTTAGCCAGGGCTGTAGGACCAAGGCCAGACCTCTTGCACTGCGGGAGCCTGGAAAACCTGGGAGGAGAGTTAATTAACCATCTAGCACAGAGGAATGATCTTGGTGCTGGAAAAAAAAAAGCTACTGAATAAAGGGAGCTGGTCAAGAGGAATTAGGGAATTAGGCTTGTCAGTGAAGCAGAGCAGGCAGCTCTGCAGTGGAAAAGCATCGTGGTCTGAGAGAGGTGCAAAGAGGAAAGCACTTTCTTGAGGTCCTTGTTAAGAGGCAGTGGAGTTTGGTGAAGGTGCTCTGGGAGGTGGGACACATCACCAATATCCTTCCTGCGGGGAGCCAGAGATGATAGGAAGCAGTGACACTGACTTAAAGGCTTGCCATAGGTGAATGAAGAAATTCGAGTCATATTCTTATAGGATTGTACAAAAGTTGGTGAAAAGGAGAAAAGTCAAGTACAATAACGCAATTTGGTGGTGTTTCAGAATGGAGAAAAATAATTTCTCTTTAGCTGAAGTGCTATCATGGAGCAGAAAGTCTGAAAGACGAAGTTTTTCACAACTCAGGGAGGGAGAAAAAGTCCAGAATCCTTTCTTTCTTTGGTTGCAGGTGTGAATATTCAAGGTCACCTAAGACAGTGGGGTATACAGATGACAATAAGATTACTAAAATACTAAATACTTACTGGCATCATCAGGTCCCTTTGGAAAGCCTTGTTGGCTGCAGAATGCATGTGTTATACCTGTGCTTACCTATAATGAGCTATTTACCAATGCATGTGTCACCCAGCCAGACCAATATTTGAGGCTGCTGTTATGAACATCTGCCCTACATGGGCATGGGTGGCTGTTAGGCAGCTGAATTGTTTGTTTAGGGAAGTCAGTCTGTTTGAGGGCAACACAAATGAAACATGGATTTGAAAAATGTGGAATTATTTCCTGCTACAGAAGATGGGAGCCCTCAGGTCCTGTGAAAGTCCTCTTCAGATCACCGTCCCTTGAGATATCCAAGAGTGAGACCAGAGTGATGCCCCCGTTATTTAAATGCCTGCTGCTCTCTAGAGGACGAAAATATTTGCAGTGCGAGAACATGTCATGGACCCTCTTTTCTTTGTCCGCATTCCTGGGTGCAGTATTTTTGCACTTTGAAACAATGAAAGTTCACAACAGAAATGTTCAATTAACTGTTAAACACTCTCATCAATTCAGGGATCATTTCCAAATCTGATGGATGAGTTCAAAATATTCAATTCATTCTAACCATCAGGCGGAAAAACAGTTGAACTCCTGAGGAGAAAAGAGCAGATAAATGCTGAAATGAACTTGCATATCTTTAAGAGGTATGGTGCACCAGAGACATTGAGTTATGAACATGAAAACTTCCCAAGTGTGTATTGTAAGCGGAATAATAATAGGCAATGTTTCGAGCTAAGTGTTTTCTTTCTCTGACTTCATTTTGATCCAAGTTTAAAAGGCATGGCATTTGTGTTTTGTGTACACATGGAGAGAGTCTTATACCATGCACAATTAAATTATTTCCTATGACAGTAAATAAAAAAAGGAAAATACGATTAAAAATAAAAAGTTAAAAAGTATGCAAATATTAAAGTCCAAGAGGAAAAACTGAGAGAGGACTTCATGAATTCTTGGGTGAATAATTTTTAGAACTCTCAAAAATAATGCCATTTTTAAGTTAGTTTATTTGGATAGTTAGGTATTTTGGATTTTTAATCAGTTCTGTTTCTCACAGATGCATCCAATGGATTCATGCTGCAGAAACTTTTTGGAGAATTTTTAATCAATGTAACTTTTAAGCCACTGAAAAGTGGGTAGAAACAAATGCAATTTGCTGCTTTAAAACAGTATGATTCTGTTTTGTATCTGCAGTGTGCTTAAATTCACAGAATCTATATTTTATTAAAAATAGATTGTGTAACATGAAAAAACATTGTGGAGTATATTTTACTGAATCCCGTTAAAATTTCCTGTAGTTCTGCATTATGTATTAACAGACTCAATTATAATTCCACAGATTTTTAGACTCTGTTTCCATTGGATTCCATTCAAAACTTCATTTTTGAATATGATGAACTATGAATTATTAAAAAACCCAACAACAAAGCCAACAGTGGGTGCACTGATAGCAATGGAACAATCTTATTCCCTGCTAATATCCATACTGTTACTTTTCAGAATATCCAGAGTTTCCATAGCTGAAGTTTCCATTGTTGTGGAATGATGATAGAATAAGTGATCTGCTCAAGACAGAACAGAGGTCAGTATGTTTGCAATGATTTTAATAGTAATAATTTCAATACAAAAATGTATTACAGTTGCTGAATGGATTCCCATGAAGACAGTATCCATACTGTGCTTGGGGTTATATAGAAAAGGTCAGGAATTTGGAAGAAAAGGAAGACTTATCCTTCCCATTTTGTGGGTGGAGAATCCTATCATTAAGATACCAAGTGACATATCCAGGTTGACTCGGGGTGTAAAGGAACTATGAACTGAGCCCAAATTTAGTAAGTCACAGGGTGCAGTTCCGTAATGCGGCTGAGCTACTAAAACAGTAGCTCCCACTGAAAAGGGAGATCTCGTTTCCTCTCATCCACTCCCTGCGGCCAATGCTAGTGCTTGTGACCATTCACTGAGCCAGTTCAGGGAGTCCAACAAGCAAAAAACCCAACTCACCCCCACTCTTGGGAGTGGGAGAAAGGAGAAGGGAACACCACTGGGTTCTCCTCACTTTCTCTTGCTGTGTCTTTTTGAATTACTGCAAATATCTGACGATGTTGTGTGAGCCTGTATCAACACCATGGTCAGACGATTATATATCTGACCAAACCTCTGGCAGCAGAGGTTTGAGCATTGAAAAGGGATCCTGCCCTCCTTTCCACCACCACTACTCTCCTTGTTGTGGTCCGTTAGGGCCTGGCACGTTTCCAGCATGGCTGCTTGGATTTCACCGTTAGATCAGCATAATATATCTACAGTGAAACACAGACTGGGTTTCTCCTTACCAGCTAGGTACTGTAAAATAAGTAAACTGTGGGTACATGGAAGTAAATGAAGTTGGCAGAAAATGTCACGTGAGTGGTATATATGTATCACTTCCTATCACTTGTCGACTTGATAAAATAACAAACTTCATTAGCTGGCCCAAATGTAAGTACTAAAAATAAACACATCAGCAACACTTTGCTTAGTCTTCACAGAATAAAAATCTCCCGTTATTTACAGAGCCCGATTTTTCCACTTCCCTTAATATGCTAACCTTTCTTTACTGGCCCGCTTATTAGTAACACCTACTTTTGGGAGATTGTAATGTTGCTGAAAGCACACAAAATACAATTCCTCTAGCCATTAATCCTTGTCTTGATGCTACCTCTGCAGTACAATGCCTCTCTCTTTTACCCCTGGCTTTTTTTCTTTCTCTTTTTCTTTCTTTTTTTATCCCCTCTGTTTACCCCAATGCAGCCACTCCACGAGGTAATTCCCTTTGTGGCAAGCTTGCCACGATCTAACTCCTATTTACACTGGCTACAATTTTCAATTAAAGACAAAAACTTAACTTTAGCAGAGGGTCCTATAGAAGCTGCAGAATCCAGCATTTGGGACTTAGATTTGCTTTCCCAACTTGAGACTTTGAAGTTGGGAAGTATGAGAGAATGCCTGGATGAGGTGGTAAAGTGTCTTCCAGAGAAAAGCTTTAAAGCAGAAAACACGTTAACCCAAGGGTTCTGAGGTTAGGGAAAAACAAAAGGTAGGAAACAAATCTCACGCAGAAATGATGTATACGCCTGGTACCCAGAAGCATGATTTAAGGCAAACAAGTTGCTGAATTACCCTTTGTACAGTATAATAATGTCAGTGACATAAAAACTGGACTTCTTTTAAAGAATATCTTTAAGGTGTCCAGTCTAAACCAATTAGGCTTTAGGCAGAAGACTGTGAAATGCCACTTAACATGCTGGTTTTAAGCTTATAAAAAAGAACTGTAGTGCGAAGGAACTGTAAGTGTTTTGTTTTGCTAAATAAGCAAGCCACACCAGAAATTATAATCAGGCAATGAGGATTTCAGCATATAAAACAATTCCCCTTACAATTTCTCATTTAACGCTAGAGTTTAGCAGAGCGTAATTTATTTTTTTATTTAAAAAGTGGCGTGTATACATGTGCCATTTATTTTGTCTGTACCTATCACACTATGTCGTAAAAGCATCAGCCAAGATTTTCTGGCTACATAAAGTGATACGTGTCATACAGTGGACAGGAAACAACCCTAAGTAGTTTTGATCCCGTCAGCCCCCCTCTTACAGATATGCACAGCTGTAAAACAGCTGTATCTAAACCAATCTTCTTAAAATTTTTGTCAGCTAATCAAACTTTAAAAAAACCCTACATGTTGTCAGCTAATAATCATTAGATCATGTAATAATCAGTGGATAAAAATATTAGTAGTACACAAATGCAATGCTCTATCTGTTCAACAATTTTATCATTATTTTGAAGTAAACAAGGAAAACGGGGTCTGAAAAGACTTAAATCTGAATTAGCTTAACTACTTTTGACAAGTTTACACAAGAGACACCAAGACTGTGTGTACTACTTGCTACTTTAAGTTTCCTCCTGGATTTCTGTTTGAAAGATTCCAGCCAAAGTTAAAGCAACCCACCCTTTGCTGATTTCCAACATTAGACATGTCCCCAACTTCTTTTTTTTTTTTAAACCTTGCTTTCAGACTGACTTTCTCCCAATTGAAATTCAGTCCCTGAATGGTTGGTTTTTTCCTTGCTTCTAAACGTTGATAAAAAAGGGTTTTCTTCACTCCCTCAATTTGATGTGACAGGGCCCTGACATGAATAATGGACGTGTTTCTTTCACAGGCAAATCAACTTAATTTAGCATGCTTTTATACTTTCAATAGCAAAGCCACAAGCCTGTAAATTCCATGAGATCCTTTAGGTTTGCAGAAATCTTTAGAATTAGCAGAAAACGTATAAAGTAAACAGCACTTATTTTGTCAAAATACTTGAATAACTTTTATGCAGGAGTTAGAGATGAATATATCACTTCCTAATCAGATTGTGATTTACATGCAGTTGAGGATGGGCTGCCCGGGCTCAGCTTGCTCTTTCGCTAAGGGAGAAAAGAGGGCTAGGAGGAATAATTGTCACAAATATTAAATAGAATTACAATCCCAAACTCTCTTCTGAAGTCGAAGGAGAGAAGTGGAATTAGAAGAAGAGGTTTATGCAATAGAGGCTACGTTAGGAGAACCCCACTCTGTGCCCGTCTCCCTGGACAATCGCACTCGGAGGAGTTGCTGCTTTGCGCAGGGTCCTTCTGCCTAAGCACTGAGGAGAGCAAAAGAATATTATTTACTACCTACACAGGAGGGTGAGCAACCAAAGCTGTAGGAAATAACCTGCATATGTGCAGCCATGTGCACTGATAGGTATTGTTTTAGAGAGATCAAACTTAGCGCCCTGCCTAGCTACGATGTCAGTGTTTTAGGGGTAGCAGCTCCATCTCTGTCTACACGATGCTGGGAAAGGTGCATTAATGAGACGCTATGAGATTTGTTTTATGTTGGACAAGCAGCAAAACTCCTCTTTGAAGCTTCAGAGAGCAACTTGGAATTCCTCCTTGGTTGTGTGGTTTCAGGATGTACCAGAGCAGACTGGTACCTCCTTTTTGACCTACTATAAATAAAATGTAAACCCAGCAACAGCAAGGGTGAGCTCTGCTTTTTCCCCCCACAGAACTCCAAGGAGAGGAAATTAGGGTAACTTCCTCAGCTTGCCCTTTTCACCATTAGAACTCCTCTCCCAGGATTGCTGCTGGTAGAAAGCACCCTGGTAACACTATCAAAGGCAAATAGAGGTTGATTCTATTGTCATTACTTATTATCATAACATCAAGCAGCTGTAACAGCTCATTCATCAAAATACCCTGATAGTGTTGGTAATGTATCAGTGGATAGTAAATAGGTTAGTTTGAGGGGTACAAATTCCAGTGATAATCATTCTGTTTGCATAACTGTTAAAAAGAAAAAAATCCTTGCCTTTCTTTGTAGTATTAAATAAATAAAATAGAAGCTAGTTTAAAAAAAGGATCTTCTCAAATGAAATGCTACTTGACTCTAAGCCATCAGCCTGGGTAGGAGGAAAACGGCCCATGCAGATGCTCTGCTGCGTTCAGCCTTGCTTTGCTAGATGAAATCAAGTTCCGTGGCTAACAGGATCCTGCATACCTCCAGGTCTGTCTGTAATAAGTAGTTAATCAGCCAATTAGGGGAACCAACAATTACAAATTGGGAAGAAGAGGAAAAGGAAAGAAGAAGGGGGAATGAGTCAAGGTAGGCTGTAATCCCTTTGAAAAGGTTTCTAACATTAACCCCTAAAGAATGACGTTCTACCATACCTTGACTGATTTGTTTTCCCCCTTACTCCCCCTTCCCCTTTCCTACTCGTTGGGTCAGTTAATTGGCTGATTAACTGGCAATTACCTCTGGGACCCGCTCTATATAGAGTCTCTTTTAATCTAGAATTTTATTGACAAAGGCACCAGAGCAAATTCATCTCTGGTGTAAGCTTGTTTGAGTGAATGGGCTGACACCCAGGACAAAGTTGATCCATTGTATCACAGGCACTGTGTTTTTAAAGCATTTGATTAACTCAGGACTTTTAAAATTACATTCCTTTTCTGCAAAATCTGTTCATTTTGGTTAGAAGAGGGAACAAGAGCTTGCGAGGGAAGTCAGTCAGATGGCCGCTAACTGTCTATAGAGGCAATATCCTTCAACCACTGTGTCTGTGCAATGATATAACAGCTAAACAGGGCGACGCCTCCCTTCTCTCTCGGGCTGACACTATTGCAGTCTTGCTGACATGGACTTTTTACTTAGCATTGCCCATAATGATTAATTTCCTAAATTCTAGTTCTCATCCAAGCAGCAGCCCTGGAGGGTAGGGGATGTCTCTTTATCTTTGACCACTAAGCCTGGTATGCAGAGTTGACTTCCCAAGCTAGGGTAAGGTGTGCAAACAGTAATCGGTGACTCAGTATAGTGCCACTCAGCTGTACCTGGTCCCCTCCCGGTCCATGTCTGGGCCATCTTTTACATGACTTTCCCTCTCCTTATTCCTGGCACTCCTGCTGGCTTCCTGCAGCCCTACGAAGGGTATTTTGTGCTGTGGGAATCAAACCCAGTGCATTTACTGCAGTGGTCTAATCACCAGAAGACTCAAATGGGACGCTGCAAATAGAAATCCTTCATTCTTGCATGTGCCTGTGCTGTGTGGAGGGTGGAGGGACTGACTGCTCCCGCTGTTTCCTCAGGCTGCTCTGCTGGGGAAGGAAACGCTAAAGGGGATGGACCTTACACACGGTTACCAGGCAGTAGGGAAAGCACGATACGGGAGGGGATGGAGATCCTGTTTTGGGAGAACTCAGACCAAAGAGCCAACTCTGAACACTGGAGCCAAAAGGCAGAGGATCAGATTATTGAGGGATCTGGCAAATTCCCTAGAACACTGGGACCTGGCAGGAACACATCCCTCCCGGCATGAAAGGGGCTCTGTATTTTACAGTTTCAAACAGTGCATGAGTTAAAGATAGGCTAGCCTGGGAAGAGACCTACTTGAAGACAAGTAATGTGGTTTATCTGTGGGTGTGGGGAAGGGAAAAAACAATGTCTTTTTCCTATGATAGGCAAGGACATAAAATCCTGCTACTGGGTGTTGTTTTCTAAGCAGGCAGATGAATCAGGAACAGTTTTAGCAGCAGATCTGTAGCTGCCATCTTGTTTGTGGTTCTACAAATGCTTCAAGAAACCGTGCAGGCGGGGCAAAGTAGTTCTGCAAATTTAGAGATAAAAGCCAGAGACACTAGTCATAAAAAATGACAGTGGGTATTTTATAGAGGTAGAGGGACAGAGGTGGAGATACAATTGCATCCTGTCCATCTGCAGCTATGCAGCTGTCCAGAATCAGGGTGCAGTGGTGGTATCTTCTGTAGCCAGCTCTGCAGCTGGAAATGTCACCATTTCTACCTGAAGGTCACCTCTGCATGGGAGTTCACTCTCAGTCCTGTGGTGAGGGCATAACGTGAGCATTTTCTTGCTTCAGTCAAAATTTTCCAGGCTAACCCAAGCTATCTTATTAAAAATGTTTAAATTAAGCCATCTGGCTTTTGTCTGGAGCAGTCTGAGGACTCTCGGAGAAGCCATCCCACAAATCCAGCAAGCAACTGGACGGTGGTGACTTCTGGACTGTGGCAACCCCTGCCTGCAGAGTGGACATCTGCCTGTATCTTCAAGGGCTAAAAAAAGGACAGGGAGTGGTAGCTCCTTTAGTGCAGCATAAGTATGGGTAAAATTTCCAGAGGATATTATTAATGACTAGGATTTCCCCTTTCTAGCCAAATCAGCATGGCCCTTTCATAGAGCCCTTGAGTTCAAAGGACTGTCCTATCTCACAGAATGAAGCATGTTTGCGGTAGAAATGCCAACGGAGAGACCTGCGCCCGAGAGCTGGTGAGTACAGCACTGCTGGGTAAATGGTCACGGTTCTGCGTCTGTACAAAACTATTCTGAGTAGGCATCTGGGCATAGGTTTTACCTGTCCCTAAATAATGCTGGCATTTGTGAAAAAGTCTAGTCCTTTCTCTTTCAAACTTCTGCACTGTAGTACACTTGAAATGAGATGAGTTTGGGGCTGGAAAAGCCAAAAAAAAAAAAAAGAGGGGAAGATCATTTCTCTTTTTCATAATGAAAACATTCCATGTCGCTCAGGGAGTGGCTGAAAAAAATCGGTGGGAGAACAGTCTTATTATGATTGGTTTTCTTGCAAAAGAAACTTGCTTTGCTGAAAAACCTCTTGTTATACTCATAGCTATAAGAGATTTCTAATGCAATTACCAGGATCTGAGGGATGTGGGCATCGGAAGGAGATACTAGATTTGAGTATCATTGGACTAAGTTCAATCTCGTGAGATATTTTTGAGCCTGAGGAAACACCTGATACCTGGTTTATTTCTTCATTAAAGAATAATACATTTGCAGTATCATAAAAGTGATAAAATATGTTCCTCAGATCTTGACAAACCCAGCACAGACTTGTCATTTTGGTGGTCACAATTCTGGATTCCCTGGAGCACAGCTCATCCTAAACCTAGCCATTTAGCAGTGTTGTGAAGGAGCTTAGTGGAGAACTTACCCAGAAACCCTGTGAATTAATGAAAAACATTCCTGGTTTTGCAGCTCTGTATAGTTCTTAATGCCAAAGGATTTGGAAACCCCAGATTAAATATAGACATTCCTCAGATGCCTAGATGTACTATATATGGCATATGGTCCACACTGAGACAGGAGGGCAGATGAAATAATCTTTATAATCATTTTAAAGCAATGTATATTGGCCTTATAAAGTAAGATCCTAATTTACACGCAGAAGTAATAATATTATTACTGAGCATGAATGGAGAAAAGAAGTGTATGCAGAAGTGTATGCAATAAGAGAGTCAGGATTAAAGTAGTGTCTCTGATCCATATCATCAGTGACTCTGTTCCTAGGATCAAGTCCTCCAGGAATAACTTAGGTGAGCAATGTCCCTGTCCAAGAATGAAGCTTCAGTAGGAGCAGGTGGCTCTTCATGCTATCTTCCTCCACCTGTGCTCTTTCCACAAACCGGTAGCAGAGGTTTTCAGCCATGGCAGAGAGTGTGAAGGGAATGAACGGCAGGTCCAGGAACGTATCCCAAGACCTGATAAAACCGACAGATTTTCCTATAGGCTAGAAAAATGCCTTTCATCCTGAGCCTGTTGAGGTCTATACGGAAAGAGGTGGGTACTGTGCTGGACTATGCACTTAAACATTGCAAGTCTTCTGTCCTTGTAAAGGGAAGGCGGGAAACATGGGTTTTGTGTAAATCGCCTAGTAGAAGAAGGGACTGTTAGTCCTCTGTAACAAAGAAGGACACTAGTTAGGGACTTTCCATGTCTAGGGAAATGCCCATGTTAGAAGTGACAAATAAAAAGTTATTTATTACAGCTGTTGAAACTCTTCTTGTCATAAACTAGACAACTGTAGTCATAATCATGGTGAAAAGGTGTGGTTTGTGTGTTTTTGAGGTTTGCTTTAGAAATAAGGACATGGTTGCAGTATGTAAAACTAAATGGAGAGGTTTTGTTTATCCTGTTCTAATTTCCTACTCGTTTGATGTCTCTTAATGTTGTGCTGCCTTCAATAGTCTCTTGTATGACGGGAGAGAGGGAGGGGAGCCTCAAACGGGTGCTAGTCTCTTATACCTGCGTGGTGTCAGCAGGCAGGTGCTTGGGTGAAAGCGGCTTGTTTTCACAGGTGTGGAATGGTGGGTTCTCTTTCAGTTCTGGACTGGGTTTCGGACAGCTTTTCTTCACTGCTAAATATGAATTAGAGTAAAGAGTGACAGCTTAAACAGTCAGCCCATCATAACAGAAGTAAAAACGTTACAAAACAGGACAATAGGAGAAGAACTGACTGCTTTTTAGTTAATCAATCCGTTCACCCTTTGGGCTGTACACTGTGCCTCTGCCCCGCGCCCCTTCTCACCAGGATGCTTTCCCCTCCCACTGATGCCAAAGGCGACCACAATAGTACAAACAAGTTCAGAGCAATGATAAACTGTTACCTTCAAAAAAGTTTAAAAATACGAAAGTCTAGTTCTCCTGTTTTCCTTCTCATGCCTCCATGCATCATTGTAGGGGCTCTGAACAGACAAGCCCACTATCACAATGTTGTCAGGGCCCTGCTAGTTTTCTAGTTCAAATCCTTGTTCATGCTGTTTGCTAAGTACTTGTTCACTGTGACAGCTTTCAGCAAAACAGAACACACTGAATGCTTCTTTCCAAACAGCTCTGTCCTGCTGGGCTTCAAGTGAAACAAGCCCTTCAGACTCCATCATGTGAACTTTTCATAAGGAACAATCTCCTTTAGACAATTCCTTTCAGAGATACTATCCGTGAAACTGGGACTTGGGGATGAGGTGACATCACAGCCTTCTTCCTCTGGCCAGGGTCATGGCCACCAAAGTTGTATTTGTCAGGAGGCCTCCACATGGCATGGTGCATGATTTCCTTAATTACCTAATGTTTCCCCATTAAAAAAAAAAAAAAATCTACAACAACTTTGAAGTGTATTCTAGTACGTTTTCAGTTGAAAGAAAAGCAAATGCTTTTGTGCAGACAGTCAAATCCAGGGTTGTAAAAATTGGAACCGATTACTGAAAACATAACTCACGTGCAGTGAAATCTTAAAGGCAGATGTGCCAGAGCTCGTGGACCAAAACTGAGATAGATCTTTGCTGTTTCCCTTGTTGGTGTCTGCACCTTATGCCATTCCCCTCTGGCTCACCCGCCTGTTCTCTTCTTGGTAGCAGGCATGCATAGAAACAAACAGGAGGTTTGATGAACAAAGCATGCTCTTACCACTGAGTTAGCAAGTAAATGGGGCAAAAAGGGCTAAGTTAGAGAGTCTAGGAGCACGCAAAATGTTGTGTGCACTTCAACGGCAAGAACTTAGCCCCCTGGGTCTCCTCCCACCCCGTTGCTGAGGATAGACCTTAGAAAGGTACCACCACCTTTCCAGGAGGTGGAGGTCGAATTGATGACCCATGAAAGCTGTCCCAACCCAAGTGACCACCACCCCAACCATCTGCCATGCATGAGCAGGGGAGAAATAGTAATGTGGTAAAATCATGACAGAAACAGTCATAGGGGGAAAACTGATGGGAAAGAAAGGTTGCAGGTGTATGATTGGTCCTTCTGGCAGTGGTGTGTCCCATTGATATAGGAGTGAAGCATTTATGTGGTTTTGTGCTTTTTACTATTCTTGGTTTGGTAAGTTAATATACAAAAAAGATATCTCATAATTGACTTGGTATTTTGTACTGATACTTCTTTTTTACTTTTATATTGTGTTAAAAAAATGTTCTTCTGCACTGTTTTACAAAAAAGAAGATAACCCCAAAATGCATTAAGAAGTAATTGACCTTAAATAACTTAAAACAAAATGCCCATTGGAAAACAAATGTAAAAAAATGGTCTCCAACCCCAAGAGGTGCTTCATGAAAAAGTGCTAATAGCATGTTAGCTGCCTATTGGTGAAATTGGTAACCGAAAACATTTTGTTTATTCACCTTCCATGATGAAATGTATTCCAGTTATGAGTTCCAGAATGCATCTTTTTCTTACCACAGTTGTATGTGATTTTGTTTTCTAATAATGGATGTAAAGGTTACCCGTTCAAAGGGAAAGGAGTCTGATGTGCATGGCAATTATTCATAAGAAGGGATTCTGAAATCCCAACCTAAACTTTGCATTTTCACCAGGCTCCTGTGCCACAAACAGAATCGGATGAGGCAGGTGACAGCTTTGGAGGGCAGCTGTATGGACACACACATGAGCAGTGCATTTGTGGTTTGACAATGCAGATGAGCCAAGCTAAGAGCTGTCTGTTGCCAGAAGGACCATAGTCTCGCTGCTTCCCTTGCACTGCCACTGCCACTCCTCTGAAACTAGCAAAAGTCCTAGCCAGGCAACAAATTATGGAATGGTGCTCAGTAACACTGCAAAACACGATGTATCGGAGGACTACATCCATGACACTGAGCAAAGGTGACCAAAGGACACAGCAACCCGAGACTGAAGAGGATTTGCACAGGCCCTCAGGTATCTCTGAAAGTTGCAGATCTCGGATGGTATTTCTTCCCTCTGCTTCTATGAGTGTTAGTTTCTGAGTAAGGCTTTTTTTATCTGGCTGGCAGAGCCATTCTGTAAACCAGACAAAGTTAAAGGACAAGTGATTTATATGAAAATTTGGTCTACAACATGTATGCTCTTTTGGATATTTTCTGTACCATCTTTGGATGAAATTCTTTGAATAGACTGAAAAATTTTGCTTGCTTAAGTCCAGAAGTAGCAATTTGGTTTTTCTATCTGACTTCTTATAAATTTTCATGTACTTTCAGTCAGATCAGGGAATAGCACTCGTCTGTGTGAATCTGGACAAAAATTGAGAACTTTGGACCACTTGATGTGAAGAGGCCAGGATAATTAGCCGGAGACAATCACAGGAGATGAATCTCACAAGATTCAGCAATGACATCTCCTTGGGAAAACCCAGAGTGTAGGCTTATGGATTTTGTGGATATGGGGAGAGGCAAACCCTTACTATCCTATGGAATTTCCACATTGCTCCTTTTATTTCCTTTCCTAAGGGAGCTGGCCTGCTCCAGCTACTCTCTGTACTGACATCATCCCTTCCCTCCCGATTCCAGTAGCATAGATAGAAGCACTTGTGTCCAGGACATGGAGGTTACTGACCAGCGTGTTCTCCCCACTGACAACACATCCAAGAGCCCTGCCAGATGGAAAATCCAATAAAGGCATCACTGGAAGATTAGAAAAATTAATAGCTGACACAAAGGCAGGCATCTCTTGTGCACGACTTCCATTTTCTCTTCACCATCAGGGGAGTTCTGTTGGCTTGAAACACTTCAACGCCTTGAAGTTGAAGGAGTAATTGGGATAGTGACAACTTCTTTTTAAGATCATAGAGTTTAGCTGCACTACTCATAGCAGTAGCTAAAGTAACCAGAATAACATCCTGGATCACCAGCAGTGGTCCAGGACTCTTCTACCTTTGCAGAAATAACTAACAATGTGCATCACCAAAGCAGTAGGTCCTTCTTTTTATTCCACATGCTTCTAATGAGAAATATTCCCTCATAACTGCTAGAAGTTACACACTGGCCTTCTTATGCATTTTGTCTGCAGTGTTCTAGATCAAGTTAATAAAAAATTGGAGCAGACTTGGTGTAACTCCACAAGTTATTCATACCCCTGTGTAAATTTGTGCACATGTGGAGTTATCCAATTGATGTTGTTGTGGAAGTTATTCTTTCTAGCTGCATTCTACCTTAATGAGAAATTACTTTTATGTGCAATTTCACACGTATTTCCATGCCTGAATAAAGAAGGAAACTTTGAGGCCAAATTTTAAAGGTATTGAGCAGATAATAGCTCTGTTACGTTTCAGTTGGAGATGTAAGTGCTCAGTACTTGTGGTTCCCTCATTGATATGGAAAAGAGAGAACATCTTCATGTTCAAGTGTTTATGTCTGTTTCTTTTCACAACTTGGGACCACAGTGTTGCATAATTCCCATTGAGGGCACCGGGAGTTTTCCCTACACCATAATTTGAGATATTAAAGTCATTTCAGCAACAGTCAGTGACTAATCATTTATCCTGCTAAAGAAAAAAAAAAACCAAAACCCAAAAAACCCCAAAAACAGCAGAAGGAAAAGACCTCTGAAGAGTCCCAGAATATTTACAAATCAATTTATTATAATGTCTGTTTTAAATGTAATCATATAAAATCATACTTGACATTAATATTGCTTTAATGTGGTTTGCCTTAAAATGCTCATCATATCCTATGCTGTCTAGTTCACCTTCACCCAGAATAGCCAGTGATAAACAACAAATTTCAGGGTCAGCCAGGTGTGGAAGTTTTAGTCATACGACTTAGACTGTGTAACCTGTGGCTGTATTTCACAGGACCTCATAAATAACAACCAGCTTCTGCCTGTTCTTTGTCCTTTAAATTCGTGTAAGACCTTATGTAGACACACAGAGGAGAGTAAGAGGAATGTACTCCAGATGGGAGAACTGGAACAGAGTTATCTACAATCAGGTATTGCATTTGTTTATGCTGTGTAGAGGAGCCTAACTTCTGTGCTTAACTATTTTTCCTTAAAAGTGCGTATCACAGACTTCAAGTGGAGGCTGTAATAAACGCAAACAAGCGTTGTATTCATTCAGCTGTGGGTTTCTCCCGTTCGCTCCTCTGCATTCTCTCGTAACTCTCAAAAATGAGAAATGCACGTTTCCAAGTGGGGGGATGAGGGGGCGCTGGGATTGAGCTTTTTCTATGCAACCCTTGCTTTTTCACGATTCATTAAACCCTTTCTCCTTCCCGTGTAATTGGACCCCTCTCATTTACATGCATAAGGGATGCATAATTCTGAGAGAGGTACTCTGGTCCAAAAAGAAAAAACAAAACAACAAACCAAAAAAAGAGGAGATGGCCCTTGGGCCAGGATGCAGGAGACAGAGGAAAACTTGGCAAGAGTGACCCACGTAGCAGCATTGCATCTCCGGAGCGAGGGAGCTGGTGCCGGTGCGCGGTGCCGGTGCTGTGCGGGGAAGTGAGCTGCTGCTGAGAAAGCTTTGGGCTGCCTCCACCCACCCCATGGCCGGGGCTTGCTCCAAACCCAATCTTTGCGGTGACCTCAGCTCCCCAGAGCAGCGCTGCTCTGTGTCTGAGGCAGCAAACAGCTCTACTGCCTGGGATCCTCTGCACGTTGGCCCTTGATTAATTAATTAATTATTGCTGATAGAGCATTCGGTGCTACGGTGCAGCCTCCAGGGCTTAAATCCCAGCCACTGAAGCTGAACTGGCAGTTTTAGGGAGGTGGAAGGGAAGAGACTGCTTCTCCCTCCCCCTGCACTACGGAAAATAGCTCTTCGTATCCAATGGATTTTTCCTTGCAAAACAACGTCATATGTTTAATAGCCTTGTTCCTCCTGTCCATGGTAGGGAAAAGTCTCCAGCCAGGTGGTGAAATATTTTAGGTGGCTTTTTACTTAGCTAAATTTCTACCTAGAAAACTGCATCCCATGCCTAGTAGAAACTGCTCCTCTCTGTTTAGCTCATCTTTATGCAGCTCTTAAAGTTGTTGTGCCAATGCTGAGCTATGTTTAAAAAAAGGTCTAACATCATGTGGCCCACTAGTAACTCCTGATTTATCAGTAAGATGAAAATGTAATCAAGCTCGTTATGATCTTGATACTGAACAACAAAGCTAATTTTTTAAGCGGTGGTTTTGACTATGTAACGCATAGGCCAGACTGTGTGGGTCAGACAAAAAATTAGGCAGTGGTACCTGCCCTGCAGGAGAAGAACCACAGCCTCTGGAGGAATACCTGCTCTGTCCTGCCTCGGCAGCTCGCCCGTGGCCGCGCTTTCCAGTACTTCCTCGGGGGAACCAGCAAGAATTATACTTTTGCTGGTACAAAGAACACTAGTGACAATTACTGGCTGGTACTGTGGGCAAAGTATAAGTATCTTCACATTTCAGGTGAATTTGTTGCAAGAGAAATGGCAGCGCATGGAGCCTTAGTAATTAACTTCTGGATGCAGCAGTTGGCTTTACATGTCTTAAGAGATGATGCTTTACAGTGGTAATAATTTGGTAATTTTCAAAATCTTAACGGGGGGGGAAAAAAAGTGACATTACCCTATGGTGTAGCACATAGGATTGTGTCTATTGTTAAATGTCGAAACTCACTTCAGATTTTTTTTTTCCATTATTTTTCTAATTACTTTTGACAAACTAGTTGAGTACATTTGATGGGAGAAACTATTTAAACACTACCAGGGCTAATATTTGTTTGCATGTTGTCGATGGGAAAGTTTTTCAGGAATGAAATAAAAAAAGGTACATAAATATATTAATGAGCGTTTCTTCTAAGCTCTCACTTTATATGCTCAAGCCCATCTTTTAGCTTAACTTCTATTTAAAAAGTT
This sequence comes from Burhinus oedicnemus, assembly GCA_008921705.1. Taxonomy (NCBI): domain Eukaryota; kingdom Metazoa; phylum Chordata; class Aves; order Charadriiformes; family Burhinidae; genus Burhinus; species Burhinus oedicnemus. The sequence continues at coordinate 1,385,958 of VFFE01007738.1, forward strand.
GAAAGAAACGAGGAAATCCCTGCAGAGAACAGCCAGCCACACTTCTGAATTTCAATGTGTCCTTCTAGATGAGCGCCTTTGATTTTAAATGGTAACGTTGTCGCTTTAATCAGGAGACAATCCTTATATATTAGTTGTACTGGCCTATGATTGTAAGAGCTAAATGATACACAAAACTGGATACACATCTTTGCAGGCCGATTAATGGGGAGGACTGAAAGCAAAAGTAAACACTAACCTTACAAAATAAAAGAAGTTAAAAGATAAGTGTTAAGGACCTTTTTCTTTTTGGAGAATAAAACAAGATTTAGTAGCTTTCCACTTAATTTAAATGAAAAGAATCGCTACCTTACATATTGCACTGATAATGCGGGGGAGAGCGAAAACAAAACCGTCTTTGTCGCAGTGACACCTCCTATAGTTGTTGTGAAGAAACTTTTCCCCTTGGTATCTGCTAACCGATTCTAATTAATGCTGCACATTCCTCCACTGAAATCATTTAATGCATAACAAGGGGGGTTAAAAAAAAAAAAAAAA
>VFFE01007738.1:1387059-1409409 GCA_008921705.1 Burhinus oedicnemus
CTTTTGGCCAGTGCCTGGTTTTCAGTGTGCAGCCAGGCAGCAGGTCTCGCGTATTTGTAGACAGGGAGCGCCATCTGCTGCAGGTACCACACTGAGCAAGATGCTTTTGGGGCAGGCAGGAACTACTTGTAATATTTTAATTTTACCTCAGCTTTTCAGCTGCTCAACTCGAGGTTAGAGCTCAGATAACGCTCTCCTTAGCTTTCACTGGTGTCCAAGGTGCTACAGGAGAAGCACTGATGGGATTACTACAGTTTGTCTAGGAAAAGGAATTCATTGGACATGAGTCCTCTCCTGTTTTGATTTTTCAAACATAAAGAAAACTTTATTTTATATTTTATTTTATATATTTATTTTATTTTTTGAGACGCAGCACACTTTCGGATGTCTATAATACAGACATCATTCAAAACTGCATGATCTAAAATGAGTACCAAAGATGCAGTTCTGATATTTTGTAACCTAAGCGTTTAGTGGATAATTTCAGCAGGTAAAGAGCAGCTAATTGCCACTGTTAATCAGAAGACAATATAATTTACAACAATTGAGGGCATTAATTTTTGGTTTTAAACAGTGAATGGCAAAGAAATGATCTGTTAAAAATTATCTGTTTGTGAATCAGGACCCTCTCTGCAGCAGATCAAATTGGTCTTGCAGACCAATTTGATCAATGACTGCCAGAGCCCTGAGGGCACTAACAGGCCTTAATGGTCCTCACCTGGGGCCTCCCCTCCACACTCTGCTCATGGGATCAGGAACTGGTTTTAATCTGAGCCCAAGTATCTGCTTGAGCTACTCTGCAGGGAAGTTGGTCTCTCTAGAAAAGCTCAGCCGTGGCCATACCTGGGCTGTCCTTGGATCCTGATCTGTGGACTCATGTCCTGGATCGATGTTGGATCTATCTTATCACCATGGTCCTGCCTGGTCATCCCAGGGCTATGTCTGATGCTGGATATTTTTGCTGGCCCTGATCCTGAGCTGTGGATTGACTTCCTAAACTTGACCTTGTAGCTGCCTTGTTACCACGGACTTGTCTGGTGATCCAGGATCTTGGTTGAACCTGACTGTTCCCCTGACCTGCCCTGCTCCCTCGCTGGGGGTGGTGTGTGTGCTGGCTGGATTATCCCCTCGGGTCCTGGCTCCCCATCCCTTGGAGAGCAGCTGGCCTTTGCTGCAGCCTGAAAATGAGCTAAACTAAAAGACACTGGTTTATAGCTGCTATGTGCTACCAAATCTTAGCAGAGAACAGGTTGACATGATACAGTTTTAATATACATGCTGATACCTCTTGGTTCTTTTGTAGAATTCATCTCGGACAATTGTGAAGAAGGAAAAGAAACTGTTTATCTGAAGTACAATTTAACCACTGCTGCGATAAGAAGCCGGCAGTTGTGCTCCAAGTCCTGGGTTGTCTTCCCTGCCCAGCAAAGCCTGCAGGTTAAGCTGTATTTCAAAAATAACATGTCTGTGTGAGGAGAAAAGGAGACTTGCTGGGGCAACCACATTGTTGCAGAGCAAAAGTGATGTGGAAAAAAATTGGCAAATTACAAAGCTCAGTCCAAGCAAGGAGGTCACAAGGACATCTCTAAGCAGTCAGACACTGAAGATTTTTAACATCTTATCTGTGGACAACAGCATGTGAAAACAGGTAATCAGCATGTTTACAACTGCTGCACCTTTTGGCCATTGCTAGTGTACAGAAGTCTACTTGGATTTCAAGTTAAGCTTTTCTACCACGGTGGCAAAAAGTAGTCCAGAAACTTGGCTCGATTATACTGAGTGTGTGAATGGATTAAATCTGTGCAAGAAAGCATTTGAGTGGGGTGCACCACTGTATTTAGAGATATTTCAAACAAATGGCACCTCCCCCTTGCATGAAATCCGCTTTTTAGTTTTATTACCCTAATTCTCTTCTCTCTACCACCTCACAACCAGATGTATCTGTGTGGGGTTATTTTCCAGGTGCAAGAGAGATGGAGGAGTCCAGTATGACTGGGGTAGAAGGAATGATGTGTTGCTTTGTTGCTGTGCTCTGGAGGAGGTGGTGAAGTCGAGCAGTGGCAGAAGGCTCTTATCTGCGTTGGCTTGTGGAGTCCTGGATGTGGAAGTAAGTGGCTTGCTGGGCAAAGGTGCCAGTGCCTCCCCAGGGCTCTGCCAGACCCTGTCAGAAGTGATTTGCAGAGTTAGTCTCTCTCTATTTGCACTTCAGTGGCCCTGATGCCCATCTCCTGCTGCAAAGCCAAAAATCCCATGTCAATCCATGCCAAGTCCTGTATCTCACCAGCTCTGGCCTTGTTGCTGTTTGATAATTCAGATTCCTTTGTATCTGGCACGCCTCTGTGTCCTTTGACTTCTTTTTCATCTATAGAGCTGAAATGGAAGCAGTGGTTGCCTGAAGCAGCTCTGTGAGGGAAATATTGCCCAGCTCCAAAGGAGATGGAGCAAGAGAAGATTTGAGCACTGAAAGATGCCCAAAACCCAACCCCCAACTTGAAGGAGCTGAAGTATAACCAAACGGAACTGTTGGCTCTTCTGCTTTTGCCACTGTTGTTATCTGGCAACAGGAAAGCCCCTGACGGGCAGAGCTGTGTCCTGTGTAGCAGCCAGGGGTAAGTGAAAAGCACTGCCGTGCTGAATTTTTCCCGTGGTCTCACCAGGTTCTGCAGATGCAGCTGCTTGTTGACCCTAGAGAAATGCCCAAGCAGGGGCACTGCAGATTTGCAGGAAGCTGGGGATAACGTGTTGCTCAGATTTTGCAGATGGGACTTCGTTTGAAGGGACTTGTCTCAGCTGCAGCTTTTTGTTCTGAAGAAAGACTAAAACTCACCTCACTGAAGTGCGAAACAGTCCAGGGAGCAGATGTATCGATGTTTTTCTGTGGAGACCTGAAAATTGTACAGAGATGTTTTACTTGGCCTTTTGATCTCAAGAGCCGTACCTCACTGGTATTAGTTAGGCTGAAAGCAGTCCCATTTGCTCATCGTGGTAAGCAGCTCTCACTGGTTCCATTGGCCAACAAAATCCCTTCAGAGAATAACGAGACTTTGAGTCTTTGGTCCGATGCTGCATTTAGAAAAGGTTAAAGTTCCTCTCCTTAGAATGTAAGCTTTCCAGGAAGCTTTAGAAGCACAGGTAATGGTAATATAAACACTCTGAGCAACTTCGTAACCACTGTCCTGGCAGTTGTGCTGGTACCAGCCCTCAGCAGGAAAACCCAACTGGGGCAGAGGAAACCAGAGACCGGCGCTGGTTGGTTGTGTCCAGCTCTGCCTCAAACGAGGGCAGAGTACTACACTTAGATCAACACTTCGCTGTCACTTTCTGCCCATCTTTCTTTTGTACACCAACTATTGAGCAGAACGTAGGTGTACAGCTGTGGGTCAGCCAAATGAGTTGCTCTGGGTGGACAATGGTTCAGTCTGCAAGTGCCTAAAAACAGGAAGATGCCAACATTTGGAGCTGCTTTGCTACTTATCACTTTACAAGGTATGTGAATTCTGAATTTTTCCCCTCACATTGAGCCACTTGTGAACCATAAGATAGACCAAGGTGGCAAAAAGGATGAGCCGCAAAATGATTGTCACTACAAAGAGTACAGAGTCATTCTGAAGTCCAGGATTTTTCTGTTCATGATTGTTCAAGGACACCCCTGCAAAATAATGAATAGGTGTTAGTTTATATAAAAAGTGCATCATGTTGTAAAATTGTAAGAGTAGCAGCACTGGATTATGGAGACCCCAAGCACAGTGGTGTGCGCATTACTGACATGGAGAAATGGCGTTCCAGCCTCTCTGGGATGCCATCTGGCATATACATCCAGTGCAATGCATTGAAAAAACACCTTTATTGTTGTATTCTCTGCTCTGTTGCTTTAGGAAGACTTGCTTTCCTGCACCGGGAAGAAGTGGAACAGGAGCTTATTCTCAGCAGCAAAACCCTGAATTGCTGGGGCTATGCTTGGCAGGTGATTTCCAGTCTGCAGTGACGGTAGGATTGGAGACTGACCACAGCACTTTCCAGACCCACATTTCTCCCTAGTTCTCCTTCTAAAGAATTCTTTACTTTGAAATAGATTCATAATCTCATTTCCCTGCAAGGTACCTCTTCCACATACCCATGCAAGAATGGTATCTTCTTGGAAAGTCATAATTAGGAAATGTTAGAATGGGAGAGGAGTTTTTGAGCTAGAGTACGTACCTTCTCTTGCCTCAGGTGTGGTGAAACCATACACAACAGAACTGAGCAAAAGAAACATCAAACCTGAGCAGGCAGCCATGCTTTCCTGTATTCCCAAAGCCTGTATGCACAAATGATGCTCATCCAGCACCCACAGGACTTGCCTCACGGTGCTGTGATACCACCGGCACTTGTAAATACCTTTGAGGGTGTCAGGAAATCCTTGTAAAGGGAACCTGGATGTGAGTATGACCTGCTAGCTCACACAGAGCTTCTCTCCATGTTACCAATAGGTGTTTTTCTACTGTGGTTTGCCATGTTTCATGTCATCTTTCAGAGGCTATGTGGATGGACTTATGAAGAGAATTCAGAAAACAAGGGAGGATTCATAGGATGAGGCTAGAAGGATCTGACTCCGCACATTTAATCACAGTAATACTGTAAGTGTACCACCATGTGAGGCAGTGTTTACATTGGTGTCTCTGCTTTATTTTACCCTGTGCTAGCCAAATCCTGTATTTTCACCTAAGAAATAGAGGCAGTTGTCACCCTCCCTTACTTCTAGAGCTGACATAATGCCCTAGCAAGGCAGCAAAACCCGTCTCACCCAGGATCCAGCTGTAAAAGTGGAAGGAAAATAAACTAATCTGGAGTTTCCTAGATTGTGAAAGAGCTTGTAGGCTTTGTGTTTGGATTTGGTAATAGCTGAATTAGCTCATGCACCTTTTAAGAGGGACTTGTCTGTCTTGAAGCACCTCACCCTAAAAAAAAAAAAAAAAGTTTCCCCTGATCAGAAAGAGCTGAAGTATAACCAAACGGAACTGTTGGCTCTTCTGCTTTTGCCATTGTTGTTATCTGGCAACAGGAAAGCCCCTGACAGGCAGAGCTACGTCCTGTGTAGCAGCCAGGGGTAAGTGAAAAGCACATAGCACAAGCAGCAAAAACCCTGCATGTTCCATTGCACAATTCCCCCATGATTGCGCCCAGAGTGCTAATGGGAGCATGAAGGAGAGCTATGTCAGGAGCCACCTTCATTGACAGGCACTTTTCTGAACTAAGGAGAGTCCATCAGATCCTTTTCCAAGCTAGTGTCTGTGTCCTGCAACTAACTGTTTTTGGACTGCTGGCTTCTAGGACAAGCAACAGTTCCTCACACAGACGGTGCTCCTCTTCCTCAAGAGAAATGGCTGTGGCATAACAGAAAAGAGATGAGCAAGCAGTTCCATCCCCAGGCCTGGAGACATGTACTTATGCTTCTTCTGTGCCATGTGGCTGGTGACAGGCTGCCCAAAGAATATCTTGTCTTTGGAGTAACATGAGAATTAACCAAAACATGGTAAGGCACTATTTTTTGAGTTTCGTGATAGTTTTTAGTGCAGGAAGTTAGTGGAGTTATGTTCACTTACACCCCTTTGGATTTCTTCCACCTGATACTGGGCAGTACGGATTTATTTTTCATGTCATGACAGCTAGAAGAAGGGCTTGTTACTCTGAGTACTTGTCCCTTGTAAAGGTATTACCTGAAGCTGGTTTAGTGCTTCTGGAATCTCTTATCTGTGAGGTAAGAAGTCTTACATAGCAGGTAAGCTGTGAGCATCTCTCTTGAGTGTTTAAAGCAATTCTTGCATAGTGAGAAAATTACTCTAAGACCCTTAACGACTGTTCCAGTTCAAAACCAGCTTGTTTGAGGCCTCATTGGCAAAAGGAAGAGTGTGTAGAGATGCTGGAGCAGAACTGCCTGCAGAGTGTGACCTGGAACAGGTTGGTCCATGGAGTAATTCAAGTTGGAAGGGACCCCTGGAGGTCACTTATCCAATTACCTGCACAAAGCAGGTCTAGTTCTGGCAGGTGGCTCAGGTCCTTGTGTCGTTGAATTTACAGCTGCCTCATGTTTTGAAATATTGGAGTTTGTTCTTCAGGCCCTTGTGGTCACTGGCCTGCATGGAGACTAATAGGGGCCTTGTGTGATATTTGGGCTATGTGATGGCATGATGTGAGACCTCCTGCACGGAGAAATGAAGTTGTGACTTCCCTGTGGAGAAGCCACAGGCAGCATATCATCCCCTGGCTGCTTTCTCTTGACCAGGCTGGATTCCTGGTGGGGTCTGGGTTAGCCATGTAAGAGGTGATACCCTTTTCACCAGCAGATCCAGAGGCCGATGCCTTCCCTGTTTGCAGCAGATATTTTGAAAGCATTTTGCAATAATCTTTGGTTCTTCTGCCATCGTGTGGCTGACAGAAGGATGCAGGGCTGGTTATCCACTGTGAGAGCTTGATTCCCTTAGTAGTGACAGCTTAATGAATAACAGATCTTCTAATAAGGACTGGCAGTGACCTTTCTCCCTTGCTTCAACCCTCTATCAGGGAAAAGCGGATTTACCAGATTCAGGCAGCTCTCCGCTCCCCACCAGAACAGGGGAGTACTGGGAAGAGCTGCTCAGCCTGGGGTGGAGGAGTTTGGGATCCCTGTCCCAGCAGAGTCTGGGGTACACGGCACTGAGAGCCTCCAGCCACTGAGCTATGCAGGGCGTTGCTGTGGAGGGGCTGGTGGGGAAGAGCACGTGCTGTCTTCAGCCACCCTGAAGATGCAGCAATGCTTCAGCTATGTCCTGCATGGCTACTGCACAGGGGAGCTGAGTCCTGCCCCACTGGGACTGCTACCAAGCAGGGTGTTAGAAAGCCATGTCAAGTGAACGCCTGCTAGCACAGCCCATGGGAGATGCAGAGCAGAGAAAGGCAGAAGCCATTCCCAATGTCAAGGTTCTTGCTAGAAATATCAAGGTGGCAATGACTGCAGCGTGAACGAGCCCTTAGGGGTGTGATGAGGCCCCACCGCTGGCATCCCAGTCTGTGTCATACACAGGCGATTCTGGTTAATCTATATGGGCACTGGTGTTGGTGCTTGTGTGTGTGTGCTCAAATGGATGAAATCTGTGTAAGAATGCACGTAAGTGGGTTAAATCGTGTTATTTGGAGACACTGTAAATAAAGAGCACTCCTACAAGTGCTACAAGTCCCCCTACTCCTACAAAGGAACAAAAAGCAGATGGAGGCTTCAATTTCCAGTATTTATTCATATTAAAAGAGTGCTATTCATACTGATTTATGACAGTGATTTATGGCCTTGCAAATAGAACTTATTAGTGTAAGTGATGAAAGTATAACTCCAACTACTTTTGTGAAAAGAAGGGGAGAGCAAGGTGGTATAAGAACATCATTTATGAAGGAGGAGGGAGGGAAGGAAGGAAGGAAAGAGCAGGAGAACGCTTCCTTCCCCAGATGTGGTGTACTGAAAGGAGAGGAGTGATGCAGCTGGGAGATGAATGTGACTGTCAGCTGCTGCCTCTCAGCACTGGCACCACAGCACAGCAGCACGATCTTCCCAGCACAGACCTGGGTGAAAAGCAGGGGATGAGGAGCCATGTGAGCTGTCCTTTGGTACGCTGAGAGTTGGGATTCTTCTGCTGTGTCTTAAATTAACCAAGCGTTGCATTGTCTTAGCTGTGGCTTTCTCCAGATCTCATTCCCAAGAGCAGAAATGATGCAGCATGTTGCTAATGTGGAATTCGTGGTCAGCTGTTCCTTGGGGAACAGCTCCACTGTGAGGGGAGCACAGGCTGCTGGAGGCAGAGATCAGGGTGTGTCCAAATGTGCTGTGAGAATTACATGCTTTAGGCTTGCTTCCTTCCTTCTGAAGCCTTTTACTGATGGGTAATGAATGCAAACTCCAGCGACTGCTTCTTCTGAAGGGTTATATGGAAAACAAGCCGCTTACTCTTTGGTGTTCCAGCTGCAGTATCCCAAACAACAAACATCCCAACGTACAAATCCTGCCTCACCTCCCCAAAAAGGTTTTATTTTCTCTGCTATGTCTCCATTACTTTAATTACAGATTTCCCAATGCTCCATGCAAACAAATGCAGAGAGGAGGAGGAGGGAGGAAGAAATTAAATCAGGAGAACTCAAGGCAGTTTTCCATTGCCTTGCCCTGACAGTAAGCACTGTAACAGGGTAACAAGGCAGGAAAGTAAGATTTACAAGAAGAACGACACTCCTGGAAGCTAGAGTAAACAAATTCTTTTTAGCAGGCTATTAAGTAAAGTGGATGCTGAGAAGTGCAGGCCAACAAGGAGCTGCGCTAGGAGTAAGGGGTGAGGTAGCCTCCCTGTGCTTTGCCTAGCACACCACCAACACTGATTGAGTTAAGACCGGGTCAGCTCCTGACAAGTCCATGTCAGCTTGTCTCCTGCCCATGGAGGCACTAACTAATCAGAGCAACTGGTCCTTACATGTTCGTCACGGACCTCTCCAGGAAGCACTTTTTGTTTGCCAAGCTGCTCTAACTCTCCCTACTGCATGTCACAGCCACCCACCTACCAACCCTAGTTACTTGGCCTTAGGGACACTACCTCAGGGACTTCTGGGTCCCCTGCTGGGACTCCTTATTTCAGGCTTAAAGCTCTCCCCTCGCTGGGGCTTAAAGGTCTTTGTCTTTATCGTATTGACACAGCATCATCTGTGTTGGTACAAGACTTGTGAGGAAAAAAGAGCAAAACTGCAGCCAGAAGAACACAGCCCTTGAGCAAGATTTCCCAATGGCAGCTCCCTTGCCTATACACATTCATTTTTTTGCTTACAGCACACGACTCCGTTTCATCCAAGACAGCATCGTTTCAGTAGCATGGTAAGTCTTTAAGCAGATGGGATCCGTGACCCCCTAAGGACAGAGGCTGACTTGGTGCCATGATTTGGTCCTTTCTGCACCATGCAACATGTTTTTACACCCAGGGTAAGTCACAGTCTTGCTGTGGCAGTGCTCAGCCGGCCGCCAGCACTACAGCCTGCAACAGCCAAGCTGGATGCAAGCAACCGGGTTCACGGCAAAATGCAAGGACAGCTCATGCTTCCCGTGCCCTGCTCAGAACTGAGATGTAGCCCAAGGAATACAAGCGTTTATACCTAGTGGCTTGATGGCAGCTTAAGCAGCTCTTTGTAAGTTAGAAGGTGTTCAAAAGTTTCTTCTTCACACTTTTCTCCACCCTGATACTTTCCTGTCAGAAAAGGAAAACAGTGACTATGCTCCAGCTGAAAAACCTCAGACCCATCTCCTTTACTTCAGCCAGTGATGCACCATGTCCAGTGTGGTGGTGCACCTCTCATATCCAGTGGGGTGCAGCTGTGAGCCCAGATTTTACCCTAGACTCACAAGGTAAAATACACAGGGAGTGCATTGCATTATCCCCTACAGTTTCAGAAATACGCCTCTTTAACAGGTGCCTCCTTTTACTTGAAAAAGCTGTCCTGCTGACAGTGCCAGACAGGGCATGGAGCAGCACATCTCAACAGCTGTGTAGAGATTCACAACTGGCTATAAGTACCCTTGTGCCAAGAGGCTTTCACCTTATTTGCACCCCTCTGTCACCACTCAGTGCATGGTCTGCATACACGCAGACCTGCTCCGAGTACAAAACAGTCACTGCAGAACTATGTCTGAAAAAGCTCATTCCCCTGCCAGCCAGCCACAGCTGCAAGGTATAAAGAAGATACATGTGCTCCACACACCTATTCCCTTCATCTCACCTCTAGGACATTTCTTACACAGTAGACTCAATAGGTCCATTTTCCTGAAAGCCTGTCTTTCCTGAATCAGAAAAGAAGTTACAGAGTGCTCCAAACCACACAAAGAACCGTAAGTCTCTATGCCTGAACATTTAAGTGTTTACACATACAAGCACTAAAAGCTTCATAACTTCACCACTTGAGAAGGTGAAGGATGGACGAAAGGCTGCGGACCATGACTTAGCTTAAAAGCCACGAAACGTTTCACCCCGAGGGCACTGCAGCTCCAGAGCCCCTCCCCACCATTACACGGACATCGGTCCACAGGTCCTGGAACTCTTCACAGAGCACTTACTGCCACTGTGCTGCAGACAAGAGGCTCAGATCACTCAGCAAATGAAGATCTCAGAACATACTTAATTTAAAAGCTAAATATAGTATCAGGATGATGCTTGACAGTGTTCCTTTAATAAAAAAGACATGTTATTTGCCCAAAGATTTATACCTTTCAAATGAGAATTTGATACCTGATATATCTTTTTCAAGTACCTATGCTGTCTGTTCCTACAATTGTCATTTTACCCACTATAAAATCCCAAAGGCTGTATTACCTTGAATTAAACTGAGAACTTTAGAATATCCATGGTTAAGTTCAAGTACCGGAAGCACAAAAGTCAGCTGTGTTGCCCCCCCAGCATCCTTGTGGAGTCAGCAGTGCTCAGTAATTCAGCTACTCAAAATGAGGCATAATAATCTACTCCTGTGACTTGCTGAAGGACACAGAGCAGAGCTAAGCGTTCACTCCAAGTTTCCCAGCAGCCAACCCACAACACACCACAGAGCATGTTGTAATTCAGCTGCTCAAAGCAAGAGGGGTCAGTGTCACAAGCTTGGCTAAAGGAAAATAGAGCTCTTCCACCTCTTGGTGATAACTGCCTTCAGTGGCTTTATTCTCTGCTTCTGGTGGGCTGAACCCACTTCCATTTGGGAGGGCAGAAGGTACAACCACCAGGGCCATCATTCAAGATGACATTTGCATCCTGCAAGTCTTCAGTTTCACCTTTCCTCTCTGCTGTATGGTCCTGTGTCCCCAGAATGCCCACTGTCTCTAATTGAAGACTAAGCAGACACACACAAATGAAAGTTCCCTGTCTCCCACCCAAGCTCAGCTGACATCAAGAACTGTTTTGCTTCTGAATACCTGGCTCTATGGCCGAGAAAACCCCTTGCCTTGCAACAGCATATTTGATGTCTTGTGCTGATGCATTATACTTTACGACATGAATTTCAGGTCACATTACAGTGGGGGTCTGCTACAGGCTGCCTGACCAGGAAGACCAAGCGGATGAGGCCCTCTACAGACAGATAGAAGCGGCCTCACATTCACAAGCCCTGGTCCTCATGGGGGACTTCAACCACCCTGAAATCTGTTGGATGGACAACACAGCAGAGCATAAGCAATGCAGGAGGTTCCTGGAATGTGTTGATGATAACTTCCTTCTCTAAGTGACAGAGGAGCCATGCTAGACCTTGTTCTCACTGACAGGGGCTGGTGGGGAATGTGATGGTCAAGGGCAGCCTTGGCTGCCGTGACCACGAAGTGGTGGAGTTCAAGATCCTTAGGACAGCGAAGAGAACGCACAGAAAACTCACTACCCCGGACTTCAGGAGAGCTGACTGGCCACTTCAGGGATCTGCTTGGTAGAGTACCATGGGATAAAGCCCCGGAGGGAAGAGGAGCCCAAGAAAGCTGGTTAATATTCAAGGATTGCCTCCTCCAATCTCAGGAGCAATGCACCCCAGCAAAGAGGAAGTCAGGCAAAAATGCCAGGAGGCCTGCATGGATGAACAATGAGCTCGTGGACAAACTCAAACAGAGGGCGGAAGCAAGGACAGATACCCTAGGAGGAATACAGAAAAATTGTCTGAGCAGCCAGGGATCAGATTAGGAAAGCTAAAGCCCATACAGAGTTAAACCTGGCCAGGGACATCAAGGGCAACAAGAAAAGCTTCTACAGGTACGTCAGTGATGGAAGAAAGACTACGGAAAACGTGGGCCCTCTCCAGAAGGAAATGGGAGACCTGGTCACCCAGGATATGAAAAAGGCTGAGGTACACAACAACTTTTTTGCCTCAGTCTTCACCAGCAAGAGCTCTAGCCACACCACCTAAGTAACAGAAGGCAAAGACAGGGACTAGGAGAATGAAGAATTGCCCACTGTAGGAGAAGATCAGGTTCAAGACTATCTGAGGAACCTGCATGCTGACTGGAAAAGGGGAAATATAACCCCTATTTTTAAAAATGGAAAAAAGGAAGACTCAGGGAACTACAGACCTGTCAGTCTCACCTCTGTGCCTGGCAAGATCATGGAGCAAATCCTCCTGGAAACTACGCTAAGGCACACGGAAAATATTGAGGTGACCAGAGACAGACAACATGGTTTCACTAAGGGCAAATTATGCTTCACAAATTTGGTGGCCTTCTATGATGGGGTTGCAGCGTTGGTGGATAAGGGAAGAGCAACTGACATCATCTACCCGGACTGTCCTGCATGACATCCTTGTCTCTAAATTGAAGAGACATGGATTTGGTGGACGGACCACTCGGTGGATAAAGAATTGGCTGGATGGTCACACTCAAAGAGTTAAGTCAATAGCTCATTATCCAAGTGGTGAGCAGTGATGAGTGGCATTCCTCAGGGGCTGGTACTGGGACCGGTGCTGTTTAACATCTTTGCCGGCAACATGGATAGTGGAATCAAGTGCACCCTCAGCAAGTTCGCTGATGACACCAAGCTGTGTGGAGCAGTCAACACACTGGAGGGAAGGGATGCCATCCAGAGGGACCTTGACAGGCTTGAGAGGTGGGCCCCTGCAAACCTCATGAAGTTCAACAAGGCCAAGTGCAAAGTCCTGCATGTGGATTGGGGCAATCCCAAGCACAAATACAGACTGGACAGACAATGGATTGAGAGCAGCCCTGAGGAGAAGGACTTGTGGGTGTTGGTTGATGAGAAGTTCAACGTGATCTGGTAATATGTGCTCACAGTCCAGAAGTCCAACCACATCCTGGGCTGCATCAAAAGAAGTGTGGCCAGCAGGTTGAGGGAGGCGATTCTCCCCCTCCAATCCACTCACGTGAGATCCCATCTGGAGCACTGTGTCCAGCTCTGGGCCCCCCAGCATAAGAAGGACATAGACCTGTTGGATTGAGTCCAGAGGAGGGCCGCGAAGATGATCAGAGGGCTGGACCACCTCCTCTATGAAGACAGACTGAGAGAGTTGGGGTTGTTCAGCCTGGAAAAGAGAAGGCTCTGGGGAGACCTTCTAGCAGCCTTCCGGTACTTAAAGGGGGCCTACAGGAAAGATGGGGAGGGACCCTGTATCAGGGAGGGTAGCAATAAGATGAGCAGTAACGGCTTTAAACTGAAAGATGGTAGATTTAGATTAGATATTAGGAAGGAATTCTTCACTGTGAGGGTGGTGAGGCACTGGAACAGGTTGCCCAGAGAAGTCATGGATACCCCATTCCCTGGAGGTGTTCAAGGCCAGGTTGGATGGGACTTTTAGTAACCTGGTCAAGTGGAAGGTGTCCCTGCCCATGACAGGGGGTTTGGAACTAGATGATTTTTAAGGTCCCCTCCAACCCAAACCGTTCTATGATTCTATGAATTTCAAAAGTGCCTCAAGGTTTCAGCTATAAAAGCAGCCAATATGACAGTGGAGGTTTATTCAAGCATTGCTCCAAGCCATGAGACTGGCAGCTCATCAATAGAGAAGGGACACTAGGCACTGAAATACTTCAGATCAAACAACTCATCCTTAATGAGGATGCTAAAAATAGAAAAGAAACCCGTTCTTTCCAAAATGCACAGCTCCCTTAGTGCTACTGAACATGCCCCGTTCCCAAAGCCAACATAACAGATGGGTATCTGCACTGAAGTCAAATATGAAAGGGGGGTTTGTGTCTCTCGTCTGCTTTCTTAACAGTCACTCAGCAGAGTGATTTGAGGTTCTTGAAAAAGAAAGTTGCCCGGACCAAAAAAATCCCTCCAGAGACTCCCAAGCTCCTTCTGGGGGCCTAATGGAGATCTATACTCCAAATGCAAATGTTGCTAAGCTTCAGCAGCATTAGTAAATCAGCCAGGCAGGGGAATTGTACCAAAAAGCAGGAGGACTGTTTCTCAGGACATTACCAGCAATTCCCTCCCTATCAGAAGATGTAAATGCAGGTGAAATGAAGAACCAGGCCAGCTTTGATCTGGACTTACTCACCTCAGTGCTGAAAGTAAAAGTATCAATCAAGTATGCCTGAAAACTTCGAGAAACCTTTTCCATGTCTTCTTTGCTGCTGATCTTCTCTTCTTCCAAAGTTTTTTCCTTGTCTCCTTTCCCAGGGCTCCCTATGGAGACCTGCTCAGTAACACAGGAAGCTGAAAAAGAGAAGTGTAGATGTCTGAGGACTTTGCAGTTCTAGTCTTTGTGCGGGAACTCACCTGATTTCTAGCAGCGATTCCTTTTACATTGAAGCACTAGTCTAGGAGCACAGGCTCACGCTACCAAGTGACTGAATTGGCACTTGTCATCTGAGACATAATTGCTTGCCACATGCACAAAGCTTCCTGCCACTGCAAAGAAAATGCACTAGGCTGGGGTGACTGATGCAAAGGCATTTTCCTTGGTATCTTGAATTTGCACAGTGAATCACTGCCTCATCTGATGAGCATGGACCTGCCCCCTCAGAAGTGTAAGAGGGTTTATCTGCCACAGTGGCACTGTGCTTGGCTGGCAGGTGGCTCTTCGTTGCCTTTTTCACTTTGCCCAGCGGTTCACTCCTGGGGTATTGCCCACAATTTCAGTTAATGGCTCAAGTAGATTCAAGTCAAGGACAGGAAGGTTTGGTTTCCAACTGAGATTATTTTTTGCCTTTTTTTTTTGCATTTTTAATAAAGCACAGTCACAGAGCATGCGTAGGATATTTTACTACTCTGAAAATGGACCATGCACTTGTTATATATTTTAAGAAGTGGGACACAAATTAGCAGAAATGACATTCACGTGGCACATCAGCTCTCACCTTCTCTATCTGGAGACATATTCCTCATGACACAGGATTACACTGACTTTCCTCCCAGGTGGCACAAGCAGAAGTCTTGCTAGAGTAGCAGTGTAGGTCTGAATAAGCTTGTACCCGTGGCAGGACAGCAATAAAATTTAGGATGGGGTTTATGTTCAGCTAATCCTATCTTCACTTTAGTGATCATGACGTTTCCTTCACCTACAAATACAGGTAGCTTTCAGGACTAGTGTTCATGGTCCCAGGGTCACTACACTTCAGCAAACAGACCTAAATTAAAGTAAGAAGACTCCAATTTAAATAATCAAAGCACAAACAGCACAGAGAAAGTGAGAAAAACCGCTAGTTTGGATGCAAAATAAAGTCATTACAGTTCTAACACAACACTCTGCCGGTGTAACTTACCAGGAAGGGCCCAGAGGCTCTAAGAGGCCGGTCCACTTCTTAACCACTGCTGGCAGGTGGGAGATAATCCAAAACCCCAAAAAGTTCCCTTTCCTGGAAGAACTAGATACGTCTTTCCTGAAACCACTCAACACAAACCCTCTCTATGTAACGAAGAAAAATTTACACAGATTTGGACTCAAGAGACGCTGATACCGGAGGCAGCCACCTGAATTGCAGCAGGCACATCTACAGCCAGGGCACTGATGCCACTACTGCCAGGATGATGGCACGCTGCTCCTGCCCGGGACAGCCACATGGCAGGCTGTTATGTTTTGAGAAACCCACAAGAATTTATTGTCGTTTAGACAGTATCACCTGATAACCCCTCCCCACGCAGGAAGGGGAATTGTGAAAAAACCAGGAAACCCAGTGGTTGAAATATAAACACATTTAATAGAACAAGACTAGATAATTAACAGTAATAACTCTAAAGAGTCAATATTGATCCCGATACCAATATAAAATATACAAGGATTATACTCAGCCAATTCTATCCGTAGGAAGCTGTGCACTCCCAGCAGTGGACAGTAAATGTTGGACACTGTGAGCGCTACGGCTTCGGGAGGAAGGGAAGGGCTCAAGGGTCCAGCACTGGGGCAAGAAGTTCTCTGGATCACTGCCATCAAGGGAGAGAGAGCGTCACACCAAACTTTCTAATTTATATTGAATGCGACACTCATAGTGTGAAATAATCCTGCTGGGCAGCTTGGGTCAAGTGCTCAGGTCTCGCTCCTCCTCATCCCTGCACAAGGCAAGCTAGAACACACTGCAACCTTGAAACCCACACACCATAGCTGGCTATAAAGTAAATATTTTCACAAATTCAGACATTAGAGTCTTCTAAAAGTGCAGTTTTCCCAAGTATTAGAAGAGAAATTAGTCCTGTGTCACTCAAACAAGGACACAGGCCTTCGGAACACCTCACACTCTGCTGGAGCACTGACCCAGGGAAACCAAGCAACACCTCCGATGCAACAAAAACTGATTTCCAGGGAACAGTTCACATACGGGGTACCACTGAAGTGTCCTGCAGGGGTCTGGCTTCAGCTTGTCTGGCTGTTCCTAAACTCAGCTGATTTCAAGAAATTGCAGCAACATGGATTTCAAAGTGCA
The DNA here is from genome assembly GCA_008921705.1 of Burhinus oedicnemus. Classification (NCBI taxonomy): domain Eukaryota; kingdom Metazoa; phylum Chordata; class Aves; order Charadriiformes; family Burhinidae; genus Burhinus; species Burhinus oedicnemus. The sequence continues at coordinate 1,403,432 of VFFE01007738.1, forward strand.
CTTGCTAAAGTATCTAAGGTGGTAGGTTCCACATTACTACAGTCATTTGGCCATAACCCTGCCACATGGGACATGTCTGCGTAAATCTACTGTAGATGAGAGAGAACAATTAATGAGTATAAAACTTTACGTGGTTTTTCAGTAGAAAAAGAAGTCGGGGAATTTGGAAGGCTGTTTTTTTTAAAAAGCTGCCTAGTATGTCAGGGGAAAAAAGAAGAAAAGAAAAAGAGAATGAGCCTTTTGCATGTGATTCATGTCTAAAACCACCCACGCAGCTCATCACACTGACCTCAAAAGACAGAAATGCTGCAGCAAGACGCTTCCAGAGAGGGAGTCCATGGGCCCTAACCACAGTGAACAAAGAGCTCTTCAGAACTAATCTGCCAAGCAAATATTAATACAATTAGTGCTGATCCCTGAGTCTCATAGTTTTCAAGTTATACTGATTTTTTTGAAGGATGGAAACTTGTCACTGTCTTCAGCAGATCTGAGCTGGGAGAAGAAAAACAGAGAAAAACCTAAAGAATCAAGGAACCATTTCTTTTTTCTCTCTGTATAAGCCAGCGGCAACTGCGTATGGCCAGAATGGCAGAGATGATGCTCAGTGTTGCTTTCATCAGGCTGTTCCAGAAACACTGTCCTCTCAGCTCTCAAAAGGCAGGATTGCCCATGACTGCTTGCTGTGCTGCCTCAGTCTGTCCTATCTCAAGCTGGTCTAGATTTACTGAAAAGGGAAGGTCTGAAGGACCTGGCATTGCCCTGTGCTCATGCTCCAGGTGCCTGCACAGTAAAACTGTGCTCCTGAAGAATTTCATATGTCCCAACTGTAGCTCAGCCCAGCCCAAGCAGGAGGTTGCTCATGGATCCCTAGAAGTGAAGAGGCTGAATATTAGGGTATGACCTAGAGCAATAGGCCAGCCGCTGTCTCATCTCTGCAATCCTCATTGAATCCAAGCAAAGGAAGTCCCCTCTTCTTCACCCCAGTTAGAAGAGTAAAGAAGAAACTTACTGCTTGGATATCTACAGATGAATCTGCATGAATAATTATGAAATCATTATCTGTGATTTAGAGACTAAACAGATCCCAGAGGTTTTCAACCTCTTTTCCCACTGCTTCATGTGTTCTACAGCCCATTTCTGACTCCTCCATTCATTTTTGGACTCCTTGTAAGGTGAACCTGTCCACGGAGATAGAATCACTGGAGAGTTTGCACAGAGATCCTCATTTACTCAGTACACATCCAAGTTTGTAAATTGTAGCCCTCAATGTTCAATCCATCCAAGTCTTGCTAAGAAACAAGGAGTAGACTGCAGCTATCGGTTGTGTGAGCACCATAACCAGTGGCGTTGAACACATCTGTCCAGAAACGATGAACAAGCTGAAATACACTGTCCAGGTATGAAATCCACAGCAAGAATATCCAAGTGTCAGCCATAGCTTCAGCCCTTTGAAGATGGGGGAAGTCTCTGTATCCTCAGGCTACCAGAGTCACAAAATATTCATCAATAAAAAGGAAAGTCCCTACTACACCAGCCTGAGCAGAGACACCTCTGAAAAGTGCCCTTTTTGGAGTTATTTTGGAATGAGACTACCTGCACATCAGTACGATTAGCTCTTACAAATCATTCATACTTTATCTGCGTCCAGGATAGTTTTTCACATTTTTAACATTGTTAAACACTGCCTGGGAAATTCACGACCTAATACTGACTGTGGTTCAAAAATTATATGTGCCTGAAGGTAAAACATCTTGTGAAAATATGGAACAATATCAACATGCAAAAATGACAACATTTTATTCCAAAAGATGAATGAAAAACAGTTAGCAATAGTCTAATGTATCAGTTTAAGCATTTTGTAAGAATTCACCTTTTACTTTCCAAATATAAACACTTTTTAGAGTTAAAAAAAAATGTTTGCATAGAATAAAAATCATAAGACGACATAAAATTCTAAGTCTGAGAGAGCATCATAATGATTCGCATGACTGTCCACCAGTCCCAGTATGTCACTTCTAAGAGGAGCTGAAAGCAAAAGCAAGGAAGTTAAGAGCAAGGCAAGACAGTGAGATACTAATACTCTCTAATACCTTAAAACCCTTTTGGCTCCGGTGACTGAGACAGATGCAATTCCTCTGCCTTTAGCAGCCCTAAGTAGGAATGTCTTTCATTAATTGACCATTTTCCCCTTGATCCCATGTAAAACTTTCCCATCCATGATGTCCCTTTGTAGGAAGATCTACAATTCAGCTACCGGCTGAGTGAAGAATCACAGCCTTATGCTTGCTTCCAATCTGCTCCTCTCGGTTTTATTTCATGCCTTCAGATGCTTGTAGTGGAAGAGAGGTCAAGAGTCAGTGCCCAATCATTTTCTCTATTCTGCTCACGTGGATACGTGCTGTGGGCATATAGATGAGATACTGGAGTAGATACTGGATAATATAACAGAAAAGATATTGGAATTCAGTATAATAATATAAAGTCTTTTGATAGACTGATAAATTTCCCTCCTGGTTGTCAGAAGGCAAGAAATTTCAAAGGCTTCACTTTCAATATTTCTACATGAAAAACAATTTAAAAATAGCAGAATTTCCTTTGATACAAAAAAATCTGGCTTCTGCTAAGCGGTGCTGTTGAACAAGCACATTCAGTGGTGCTTTTCCTCTATTGTTTCTTTCCAGAGACAAGCTCCATGCTGTCCCCTTTCCAGGTGACGTCTGTTACCAGTGAGAGGATGTGACAGGCAGTTTAGAAGTTTCCTTTTTCACCTACTCAAGAAAGGAGAGCTCTAAAGCTTGCAGAGGTGAAGTGATTTCTTGCCATTTTCTCTTTTTGTGCTTAGCTGCAGGTTTCCACCTCTGGTCTGCAGCACCCCAGGGAAAATACATACTACTTGTAGGCTGTCGAGACAAGGTAACTCACTGAAGGAAGTCACAATCAGGAGGCTTAAATTAGCTGTATGGGGGGGCTGCATCTTCACTGGAAAATACTTAGATGTTGCATACTGGCCGAAATTGAAAACAGAGAGGGCAGCCCTGGATGCGGTGGTTAGCAGAGAAGTGATAGAATCAGCATTCCTTCTCCTCCCTCCTATGTCTTGAAATATTGCTTCTCTTCTCTTTTAATTTATACACACTTTTGGTCTCTATCCATTTTAACCAGAGCAGTGCAGAGGCTTTCCTCTCATAGATGTTTTGCGATTTTTTTTTTGGTTGGGCTTTGGGTTTGTTTTTTTTCTTTTTTTCCCTCTCCTCATTTGCCCCTTTTCCTTTGCTCCAAAGAGCTTTCTTGCATGGAAAATGGCAGCCACCTGCTTCTATTGTGAGGCTGCTCACAAATGCGAACAGCCACTTTACTGAACACAACTGCCTTTGGGCAGAAGCAAGCCCAGCTGGGACTAAGATCTACAAGTGGACAATTAGCAGCCAAGTAGTGGACTAAAGCGGGTTATTTTTATGCTGCCCTGAGGAGGTAGGTCAGACAAGGCAAAACATTAGTATAACCAGCAAACTGTAAGCATCTGAAGCTTCTGCAGGCCCTGAAATGCCTGCGTGCTACATTTCTGCACAGCGCCGGCTAGCAGGAAGATGTTTTTCTCATCATAATGTTTGTAGCAAGAAAGCTGTTGAAAGAGAAGCATGAAGCACCCTTGATTATTATTTTTCATGTCTCAGTTTTAAAAAGCATTTTTGTATTTTTTTTTTTGTTCGCCATGTTACGATTTGTCAGCGCTGGCTGCCAGCACCACTGGTCACTGACAGTGCCGGAATGGCATCTTCCACTTGTGTCTACACGAAGTGAGATGGTGACCCTCTGTGCTAAACCCGTATCTCCAGAACCAGCCCAGAGACACAGGGCAGACTCCAAGTGACCCATCTGTCCAGTCCTGCTGCCAGAGGAACTGAAAAAGAGGTGGTCACAGTTTTCTTACGCTTCTTTGCGCATCAGCACCGTCAACCAGCATTGCTGTTTGGCAGAGCCCGGCGAGGTGAGGATGTAGATCAGAGGTAGATGTTGCAATGGAGAAGTAGCCTTAAGCTGTGGATATGCCAGCGTGAAACTGCAAAGCCTGCTGGAATGACTTCTCTCATCACAGACCTCTGGCTGGACTGTCCTTCTTTCCAATTTTCAGACATGTTTTATTGAAGGAAATGGGACATTAGAGACGGAACTGGAACCTGCTTGTCTGAATCCTCCACATACTGTTACAACTGCTCTTCAAGCCACAGTGACACCCCATGTAGTGCCAACCTGACAGCTGAGTTCCCAGAATAGATGCACGTGATTTTTTTTTTTAAGTCTGTTATGATGTCAGAAAATTTCCCTTTTTAGCTTTTGCCTCATCTATCAGCTATAACTCGCTCGTGGTTGCTGAGCCATAAATAGAGGCTAGCAGTTAACGTAGGCTAAGATTCACAAAATCATTTGAAGAAGTTAAAGATCATTAAGAGGGAGCCAGAATCTTCTACATGGCTTTTATTGCCTTAACCTCATGGCATGACAAGAGGCATGAAAATGTGATGGAAATACACAATACTTCATTGTAATGCAGGGAAGCTCTTCCAACGTATTTTATATCTATCATCATGAAAGACTTAGGGCACCAAGTAGATAAATGGTTTTGCTTGGCCTAAAAAAGTCAAAGGCTGAGAAGGAGGGACTTGTACTCCACTTCCAGAGCACGATTCATCTCTCCCTGCAGTGACAGGAAGGAATAATCTCTTAGAAGTGGACTATAAATGCAGCTTTGGGTGAAAGCTTCATATGGAGACATCTGAACCATACATTTCAGCAGTGACACGAGGAATTAGTCTGCCCACCTGTGGGTGCCTACAGCTCCACCAGTGAAACTCCCCAGCAGCTGAGGTCCTCAGCAAGAGCTGAAAGCTGCTGGGGGCCCAGCAGGGAGAATCCAGGCTGTGCTCCCCTCACTCCTAAAACCCTCTGGGACCTTCTGAGATTGTGCCAATTGTGAGATTGTATGACCATTAGTCTTCCCAGACAGACCAAAATCCACCTCACTTCTAAACACCTATTCAGTCAATGCATTGAACATCTCGGCCACAACCAGTGAATCAAAAACATCACAGAGACCGAACAGCAACATGAATCTGGCTAAGAGGTTGGTAGAGATGTTGTACATTTAAGCCAGAAGCATTTGCTGTTCTTTCTTCCTAGTTATTTACCACAAAGCAAGAACACGCAATGACACAACACCTACAGATACACTCATGTGCATCCACTTCTTAAGGAGCTTGTGAGCACACCCAGGGATCACCTCTGGCTCTGGCAGCAGATAAAAGCTTGCTTTGCAGTGTCAAATCCTGTGGGGGAAAATGGCTAAAACTTTAGGGGGGCAGCAAAACATGACAAAAACTCTCCCCCCCTCCCAACTAACAGTGAAGCACCTTATCTTTTCTATCCCCTTCACTTCCTCCTGTTTCGCCAGCTCAGAAATGACAGCTTTGCTTAAATTCTCAGGAAAAAAAAAAAAAAAAAAAATCAAATGGACAATTTTTGAAAGTGGGAAGGCTGCTTCTTCATGTGAGACTGCACGTAAAGCAGTTTACCTTATAAATCCCAAATTATGATGTGGGACAGAAGGCTTCATCCCATTCATTTACTAAATGCTTCTCCTTAAAGAGATGCGCAAAGACTACCCCTGCCCGCCTCAGCCCCCCTTCATTCACCTCTTTACTTTTTCTGAAATTCAGGTCATGCAATTCCAGATCACCCATTACACCCAGTAGCCCTGGGCCGATCAGAGTGTTATAGAAATGCAAAAAAAATGGAGCTAAGGAGCAAACCTTGACACACCTCACAGGAAAACTCCTGTGCGCAGCAAGCACGTTTCTGCAGCACAGAGTCAGAGAGCTGGGCTGCAGCACAAGAAACAGCAAAAGTCAGAGTCAGACAGGGGCTGGTATCTAAGATAGGATTTTTTTTTTTTTTTTTTTTTTAAAAAAACCTGTTTTTTA
>VFFE01007738.1:1414964-1453580 GCA_008921705.1 Burhinus oedicnemus
CCTCTCCAGTACTCAGCACATACGAAAGCCATTTTTAAGATTGAATAGAACACTTTGGGTGAAAAATAGGAACCAATGCAAGACTTTGTAGGGATCTAAATCTACCTCAGCTATACTACAATCGAATTAACTTGCTCTCTTCACATGCCCACTACTTAATATGTTCATGGATGTCTGCTTCTGAGCTTTGGTCAGCCGTGAAACCAGAGTCCAATGATCTCAGGAGAGACAAGGACCATGGTGGTCCCTGTAGGCTGCCCCTGCGCTGGGGAGCCCCCGGCAAGCTCAGACGAGTAACACATTGCAGTCACCTATGCAGTGCAGCTTGGAGACATCTTGTCTCTGTGCCGTTTTGGGCTGACTTCAGTAGGCTGAGCCCGGCAGGACAAGTACATTCATGTACACCTTCCGAAGCGGTTTGGGTAGACGACTGCTTGGTTGGGTCTAGATTACCTATCTTGGTCCTTTCCAGTTCTTTTTTCTATATCCTCAGTGAAGTGTTTGTACCAGCATAATTCTAGTGAAATAACTAGACAAAGAGTAACTTTTTCACAGGAGCATCCAACATGCTAAAGGCCTTGCTTTCTAAACCAGTATAATTAAACCAGCTCCAAAAAGAAAATCAACAAATGCCTAGGTGAGCTTTAAATCTAGGCTTTTAAGTGCATTTCATTAGACCTATGCAGATGCTGTGAGGATGCCCCAATTTCCTATTGCAATTTAGCCTGAGCCCATGAGGAAAACATTTCAATTAACTCCTCTGCCTCCAAAATAAACACTTCTTAACCCAAACTGAGAGCACCCAGATTGGCATTGTTCACTTGAATCAGCTACCAGTTCAGATAACTGGTGCAAGCAGAACCTGAGCTGTGTGGAGACGGTTTGCGCTCCACACAGGGAGCAATGACCCATCCAGCTATTTCATCTGGCCCATGTTCTTGCAACAGTCCAGGTTGTCAGCTGTTTACAGGAAGCAGAAATACAGGGATAGGGCTTATCCTGGACTATTTTCCTGGTGTCCAGTTTAAACAGCACTCAATCTAATGTGGGCTTCCCCTTCTGCTCTGTAGGTAAAGCCGGAGGTGAGAAAATGGTTTGCTTTCCTCAAGGAGGCTGGGAAGGAGCAGCTGAGGTTTGCATTAAGAGTAACACGTCTCAAGGGAGAGAGAGGTCCAAGGCTCAGAATGACACACTTTGCTGCAGCTACAGCTGGGTTTTGTCAGGCCCTGTGGGGAGTTACGAGTGACTTTTCCCCAAGATGCAGGAGCTTTTTTGCAGCTGCTGAAAGTCCCAGAGCGATGAGGGCTGGATCAGAGATCCCCACCTTCCCCTTTCTGTTCCTCATGCTCTCCCAAACTTGCATCTCTCATATACCCTCTCTACCCAAGAAAGGCTTCGTCTGCACAGAAAAACTGCATCAGTTTCATGTAACACGGAGTCGAAGCCAAGACAGACACCTGCACAAACCCTCTTCTTGGCACCCCTTGTGCAAGCTTTCAGTGCCAAAAGCACCTCCTCCTGCTCCTCAGCAACAACATTTCTAGTCTCAGGGCTTCATAGCCAGCCCCAAGAAAGGGAACAGCTGGTCCGTATCTCTCCTTTGCACTCCTAATTCCCTCGGTCAGCAAGACCCGGGCACCGGCTGGCCTCATTTCCTTTCAGACTCAGGAGAAGGGTGCCAGGAACATCCCCCAGTGTCCTCTGCTGGGTGGCTAAAACAGCACTGCTGGCCTTGCAAGGGGCTGCGCGAGCTCTCGTCATGGCCACAGCTGTGACAACGACATTAATAGCTAGAGAGGGATGCAGAGAGCAAGGCGCAAAGCCAAGCGCCGGCACCGCGTGGTGGTGGCAGGAGCTCAGCACCGCAGGCAGACCAGGGGCACAGGGGCAGCATGCACGGAGCGGCCAATGGTGGCTTATCAGCAAGATGCTTCTTGGGGCATCCCACTGAGAGATCAGGCCTTCGTGGAAACAGCAGCAGCATTTTGCAGGCCTGGAACTGCAGAAAGGAGCTGCTTGGCAGACCGCTCGTGCCCAAAGGGACTTTGCAAAGAGCTGGGTGGGCGGCTGACAGCCTGGGAAAGGAGCCATTCAAAAGCAGAGGGAAATAATTTTTCCAGTTCAGGTGTGGTTTTGATGTTTCATATGCATTTTTTCCAGCCTAAATGAGGATGAAAATTTCAAATGGAAAAATAAGTTCTAAAATGAACCAAATAAGCACATTTGAGATGCTGAAACATTGTCCTGGTAATTTTTGTGTTTTATTTCCCTGTTGATGTTTTAAATGCCATGGATTTTGAGCTACGAGTGGATATAAGTTTACAGAAAAAACATATATCTTTTGGTTTAGAGCATGGTTAGATAGGGTTTTCAGGATTTTTTTTGAAAATGTATAGTTTATTGAGACCTTCCCTGTTCCACACCTACTTTTGTCTTTACAGAATTGTTCTTTGATTACTAAAAAATAAAAGAATTCACCAGGACACCCACAACCCCTCTCTGGATTCCTGCAAGGAGTATATAAGGCAAGGCCATGACTACATTCGTATACCCAAGGGACTGGAGGACTAGGACTATTTCCTCTGGACTCCCAGAGGAAACAAAAAAGTTGGAGGCTTGTGACCTGAGGTTTATCCTTGGTTAGTTCAAAAGCGCTTCGTGAACTAAGGCTAAATTTCAGATTCATAACAAAACATGAAGGAGGGCAGACATCATTTGCGCCGTGGGTTTTAGCCAGTGGCAGGGATCAAAGGTAAAAATAAAGCCATGAGTGGGTTAAAAGCAAAGTTCCCAAATCCAGGAAAGCACGGATTTGGCTTATAATAACAGAGGAGAAAGCTGGTGGAAGACCAGACAGCACATTCGCTACAGGGAGCTAGTCTACTTTTGCCTTATTGCCCACCTGAAGCTCCATGAAAAGCATTAAGGCAGCACCAAGAAACCATGAAATAAAGCCAAAACATGCTTGGTGTTGCACAAATATGAAGGAGAGAGACTGCCTTGCTCTGAAAGGCTTGCAGCTGCACATCATCCACTCTGCAGTGGCCACTGCTGTGCTGAGCTGCCCTCTTGGGGACACCGCATCCCCCTGGTCCAATCCAAACATGGTGGCAGTCATCTCCGACAGCAGGAGCAGGGCAGGAACCATGAGCTGTGCCACAGCAGTGTTTGGGGAAAAAAAATGCCTTTTCTGCTTTGCAGAACAGTGCCCAGCCTTGGTACTAGGTGCCTCTGGCAAGCTCGGGAGCCGAGAGCTTTTTGCTGTGTATTTATGGAAATGCTATATGGCCGTTCCTCTGGTGCCTTTCCTCGCTATCACCCTCATGCAGGCTCTCAGCCTTCTGCTTATACTCCCTCCTCTGTGTCCTTGCCACCACCTTGCTGTCAGTCCCCATCTGCCCATGAGCACCCCTTCCCACTGCTGGGGGACGGGGCTGGGCTGACTAAGGAGGAGTGCTTTTCAGAGAAAGTCCATGAGAGATGGATGGCTCATGCCTCTGGTGAGGGCGAGCGCACAGGACAACCAGCTGTGCTATTTCCCCTCCAACCTTGCTGTACTTTTCATTTTTGGCTGGGGAGGCGGGTCAGGGGGAATTTAATTTTGCTGCTTTAAACACACGCAGGCTCATCTGCAATGAGAACATTGCTGTGGTCATTAAAAGCAAACAGAGCACACCGACTTCCAGCATCAACACCACCTTAGAGGGACAAAGTGAGAGCCGGCAGCCCTCCAGGGAGTCCATGACTTTTCTGAGGTGGGGACAACTGGCCTGTTCGACCGAGGTGAAGACACTCTCCAGATCAGCCTCCAGATAAGGAGCCCAGCCAGACCCTGGAGAACAAGGGAAAGACCAAAACATCTATCCCCAAGACGTAAATAATCAGTGCAAGATCCTCAGCTGGAATAAAAGCACCATTATTCCCTTGGGTTCACATCACCACTGCTGTTTTATCAGTTTTTCACAAGACAAAGCCATACTGACCTGGTTTGGTGATGGAGGCAGCCCTACATTGAGGTTGGCCTGGATGGACCCCATCATCAGTACCTGAGGCCAACTGAAAGGGACCCTTCACCAGACCCCAGCAAGACTAGCCAGGCATCCTCAGCATTGCTAACACCAGAGAGACAGAGGATTCCCACCAAGCTGGGCAAATCCTGGAGCTGGTGGGTTCTTCTGCATTCCCAGCTTGGCTTGCAACCTTATGGTGGAGGATATGTTATGTCTGAGATACAACAAGGTTGAACTGTGGCATGGTAAGGCCCCAGATTAGCAGTGTGTTAGCAAAAGAGCACCATGCAAGATCAAGCAAAAAAGGTCAAACCTATTACATCAACTTCTATTTTCTCTGAAAATGCATTTACTTCTAGCATTAAAAAAGAGTTTCTCCTGGGGTTAGCATTTTTCTGGCATTTATGCGAAAAGCAGACCACCACTGTCTTGCTTTTCAGGAGTATTTCTGGATTTGTTAAGGCTCCTGGGGTACCCAAAGCTAAAAATATTATTTGGGCTTTTGTTGCTACTGTTGCCAAAAATAAATCAAACCCAAATCCCCAAACAGAATCTCATTAGGGGTTGTTTAAAGGTCAGTTTAAAGAGTCCCTACAAGATGGATTATTAAGTTTGTGTTAGGGCAACCAGGCCTGGAGCTTGGCACAGGTCTGGGAGAGGTGCAAATGCCCCTCCTCTCTGAAGGCGTGCTCCCTTGCCCCGGTGCCCACCAGAGCCGAGAGCCATCCATCACTGGGATAGAACAGCAGTGACAGCAAATAACAAAATAACTAAGTCAAAAATCTTGGTGCCACACAGGATCTGAAGCTGCTGCACCCCCAGGGCACGTGTCAGCACTGGCATTTGGGAATGAGATGAGCACATGGAGAGGGAGCTGGGGGTAGGGAGGGAAGAGATGCAATGGTGCAGATGAGCTGCAGAAGCCATGGTGGGACATCACAAGTTCCCCCGAACAATCTGGTATATGCAGAGAAACTCATTATGATGGATTCCAAGTCTCGAATTTACATCTTTGAAACTATCATCGTAAGTGAAAAGGTTAGACTATTTTTTGTTTGTTTGTTCGTTTTCTTAAGTGGCAGCTCAGATTAGAGCTGACACCAGAAGGATAAGCACTGAATCCTGGGCTAAATATTTCATTTCCACAGATGCTGGCATCAAGTTGGTTACAAAGGAACTCTTTTTGCATTGGCTTTTGGTTTGTTTGTTTTGTGTTGTTTACAGGCTTTCACTTAATTTTGAGGTTTTTGGTTTTGTTTTTGGGGGAGTTTTGGGTTTTTTGTTTGTTTGGTTGGTTTTTTACACAACTTATTGCTAAATTTTGGGGTGTACAAGAGAAAAGATAAATGAGCTCAAAAAAATCGACTTGGAACTGGAATGAGGCAAGTTAAAAAAAAAAACAAACACAAAAAAAAGCTGAAGAAGTAAAAACCACATTACCTCTGCCTTCCTTAAAATTTTCATGTGCTCAGCTGATCTGCCTCATGCAAAGATCAAGGAGGGCTTTGCCCTAATTCATGGCAAAGAAGAGATTTTTCTCGAGTATCACCAGAGTTGGGGTTCAAATTTAGGCATAAGAGACTGCAGCCAGAGTCATGGTAGGTCTTTCAGCTTGCTGTTCCCTGTGCCGTGACAGGCATCACTGACGTCAGGGAGCCCAGCTGGGACACGCTTAGCTTTAACAATCCCAAAGACATGCTCCCCTGTGGCACCGTGCCTTGGACGCGCAGGTAACATATTGCTTCTGGTACAATCAGCAAAGGGCAGCTAAAGAAAGAAATGATGCTGAGGAGCCACAGCTTCCCTTTGTTGTATTTCAGAGAATCACTATAAAACTTCACAGGGGAAATTATGTTTATGCTTCAGTGCAGTGAGCAAAAGCATCCCATTTCCCTCCTCTGCCATTCAGGCTAAATTCAGCTCTCCCTGACACTGGTGTCTTTGGAATACATCCACTGAACTTATTCTGGATTTCCACAACAGCATCTGGGAGCGGAACATGGATCCTTATTTATTCATTAAGGCTATATGGGTTTGAGATTTGCTATTGCAGGAGGAAACTTCCTCAACATTTTTTATGCTCAGTTGTGGAGGATTCAGTGCTACATCCAGGGGAAATGAGCCAATTAGCAGAAACGGGGCTGCAGCCGTCTGCGCGTTGCAATGCTCCCGTGCCGCTGCTGAGAGCGCCAGCTTCCAGCAGATCCGACCGGGGTCTTTCCTGGCCGAGGAGCCTTTGACGTCAGTGCTGATGCTGAGGCAAGGGAGACACGGATGGATTAAAATAGCACAGCTATTATCAGCTTCACTCAAAATTCTGGTTCAATTTAAATTCATTTGTCAGGAGAACAAGAAAACTGACTTTTTCTTTGAGCGGCTGTTCTCCCTCCTGGCTCCAGAAGCATCTCAACACCAGGAACAGCAGAGTCCAAGGCCTCATGACAGAGGCACCATTTGGCTCCTGGTGATGCTCCCAAATTCTTTCTAAACAAAACCAAGTGCTGGTGGCTCAAGTCGCATATCCCATCGGACAGCTGTGAGATACAAGAGGCCAACCCTGTCCTACTGCCCCAATTACTTTCAAGGTAAGGAACCAGCCCAGTTTCACCTTTATTTTGGGGCATTTTGGTGTAGCTCCCTCTCTCTTCCACTCTGTTGCAATTAGAAAACAGCCATTAACAGTACTTTCTACTTTGCAAAAAGTGTCACTTCTGAATGCAATTCTCTATGCATTTGTGCAGGCTGGGATGTTCTCAGATCGGTCTTTAGGAGCTGGCACATTAGGTTTCACTTACAAGCACCTTTAGGTACTTGATGCTCCAGAGCTCGGGTACATCCAGTAGAACAACTCAGTTCTACATTGGTCTAGCCCATGAGAGGGACCTCAGTGTCTCCTCCTCATCCCAGCTCTGCCCTCCTGCCGTCCCACATTACACTACTGCCAGGAGACTATTTCCCTCCCTTTCTTTCCCTTGCCACTCAATAAAAACAGGGCTAGCATCAATTTAGGGAGTCTCAATACAAACAAGCTTCTGAGGAAGCAGTTGAATTTTTCTTGCTCCATTTGAAGGGAAGATATCTCTGCAGAGCCCAGGGTGATCCTAGAACTGGGTTGGTTGCCTGCTCTCCCTGTGGTTTCTGGAAAGCCCCTTCGCTACGCAAGGCTGCTCTCGAGCAGGTGACTTGGTAATGCTGCTGACATGTTCTTCTGTGCTTCCACTTAGGTGTCTGAAGGGAGAAAAAGAAAAATCTGGGGCTTCTAGGCAAGAAGGGTTTGCTTCTCTCTGCCTCTGAGTTTCCCTTCAGGAGGACAGGTTGAAAACCCTCATGCCATTTAGTTTAGGGCTTGCCTCAGCAAAATTTGTTTTTGCAGCAGTTCGACTTGGAACATTAAAAAAAATTCCGTTCTTGCCATTCCAGCACATTTCTATTAAGTATCTCTCCCCTGTTTTGGAGGCCATAGGAAAGTGAGAGCTGTGTGTAGGGTCATCGCTCCCCCGCACCACGTTGTACGTGGTTCTTGCTCCAGTCCTCCCCATTGCTCTGCCTGGATGTTTGGCAGTGTCACCACAGACACACCTGCACCTCCAAAGGGAGCCAGCCCTGGGCACAGCCGGCTGAAACACCCACCCAGGTGCAAATATGGATGTTGTTTGCAGTTGCTGCATGCCTGTTTGACTGTGGGACAGCCCGTGGGGGCCTGGAAGGAAAATGGTGACAGAATTGCAGGGCAGCTGAAGGATCTGGGGTCCACCAGCCAACCCTGAAGCTTGGGTCACACCTTCAGTGCAGGAGAAAGCACAGGAGGCGGCTTGTGGATTTCTCAGTGAGGGCATCCTGCTCCCAGGACTTGGATCCAAACTTTGGCTCTTGTTTCAAGCCAAATTCCCAGCTCTTTGGGAAGCTTACATAGGAACAGAAGAAAACCTCTCCCCGGCCTCACACAGCCTGCCTCCAAGTCTGAAGTAGGATAGGATCTGAGTAGCAGCAGCAAGGAAGAAGCCAGGACCATCATTGGGCTGCTCCCCGGGTGCCCAGGTACCATGAGGGATGGAGAATGCTTCCAGACCTGAAACCAACTACCAGTCCTCAGTGTGCAAATGCCAGAGCCAGTTTCTGCAGCTGGGTTTTGGCCATCCTCCCCACCAACGGGAAGAGACTCGATGCTGGTCCTGCCCTCCCTGCTGGAATGGCATGGCCTGTTCCTTGGGTACCTCAGGCCCCAGGGTACCAGCTGCTAAACACCAGAAAAATACAGAAAGGCTGGTGCCAGTGCCCACCATCTTGCCTCCTGAACATGAATGTACTTGTTACCCACCATCCCCAAGCAAGGAAAATAAGAGGAATATGATGATGTGACTCAGAGGCCACTGCTCCTCCTTTCACTATGAGGCACATTAACGCCCAGTGCTCAGCGGTGGCTGTTTCCAGCTCACAGCATGTGGGCAGTGCGGGGATGTGCTGAGAGGCAGAAACCTAGCCAAGTAGGAGTAATGGGTAGAGACACTGCTGGACCTGGTTCTGTACAGGGTCTGTGTGTGGCTCAGCCAGGCCGTACGCACACCCCACAGCCCACCCAGGGGAGCTTCACGCACACAGCCATACCCTGCCGCAGTGGATGCTCAGCTCAGGGTTGGGGTGATGGGCTCCTGGATACCATATGTGAGACAACCTCTGCCTGTGGGGAAACAGGGAGAAGCATGGAGGAGGGAAACCATCGTAGACAACAGCCAGAGGGTTCACAGTACCTCTGCTCTAACAGCTACAGGCTTCCTCAATTGCCCCCTCTCCCCTCAACTCTGCTCTCCCCTGTGCCCCAACCTCCAGATCATTAAGATATTTTCCTTTCTCCTTCCTCCCTTCCCAGCAGTAATTCTTGTTGAATTCATGAAAAAAAGATGAACATGTTTCACACACAGCTGCCCATCTCCGGAGACCACTGGAGCGAGAGCAGGAGCTGCATCGCTGGGTACGCTGCAGTGGAGTCCCCGGGACCCATCCTCCCCTTTCCTAGGGATGGGGCTGCTCTGCCGACGTGCTCGGCTGGGCATGAGAAGGGCTCGTTAGGGACAGAGAACTCCTGTGGGCCCTGGCCATGGCGCAGGCAGTGCAGCCCCAGTGCACCCCTCACTCTCTGCAGAGGGATCCACCTCAGAGCCATCCCTGGTCTCCAGCTGGAGAAGGACACTTCCTGGGCACCCACCCCAGCCCCACCACACATGGTCAGCCTGTCCAGGGAAGGAGAACTTAAAACAGGGAGCCTGAGTTTTTATTTAAGTGCTGCAGCTGCTTCCTGGTATGGAGCTACCGAGCATGTGAAATGCCTGCCCTCCTCTAGAGCCTGTCATGAAGTTTGTAGAGGATTGCTATAACCCTCCTCTGAGGAGGGGCTCTCCAGGACCATTTGCCCTCCCGAGCGGCTAGCGGAGCAGCCTGTGACTTGCTGCATCCCCAGCTCTTGCCCTGATGGTCCTCGCTGCACTCTGCAAACCCCTTGCCTGTAACGTGATGGTTATCAAGGCTTTTGCTAGCTCTGCTTCCCTGCAGTGCTGGAGCCACCTTGTTGGATTTCAGGGGTGCTCTGGGCCTCCGCTCTCCATTGGGAAGGAGGGGATAACATATCACCATGTCAAGGGGCAGTGATGGGCACAAGTAGAAGGCTACCAAGGAGCATTCAGCTACCTAAAAGATTAATTCAGCAGACGGTAGTGATTTTGCCCAGCTCACTATCACTACTGACCACAGCTCTCTGTGGAGCAGAGCTGACAATGAAAATTTTGGATGGCAATAGCTACATTTGCCCATAATGGCACTTGGTGCTATTCTTTTTGTGATGCCAGTGCCTCAATGCTCCCAAATCCTGACTCCACCACAGACCTGGTCCCTGCTGGGTGCTGAAGTGTGTCCCAAAGCAGAGCTGGCATCAGGAGCAGAAGTGCAATGTCTGGTCTTGTGGACTAGCCCCATCACTAACTGCAGTGACACTACGTTCAAGACTCCCCAGACACCACCTTGTATGTGAAGAAGTCTCTACTCTGTCTCTCTTGCACGTCAAAGACCTTAGATTGTTCCCTTTCACTGTTCACTCGGGTAACTCAAGCAGGATTTCCCCCTTCTAGGCACAAGAAGCGTCATGCTGATTTGAGGGAGCTACGTTGGTGTGCTAATTGCTGCCCACATCTACCTCGTGAATGCAAGCCACAGGCTGCTAGTTGCTTGTATAGTACATAAAAAGACCTGTGTGATAGCTCTTCAGCTGCCCTCTCCAAAAACCAGGGATCTCACCCTTGAAAAGCTCCCATTGGTGAAGAAAAGACCCCTGGCTGCTCTTTCTGAGGAGCAGTGCTTTGCCCCAGCCCACACACTAGCTGCAAAAACATTGAAACTCTTGACCAACCTATCTCAGTCAATTACATCCCAGAGATGTTGGACCAGAGCTTAAAAAGTAACCAGGGGAGAGGAAAGCAGGATTATTGCATCCCTTTGGAAAGATTTGTTCCCTATGCAGGGAAAGCCCCATGCTTCCCTCCCTTCTCAGCTTTGGAGGAATTACCCACACAGTTTTGATTTGGTATTTCCCACCTCTCTCCCTCATTTCAAATTCTTGGGCCTGCCACACCTTCTGCACTGGAAACGAAGCCTTAAAATAAATTAGAGGAGAAAGGGAGAAGAAAGCACACTGATCCCCCAATTAACATGGGGCACTTAAGCAGTCAGATCTTTGCATTTTAATTGTAATCACTCCAAACACAAAAAGCTGAAGTGACAAACCCCACAGCTAATTCTGGCTGATTAAGTCACATGCCCCCCCGCCCCCATCCCTACACTTGTGTATGTTTCTGGTTTAATTCCTTGGCCTCTGGACACAGACTGCTGATAAAAGCAGTGCTTTATTTTGAGTCTCTTCCACCCAAATCGGTTTGCTTCACTGAATCCTATTCCAGAGTCATGTCTGCACACCCGAGCCCTTTCTCTTGGTCTGGACCATGCCCCTGTGTCTTGTGGTGCCAGGGACATCCCCAGCGCTTAAGGCTGGTGGTGTGGGCTGAGGAGTAGGTGAAAGCAAGGCAAGAGCCAACACAGAGTTCACAACATCCCAGAATAACTCAGGTGGGAAGGGAGCTCTGCAGGTATCTGACCTAACCCCCAACCAAAGCAGGACCACCTTTGAAGTTAACTTAGGTCCTCTGGTCTGTCAAGTCAAATGACGAGGTCCCAGAGCCTACCTGGGCCTATGTTTTGATGACTAACTGCCTTCCCCATGGAAATTTTTTCTTTTTATCTAATAGAATTTCCTCTGTTGCAATTCTGTCCTTCATCCTATTACTGTGAAAATTAATTAGGACCAAATTAAATCAGAAAGGAGTATGCAGACCGAAGAAGAGCTCTTGATCCTCTGTGAAAAGCAGGATGCGCAGCACAGCCTCAGCTTTGAGCACAGCAGACTCAAACCAAGCTGCAGATTCACGCTTCCTGGTCATTCCAGGTCAACATGTGCGTAGCCATGTACACCGATAGGTATGACTCTCAAGCAGCAGCCTCTCCACAGTCTTACCCAAAAGGGGCTCTTTCCAGTATTCAGCATAGATAGTGTGTTGGATCTTCTGAGATGGTCAATCCACTCTTCCTACCCCCTACACAACACAGTGCCACCAGTTACCCCTTTAACCACAGGGACTCTCTATCTGAACCTGATGTGCTCTCCTTCCAGCTACAGACTCCTAAGGTAAAATCAGGACAGAGATCACAAATGGTAATGTTTATCAACACTTGAATCAACATCACCAAAACATTGTGTGTGGAAGGACACGTAGCAGGGGATTGCATATATACCAGAACAGTGCAGAAGGTGATGTGTGAAGAGAAACCCAAGACTAGAGCTGCACACACTGAGTCAGACTCTTTGCATTATTGTCCCTGCATCAGGTCCTAAAAATGCCAGGGGACATCATGTATCAGAGCAGGATCAAGGTGTGGACCTTCAACTGTGGGACTGGCAATTCTTTTTGAAGGTCCTGACTGAGGAAGCTGGGACAGAAATCGAGAAGAAAAAGTACTAGAAAAACTGTGTGAGACTAGGACAGAGCCCTGTAACACATTTACTAAAGAAGACAGTAGAGAAGCAGATAGGAAGTGTTAATCTAATGTGACATTACACAGGAAACTCCCTCTGAAGTAGAATCTGAAGGGCAGAATGACTGGGACCCCACTGCTTCATGACAAGATGTTGTTCTGGGATAACCATGGCCCTACTCAGGAGGAGGTAATTGTTGAAGGACCCAGAAGACTGAAGGTTTGCATGACCTCTGTGGTCCCCATTATTCCTGTTGCTTCAGCACAGGAGCCAGCATGAAATGTCAAGTTGGTCTTTTGAGCTTAGAGGCAATGAGGTGCTGCGACTGTTGTACAGAGCTCACAGAAGGCTTTTCTCTGCTTATTGTTGCTTTGTAAATCAGTTCTTTTATTAAAAGTGTTCTTTACTCAAGAGCAATTCTTGGAAGCAAAAGTGTAAGTAGATGTGAGGGCTCAGCACTCCTCTCGCACACATCCCTCTCGGGTCCTGCAGCTGTGTGCAGAGGGGCTGGTGCAACACGGCTCACACCAACGAGTAAGGGAGGAGTGAGTTCCTGGTCATCATCACTCCACAGGACAAGGGATGCACAGTGTCACCTCAGCTCTGCCGCTTCCAATTCTGCAGGTGCTCAACTCAGGATTAGGTCTTGCATAGTCAAACACACACTTTAAACATATCCTCTTTCTGTACAAGGGATTGCTCGAACTCTTTATGTTTAGTACATTGCGTTCAAGAACAAAGCCTGAAACTGTGGACAATGCTGAACTTTCATTTCCTCCTGTAAGTAGGGCTGTGCTCACACATACACACTGGTTTTTGTTAGTCAAAGTAAAGAAGCAATTCTTACAGAAGGGTGGGAGACAAAGGGTGTATGGCTTTACACTGAATCAGACATTTCATACAAAAGGCTCAGTTCTCTTTTTTTAGCCCCATAGGAAGAAAAGAAACAAAGATGCTAAGCAGTCTTACAGAACTGGGGCAGGAGGAAAAAATCCTGATCCCAACATAGGCTCAGCAGTTACAGTCAGGATGCGGGCAGACCCAGCTCCCTCCTTTGCCCAAAGGAGCAAGCAGCAGCTCCCACATCTCTGGGGTGGGGAGACCATACCAGACTGCCCCACCCCTCCCATTTTGATGGCTTTCCAGTTTACATGAGTAACAAAATGTTCACTGTAGCAGGAGGTAGAGACCATGGACTGCATCCCCAAAGCACGTTCTCCAGCAGCAGGTAGAGAACGGGTTTGACCTTGCACTTAGGAAAGGATCGGGAAATGGTAGGAAGCAGGCTAGCTCAATACCCCTTCTGTGATTTCATTGCCTGCCTTTAAGACGTTTTTGGCTATGTGTTCAGGGAAATCCCTCACCTGTGGGAATATCATGAGGTCACCCCATGCACCATGCAGAAAAGTTCCTAACCAAAGGAGCTTGCTGACCAAGGAGGAAAGAAGAGCACCTGCACACCTCCCCCCGTCCTCCCTGCTAAGCAGAGTGAGTGACTTAGCAGGGTAAATCCCAAGATACTCAGGAAAAGACCACATTTACCGCCCAGATTTCTCACTCCACAGACAAGCCAGAGCCAGACCAGCAAGTCATGCAGACTTTCACCACACACACTACAAAGTAACCACATCCAGGAGACAACTCCTCAAGCCATTCTGCCAAGGTCCACAAAAAGAGCTAGTTGGTCTATGAAGAACTGAGGAGCAACCCAGACACTTGGCAATATCGATCCCTCACCTCCCAATTAGGCAGGAGGACAGGACTCCCCTGAAAGCATGGCTGGGGCAAGGAAATGAGGCATCCTTCAGCAATCAAAGGGAGCCTGCTCTGTTTGCTCCAGTCTCTCTCAGCCACCTGCCTTTCCTCTTGCCACATAGGTACAAAAATAAATCATTTAATTAATCAGCCTTAAAGGAGAAATACAAACCCACGTAGGTAATGGATTTTACCACTAGCTGTGTTTCTAGGGACAGAAACCCAAATCAATTACTGGCACTCACCATTCATTCATCTGCATTAGCAGGTGCATTTGCCTGCTGTTCCCAGGCCTGATCACCCAGGTGCAGTGCCTGCAGGAGTTACACACGGCATTCAACAGTGTCCACTGCTTTCACATTTTCCACCACTTCATGAGCAAGAAGACAACGGATCTCAACAGTTTCAATATCAAGAAACACCCTGTGCAACCCTGAACTCTGAAGTACTGGACACCATGGAGGACATTTAACACACCTCAGGAAGTCCCTTGCACACTTCAAGAATTCCATAGAGAACTTCTGCCACCCCACCCCTTCTCCTAGAGCTCAGGGCCTCTTACATCCCAGCCTTGGAGGGCAAGGCTTTCATCAGATGTGTTTTGGCTGTGTCAGATTTTACCTCTTTAAAGGGAGGAGTTGTCCCAGCAGTCCTACTACCAAATGCCATTAGTTCTTCTGTGATGATGGGAGGCAGCAAGAGCAGAGCTGCTCCGTGAGTTGTGACAATGGCAATCACAGTCCCACAGTACCCAAGCAGAGCAGGGCTGGCAATGAGATCAACCAACAGCCCAGTAACTGTGCGGTGAAGAAACAAATGTAATGCCAATCCCACCAGTGAGCCAGGACAGAGCTGAGCACAGACCCACCACCAGCACAGCTCGTGCCAGGACTAGGTCCCAGGTGAGGCTGTTCAGGTTAATTAAAGCCTGTTAGTGCAGGCAGGGCCCTGACACAGGTTAGCAAACAGCATGACTCAGGTGTGCATCCCTTGCAGGTATCTGGTCTGCTTTCGTGGGTTTGCCTGCTGGCCCCCAGCACAGAGCCTCTTACAGGAGGGAGGTCCTACACCTTCTGCAGCTCACTGGGGTAGCACAGCAGCTTCAAATACCTGCCAAGGAAAGAGAGAAAAACCACTCTTCTTCCTTTTTCTCTTTGACTTTCAAGTCCCCTGTGCCAAGGTCTGGTGGGAATGAAGGTGCGTTGGTAAAAGGAGTGGAGGAAAGGCAGAGCACGATAACGAGCTGCGTGGCTAAGTCCCTACAGCTGAAATGGGGAGATGTAGGGCTGGGTTCACAACAAGCTTTCACACTCCAGAGACGAAAAAAGAGAGCAAAGGCAAATCTCTATGGGCAAACTTGGTGTGTATGTGAGTCCACATGGTACTGAAAAATTCACAGCACATTAAACAAAACAAAGGTATTCAACCTGCCAAGGGACTCTGGTCCCTATGACCTGGTTAGCTGTCACTGGTACTGAGTTCTTCCAGCACCAATCTTACTCCTTATTTCTGTCTTTTCTAAGTATAACTGATAACTATGCATCTCCTTCCTTGTTTCATTCATGCTCTTAGGAGTCCTTCTCCTCTCTCATTTTTATATCTGCTCTGTGTTTTGCCTTTGTATAATGCATCCTGTCTTCTCCATTTGCCTTCTGGCAAAACACTTAACCAGCTGAGGTTTCCCCCTGCTAAGATTTTCCCCTCCTCCTGGAAAGCTTACAGAAGTGCTGAGCCTGCAAGCTTTGTCCCTCCCAGGAAGATGCATGGAGCAGGTAGGGTTGCTGTCCTGGGACTGTGGCGTACTCTCAGGTTAATTTGTGAAATTAACTTCAGACTCAGCAGCTGCTGCGGCTGCTAATACTTCAAGGGAGAAGGAAACTGCTGATGGTAACAGCTGCCTCTATGATTTATGAGCCATGTAGGAACACCTAGCAAGCTCCAGAGAGCTGCATATGGAAGGGGATTTTCCTGTGAATGACCTTCTTTAAGGAAAGGTACTAGGCACATGTTTGAGTGGAAATTGCAAAAGACTCTCAGTGATGAGCAGTTTCATCTTCCTTTTGCCTGTCTACACATCAAACCCCGTCCCGCCATAAAGAATGATGACAAAGTGGTGATCTGAAGACACTTTCAGGGAAATGATCCTCTTCTGTAAAATACTGTCCACTCACCTCTAGGGTCTGTGAAGATAATACTTTTCACTGTCCCAATATCCCAACATCACTCTGTCTAGGAACTTTGTGTGGTGACAAGTAGGTTAATATGTGTGCAAATATGTAGGGTGGTGAGAAGATGGGTGAAATATCCTCTTTTATCCTTCTTGATACTCTTCTGTGGACAAACTTTTCATACAATTAGAATGACCCAGGATGCACAACAGCTTCTGCCAGTGCAGCACTCACATTGCCATAATAGGTTGTAGGTGTTTCTCCCTTGGTTGCACAGCAGATACCTTATCCTGACTTCAAGGACAGACAATGCTTCCCCCTACTCCAGCTGGACAGCTCTACCAGTAAATAACATCGGCTGATTGGGATGACAGTCCTATCTCCTCTTTCTGAACCATCACTGTAGGGGGAGCCAGCTCTTCACTGCAGCAGGAATCCTTGTAAATTCCCCGTCAAGGCCACGAATGCTCTCTGATTCTGCCATGCTCCAGCAGATAGGGTACTGCACCAGGGGATCTGGAGACCTGAACTCTACGTTTCTGTTTTCCTTGTTTATACCATTCTTGGGTGCTCCCTCTTGCTCTGCTTGCATACCTCCTGGGGCATTCACGTGCTCCTGTAGCGTGAATCATCATCACTGTTTCATAACAGGAAGCCAGGTGGAAACTTTATCTGACAAAAACGTAAAAATGAGCAGTCATGCACTTCTATGCCATTCTTGTTTCCATTGCATAAAATATGGTTATTTCTCTGTCCAGCAAAGCCGATCAGAAGCACAGTTGCGAAAGAGTCCCAGATAAGAAAGTTAAATTCATCTGTGGGAGTGTGAGTGGTGTACACATATATGTATGTTGCAGGGGAAGGGAGCTCAGGAGATTTTGGAATCAGAAATACCGTTAGACACAAATATTCAATTATCATTAGCTATTTGCTTTTTCACATCTCCAAAACCTTGATTTCAACATGAAACCTGTTACCTGATGAATAAAAATTTAATGGAAGATTCCTTTTATTTATCTTCTGATAACGGGCTCCAGCAGTCACATTTATGAGAGCTTGTCTCCATGACAGAAACTTACTTTTTGTTTTTAAATGCAAACACATCCCTGGATGTATTCCCATGAATCGAAGAACATGTTGTTGTTTTTTTTTGAAGAAGGACTTAGAACTAGGCTCATGATTAATTCACCAAATTAAATTAAACCAGTTGGCAACTCTGATTTAAAGTTGGCTCATTTTCACCCATCTGACTTCAAAATGGCAGAATGGATTTTGCTCAAACTTCAGAAAAAAAAAAGAGCTTGCCTTTGGGAAAAGGAACAGAGACTAGAAATAGAAATATGAAATAGTAATAGTATTTGTGTATCCTCCTTGGTCATCCAATGTTAAGTAGAAGAACCGGCTTGCCAGCGGCTCTGCCTGCAGGTGCACGGCAGGGGAGGGATGTCTGTGTCAGATGATGATGACGTCCACGTACAGAACCGATGTGCCGCAGAGGTTCCTGCTCCAGCAGGACTGCGACTGGCAGTGCTCAGCAGAGTGCTGACTTTTCACCCTTCTTCTAAAAATTGGCTCCAGCTGTACCTGCAGCATCCACCTTTAAATCAGTATTTTAACAAACTGGGCAACAGCTCCTGTTGTGCTCTTCACAGCTCTCTGAGGAGGGTGCATCTCCGCATAGCAACTGAAAGATGAATCCAGTTGGAAATGTACTCATCATTCACCAATAAACCCACAGAGTGAAAGAATATACAGTGTGAGCATGTGGGTGGGTGAGGATGGATCTACCCTGTGGGACTGGGTGCATGGTAGATGGGCCATCTCAAAACCATACTGCTGTGAGCTCTGTATCGTGCCACCAAAATTCTGGCTTTTCTGCATGGGGAGAGTTCTTTCCTGAGGTCTTGTACAGCAGAGATGTTAGACATGGAGCATGAAGAACACAGCCTTGTATCTGCCATATCTGCTAATACCGCTTCTTATTTCAACAGCTTATACTTTCTAAATGGCCTTGCAAGTTTACCTGACAACATCTCCTAAGAGGGTAGTGTGAGTGCTAAAGCTGAACTCTTCCATTGTCACACGAGAGCAAGTACAGGGGAAAGGGATGGGTAGATCTCTTTTCCATACAGTGGATACAGACTGAAGTCAGACCCTTCCTTGACACAGTATAATGAGCTTTAGAGAGCTCTTCTAAATCCTGATTTAGGACTTGACCTGTAAATACACAACACAAATGAGGGTGATATTTAACGTACAGGCCATCAGAGGTGAATTTTCAGTCCTAAAACTGAGATGATCATACAAAACCACTGTCTGTAACAGCTTATATAAACCACATTTTTAACCAGGAATTCCTCTGGAGACTATTTTTCCAGCTACAGACCTTGCTATCATAATTTGTGCCTTCATTAGTGCAAGGCCAGACCCCTGCACTGTGTTTAATATGATATAAAAACTTAAGTGAACCCGTTAACCAAAGCTGGTGCAGGCTCTGACACGATGCTTTTCAGCAATATCCATCACTGGGTTGTTCGACTCCAAGCATGCTAGCTTCCTGGCGGTTTGTAGGAAGCAGGTTTTACGGTCTGGCTTTTTTTTGGCCAAGTAACCAAAGGCCCCAAATTTACCTGTTTTGGAGGTAATAGGTCCTCAGTTTCATGGAGAAGGAGCCTTCACCCCTTCAGCAGATGTGTCTGGGGGTGCTGAGCTACTTTTACCTTGTGTTTGTAGCAGCCTGCCCAAACAGACCCTGCAGTCATGGAAAAGCCCTGTCTTCCTACATAGCCCTTTTGAGGTAAGAAACAGAGTGACAGAGCTGGCTGCTGGAAGGGAATGTGGGCTATCTCCAGGCTGTTCGTGACTGAGCAGCTCTGTCTAGGGGAAAAAGTCCATGAGTGGGATTCAAGGTTGAATCCTCTGGCTGATACTGCATTTCCCACGGGCTGGTGAGAACACATGGAACAGTTAATATTTAAACTGTTGACACAGTGCCCGATTTAGACAGCTGCTCAGCATCACCCTCATTTGGAGAAGTATATTGTCTAGGGGAAAGCCTCATGATCTAAACAGCAAGCACAAAATGTCTAGGCTCCCTCAAACCACGTGTTTGGGTTGCAGCTGAGTCAGCTCGGCTCCTTCTCTCCAGAGAGAGAGCGACTTACAAGGGCTTTTCGGCATAGGGTCTGATAGATGAGACTTCAGGAGACAACTGGCTGGAAAATGTTTGTTGTTCTTATTTTTTCCTTCAAAAATCTGCATTTTTTCAAAAAACTGTAAAAAAAAAAGTGAAATCATGGTGATTCAAATGAAATGCTTTTCAGCTGCCTTGAAATAAAATACTTTATTTCATTTAAGTTTTAGTATCCATTTTGCTCTCAATTTTTCTTTTTCTGATTTTCCCTCCTTCTGCCTCTGCCTGCCTGAAATTAGTCAATGAAAATTGTGTTGATACAGGTCAAGACATGATTTATTCTTGGACAGAAAATGCTCCAAAGATATATCAACACAAAATGAATCCTTTTTGACACTGAAGATTTCACATGTATTAAAGACATTAGTTTGAAATTTCCAAAACAACTCTTTTTTTAGAATCTCTGTTCTTTCTCAGATTTAAGAGGCTATATATTCACTTTAATGCCTGATAGTTGGCAGAGCAATGCATTAAACTCTGCCTTGTTGCTACCTTCCAAACTTTTGGAGGTTGATCTGGAGTGGTATTTCCTGCAAATAGAGTTAGGAAGGAAGTGTATTGATATTCTTGCATGCTGTTATACAAACTGATCTTGAGGATTTCGTCTTTCCAACAGTAAGAGAATTTCCAGAATAAACCAATCTGAACATGCTATTAATGTTTTTACAAACTTTGCATATCACTTTGGATATTACTATTATGCAACTTAAGTGCCCAAGACATTGAAAAATCAGAGGAAGTTGGATGCTTTAATCACTTAAGGGCTTTTGAAAATGTGGACTTTTATCATTATTTGAATATTCAGTAAGTTTTCTAGCACCATTAATGATAACAACATCCCTGCTGTTATTAACCAAAAGTCCTTTCAGTACCCTGTATCAGAGGTGGGCAGGTATCGAATTTAACAGGGTGTTTGTTGCGGCAAACAGTGTAGACTTACCCTGTCTGGGCTTCCAGGATGTTTGGGTATATACTGGTGCCACTTACTAAGGATGTGGATTAATATAGCAAAATTGCTGAAATTCTAATCTAGACAAAATATTCTTCATAAAAGGGCAGAGGGAAGTTATCTTGGGCAAGTATGACCCCTGAAGATGGTCTATGGATGTGAAGCGGTTATCAGCACCTTGTCCCGAACTACAACTAGAAGAAATCATTAAAGCTTTTTTCCCTGTTGCAGTATGAGATCTTGCCATGGAAACCCAGGGGACAATAGATTAAACAGAAGAGAACAGGAAGGTAAGGTGAGATTAACAGGGCTAAAATCTCACTTTAAATTAAATGAGATGGCAAGATGAGTTTTCCCAGCAGCTAAACATACACGCAGTTATCTCTTTAATAAAATGAAGGCAGGAGGAAAAAGAGCATCACAGAAGCTCTCCAGAGTGGCAGGTTAGCAGGAACTGTAACTCACCATCACAGCCTGAAAAGGTTTCTGTTGTGCTGCTCTCCTCTGCTCTATTCTCCCATTATTTAAGCATAAACACAGCAGACACTATCCACTTGCTATTTCTCTTTAAAGCTACCAAATAATTGGCTTTTACTGTTTCTGTTGGGGGGGCAAAGCCTCTTTAGTGTTCATCTATGATTTTGGTGAGGCTGAGACCCTCAAGAGTTTGGATATCCAAGACTGAGGACCGGATGTCTAGCTCACCTGTTAGGTTTCGAAAAGCTTCAGCTTTAAGCAAATATGGGGTCAGTGGGAAGGAAGTCCAAGAGGAGAGGGCAGCGATGCTCCCAGGGCCTCCCCACTGCTGGGTGGTCTCTCAGCTCAGCAGGGCTTCAGGGCTTTTAAAGACAAGAACTGTCTTAATGACTGGTGAAGAGAGGTAAAAGTTGAATTGTCATGTTTGAAGAAAGCAAGGTAATCGTTTTATATTATATATAGACTTCAGTGAAAAAAAATCCGAAGGCAAAAAACCCCCTTTCCTCTCCATTACCTGCCAAATATCATACTGTCAGTTTGCTGAACGGGCAGTGGCTTTGGTTGGTGTTCAAGAGGGGAACAAGGACTGGATTTCACAGGTTGAGTGCTGAATGCAGTTCCTAGTATGACTTTTTTCCTGACTTTTCCTCCTAGCACCCACACTGTTCCCACTGGCAGTAGATTCCAGCTGAGAAGAGATACAGATACCTGAATGCCCAGCTGGACCATATCAGGCACTGTAAATTTTCCTATTTTCCTGCTTGAGTAGCGGGGAGACAGCAACTCTCTGCTTCAGGGATGCGAGGATAGTCCCGTCAAAGGCAAGCAGACTTCCAGCATCCCACCAGCATCCCTGCACTACTCACTTTCCCTGTATTTTTAATCCTTGGATGTACGCTTACTGCATGAAGCCACAGGGGTGTGGAGCAGCCCACACTGTGAAGAACGCAGCCTGGATGGAGCATGGATACCCAGTGCAGCTGCGGTGAGGGACTTTGGGGTGGTATCATCACTTTGCACCATAGGGAAGTGGGGTTTCAAAGCCAGCTCCCTGCTTTTACCTGCGGTCACAGCTGGCCATGTGTTCCACCTCTCTAACAACATCCCCCCGTGTCCCCACAGCCCCTCGTTGAGTGATGCCGACGTGCTGCAGCACCCCAGCCGCAAAACACACTCGCCCGCTCTGCAACAGCTGTCCGGACAGCCTTACTTGCACATCCAAAAAACTTCTAGATGCCCTCAGAAGGTCACGACTTTTAAACTTGTAAAAAGAAATCTGGGAGCTTAAGACGTAGCCCGTTGACATGAAATACCTCAGTGCCTTACCCTAAGTGCATCAGTCATTTCTGAAAACGGTCCTGTCTAATCCACTTTTGGTTAGCATGGCAAAGTCTAGAAGTGCTTGAGTACTTTTTTTGCTTGTAGAAATAAGACTCAAGAGCCTTTGAAAATATAATCTCTGATCTTTGTTCCCCAAAGTTAGGGTAAGTTACTCACCTTATGGTGGAAAAATAAGACTGAGGATTTACTCTAATTTTCCTCTCTGCTCTAGGCAGTGTCATAGAGCTTGTGCATATCTCAGTTCTTGATTCAACCCAGCAGAACACTTGGACATGCAGAAAACTTTGCTTAAGTCTTAGCAAAGTCCTTCAGACACACATTTCAAATGGCATCACTACAGTCATGTTTAAAGTTAAGGTCAAGTTTGAGTCCTCTGGATGGTAAGGTTGATTGGCTTTCCAGAGGCCAGTAATACAGATTTGGCCTAAAGACAATGCCTTGAAAATAGAAACATGTAAGAACATTCAAATCAGCAGAGAAAAAGGTGACTGTTTCTCCTTTAAATGTTGTATTTTATAAGTGTTACTTTTGTTCTGGGTAGGAAAAAAAAAAGCAAACCCAAAAGCCCAAGAAAGATTCCTAGCCAATTAATAATTAACAGTGTTCAAGTACATTTATGTCCACATACAGCATTTGTTAAAAAAGAAATATTTTTTGTGTTTTAACACCTTTTTTCAAAAAAAAAAAAAGAGAAGAAATTAATGTACACATTACATTATTTTGGCACTGGTATGGACCATTTTTAAAAACATTTGTTAGTATTTATAATGGTTTGTACAAAATTGTAAACTATTTTCAAGTTTGTTTGTTTTTACTTTTGTTCATCATCACCTTTCAAAAACTGTCACTGCAGGAACAAAAATACCCCAACCAAAACCCCAAAATAAAATCAAGGCAACTCTCCTTGCCCCTTCCCCCTGCCCTCCTGCCCACTCTCCCTAAAAGAAGGTGAAGGAGACAGTTTTTGAAAGCACCCGGCAGTAATTGGTGAGCACGCCCTTCCTGGGAGCCTTCCCGTGGCACGGCGTGGGCTCCGGTGCCTCTCCGACTGACACAGGATGGCTCTGAGAGCAGGAAGCGCCACCCACCAATCACACCTTCCCACCTCTAGAGTAGACAAAGATGGCTCTTCAGGTCATTTTATTTTATTTCTTTGTTGTTTTTGCCTTTTTTTTTTCTTTTCCCCCCCCTTTTTTTTACAAAAATTTCTACATCTAAATCACTTTGCTAGAAACATTATTTTTCTTTCCTTTTTTTTTTTTACATTAGTTAAAGCAGAATCTGCTTTTGTGAAAAAAGACAAGGATCAAGGTCTTATTTCATGCAGAAAATGCAAATTAAAGATCATAAAAATGGGTGTCTTGTTCTGGGTTTTTTTGTTGTTTTTTGTTTCTTTTTTTGTTGTTGTTGTAACGCTGTACAGGATGCAACGCAGCCACTCAGAGTATGTTAAGATGGTTCACAGCAGTCCCTTTGATAATATACATTGCCATTGATCTCCCTGTCCTGTTGTCATTGTTGTTCAGTTAGTTATTCGTCTGAATTTCAGGCCGCGTAAGATGTCCCCAGTTAGAGAAGACATTGCGACTTCTTCGTCTTCAAGAGGAAGATGGATGAGTGCAGTTTGAGAGGATGGCACATTGGCATAAATGGTCTAGATTTTCCTGGGAGGGATGCCCCAGCCTTGGAGGTCTAATGTTGTTTGCTTTCATACCTCTTTGCATAACATCCCTGTAGTGAGCACGTCGTGAGTGGGCACTTGTCCTTCAGAAACCGGTTTCTCTTCTGAAAGAGGATGTGATTTCATACAAAGACACAATATTATGACATGCCAGGCAATGGAAAGAAAAAAATACTGCAGACCTGACAATGGTCTTGCCACCAGGGTCATGTGTACTTGCCAGTGGATGAGATATTACTGGGTAACTCTTGAGGCTCTCGCTTATTCACAGTTATTCCATTTTCTTCTGCAGCACCTAGCTATTCATCTTTCCAGATGTTAGAAACTCTTCTCTGTGACAACTGCTGAACCTTTCTAGGGAGTTGCTCACTAAGAATCTTTCCTTTTGGTCTGCCAAGCACATTCGCCCCGACCTAGTGAAGCTGTCAGATCCAGGCATTATTTTAAGCAGATGTGCAGTCATCAGGACTGCTCCTGTGCTCTGAGTTGAGGAAGGCATGGGGCTTTGCTGGACTGGGGCACTGCATGGGTTTAATCCCACCGTGTTTCTCTGCTTTACCCATCACTTTGCTTCAGTGCAAGTGAAATAGGCGAGGGAAAGGTTGGGGCAACCTCACCTCCCTTGCTAACCTCTTCCTTCATCATCACCTAGCCTTGGAAGGGGCTGAAACTCAGGGAATTTTGCCCAATGTCTGCCTGTGAGACGCTCTGGAACATGTCTCCCTTCTCTTTGCCTCCAAATTCAAGGGACACAGGGCTGGTGAGATCTCTAGCAACAGCCTGGAAGCTGCACTAGCAAAAGATATATTCATGTTCAAAACATGCCTGGTGGGTCCCCAGATGTCCCTGAGGCAGGTGGCACAGTGGTCCCCAGAACTTCAGGTCCTGTGGACCACTGTCTCTGGAGAAACAAGGTTAAGCACTGCCAGGTATGCCAGTGCCAGCTCTCTCACGAGGTGTGCCTCCTCTTTGGCCTTCCGCCTGACATGTCATGATATTGCGCAACAACCATCGTTGCAGTGAGGAGTTACCTGCTCACCTCCTACACTCACCACTGAGACCCTCTGGTCTCGTTGGGAATGCCCATTGCCTTGGCAAGGCTTGGTGCTGCAGCAGCATGGGCTCCATGGCCCTGGGCACAGCCAGGGGATGGTGATGAGAAAGACAAGACCAACCAAATGCACCATCCCCTAGAGGTTAAAACAAAGAAGATCTGCTCAAGGACTGAGTGGGGTTAAGTAAGTCTGTCCCAGTGTGGGACAGAGCATCTGTCAGTGAAGAGGCAGTGCCAGTTCCATTCTCTGCAGACAAGGGTTGAGATCAGCCACAGAGAGAAATGTCCCTGCGAACCTGAGACAGGGCATTCCTGATGCTGAAAAACAGGCCATTGTCCCTTGTCTGAGTCCCCAACAGGCATTAACATCACGACAAAGGCAATCATGTTTTCCTTCCTTGCTGGCCTGACTTCTCCCAGCCTGTTGGTCCCCAAGCCCTCCCCACCAAGCTCAGCAGTGCCAGGGTTATCTGTGCAGCTAGGCACCATGAGCCACATGATGGCAGAGCCAATGAAGAACACTGTGGTCAAAGACACATCCAGAGGGATGGGAAAGTCAAAGAAAAGATCTTTGACCCTCCTGCCTGGACACTGTCCACTGGATGCCCAGTGAGGTCACCAAATAAGACCTGGACCCAGCATCTGAGTATGGCAATTAACCCTGGAGCTGCCCCACGTCACTCAGCTGCCATAGCACTGAGAGCTGGGAGGCGTTAGCCTTTACAGAAGGCAAACCAATACTGATCTACTGTTTAAAACACATACTGGAGGAGAAATTATCACTCTCTTCAAAAAAATAATGTTACTCACCACTGTGCTATCTCATCCTTTTTGGGGGAAAAGTCTGCCAGTATAAATGCCAAGCTCAGCCTGTGCAAATGATAAAATGAGCATCCCTGTATCATAAATGGGTCTACTACCTCTCATCTCCCCACTTTGTTATACACATACTCAATATTACTCTGTAAGTGCTTTCTGCCTGTGGCACTGGCAAGTTCTGGCTGTCTTAGGCAGCCCACAGCATGGAGCTGAGAACAGGAGGTTTGGGATGGTTTGGGTCCATTGTCTCTCAGGTGTGATGGTGACAGCATAAGCTTCTTGGAGCAAGGGACAGCATTTTGTTCCAAGGTTTTCTAGTCTAGAGCCCAATGGGGTGCAGGAGCTCATGCTCACGCAACTCCTCCTTGTTTTGTCGCTGCAAAACACCTGTACTTGCTTACCCACCAGTCCTGCTTGGCCTGCTCATCAGCAGAACTGGCTCAGTCAGGGCCGTGTGGCTGCACCATACTGATGTGCTCTCGCTGGAGTGGCAGCTGCAGTGGAGAGAAGCCCTGCTGCTGAAGAATGGCCTCGCTGCAGTAACACAAACAATACAACATTCATTGGCCCAGCTGCAGAAAAAAGCCACATTCTGCCCCATGGAGGCAAGACTGTCCTCTGCTTTTCCAAAGCACTAAGCATAAGATAAGACAGACAGGTGATTCCTCATATTGCTTTTTACCCTTGACACTCCTCCAAGTCCAGACAAAAATGGATTGTAACACAGAGGGTTACCCATATGTTTCAGACCCACTACCATCATCATCCTGGGTATTCCCCATCATTCATTTCTGCTAACTGGAAGCTGCATGGAAACCAGGTGTCTCTCAGTCCAAATTCAATCAGTGCCCTACACTTGAGCCCACTTATTTGTACTTCTGACCTTCTGTACGTCTGCTGAAGAATTTGTCTCTGCAAGGCCAATGACCACTAAAACAGATAACAAAGATTAACACAAGGTCCCTGCTTTTCACTCTCTTCCAAACTCATCCTTCACAAACAGCCAGAAACCCACAGGCAACGTTCTACTGAGTTGCAATGGGTCTTAAGACAAATCTTTTCACCTGGAGGATTTTCCTTATACCTCTTCTGAGCAGTTAGGCATTTCCTAGCACTTGTCACCTTAGGCTAAGTCACAGGGCGGAAAGCAGCAGCAGCAACAACAGGTTCTCAAATAAAATTCAGGCTTATACTGCCTTTACTCCATCTACATTAGTTCATTTATGCAAGTGATATCTGATATCATCCCCTTTACTACATCCCAAGATACAGTAAGGCATAGTGCTGGTTGGCTCTCCAGGAAAAGACCATGTGCCCAAGAGGTTAGGATCTAATACACAGCCTCCTCCCATTGGCCTCAGAGATGGTGGGATCAAACACTGAAATGTTACTTACATACCATCACTTCCACCTCTACAGCCCACCTCTTCTTTACTGCGCTTGGAGGTGGAACAGGGACCAGCCCTAAAGTCACCATCCCGGCAGACTGCACCTCCGTGCAGGCACAGGCACAGGCACAGGCACAGGCACAGGTTTGCCCTCCAACCCCTGTGGGAAAAGTCTAGGGAAATGTGTTATAGTATCAGCCTGGAGGACAGTGCTTCTTTATTACATTTGTCACCTTTCAGCTGTTCTTTACTTCTGAATGTACAGAACCATTTTTATTTGGTTTACATCAAGACATTAGAAATCAAACATCTTTTTTTTTTTTTTCAAAAAAAAGAACAAACCAAACAAAAACCAAATGAAAAATAAAACCCAAGCCCCAACACTATATACAGCTTCTCCTCCCCAGTCTCCGCTTCCCTCCCTCCCACCCTTCCTCCCTCCCTCCCAGCATCTGTGTTAGGTCCTGCTTCCAACACATAGGTTTCACATCTCTCACCCGACCCATGCCCCCGACCCAATTTCCATGTCTGCCATAAAGACATCCCACCCTGCTTGGTAAACCCAGTCTCATCTCCAAGAAAGCATTTGGTAACCCGCATGGCGTTCTTGCCCAGTTGGCTCTGATCTCTGACACCAGGGTAGAGCTCAGCTCTTGCCCCAGCTTGGCACGACGATCGCTCCCCTGCGCACCCCAGCCCAGCTCCTGCAACATTGTCCAGATGCAAATGATTGTCCCTGCCTAAAGGGACTGAGCTCATACTGGTGGTAGAGCACCGTGAGTCTCCCTCTATTTTCCCCGTTCCTGACCTCACCATCTCTCAGAGACTGCGGTCTCTGCGTGCCGGAGACCGCTGCAGTGGCTGAGTTTCCTTGAGTGCTGCCTGCAGCTGCACCCAGCCTGTCTGACTCAGTGGAGGTCCCCAGTTTTCAGTGCTCTAGTCCCTTCAAACCTATTGTATTGCACATATATTTTCACTACCTCTCTCCTGTTTGCTCTGCTTCTGCTGAAGTTACAGCTCTCTCCCACCAACAACCTCTTCCTCATCCCATCCTCTCCAGTAGGATTTCAGTAACCACCTTCCCTAAAGCCACTGTCCTTTGGTCTGCAGCTCCAGAGGTTTCTCTTCTGCCTGATAACAGCTCAGAGATTTAAAACCCCTTCCTACTCCCCACAAAAAAAGAAAACAAAACCAACTCCCTCCCCCACCCCTTATCTCCTCCTGCCAGAGCCTCTGGAGCAGATCTGGTCAAACAGACTGGCCGGATCAGTTCCTTGCATGGCTCTGTTTCTGGGAAGTGGATGTGCTGTCCATTGGACAGAGGAAGTGCCAAGCCTTGGCAGGTTCCCTACTTATTTGCAAGACATAAGCTGCTGGCATGGTGTCAGATGTGCATGCAAGAAAGCTGGATGCCAGTTAAGACCTACAGTCCTGTTTGTTTCATGCACTGTGAACTTATCCTATATACACTACGGGCTGGTTTATGCTTGAGTACATAAAGGTATACATTTTCCTTTTACCTTAGTAACCAAAGCTTTACTTTCATCCATGGAATAGCAGGGTTTGCTACCAGGGCTCTTATTTTCCTCTTTTGCTCTTTCTCTCATTCTCTCTTCAGTTCTTAATACTCAAGGTGAAGGGGGTATAGGATGGGGACAGGTAGAATTACAGTCCCAAGGTCCTAGTTCCTAAAGGTCCCTGAGTGACAGCACTATACAGTATCAGAAAATGAAGCGATAGAGTTGCGTTGGCCATGTATATCCTGAGAGAGATTTCATTTCTGTTTCTCCTCTTCCTTCTTCTCCTCCACATGCCTGCCTTAGGCTCTTATGCATGGGAAAGGTGCAAAACATTCTCCCCAAGCCCAGCTCCCTCAGGCACCCTGGAGCATCCCTCATGCTCGTGTTACAGTCTCTGCTACAAAACACGACCCAGCAAGCAGCAACCCTGCCCCAAGCTGCAAACAAACCAAGCCCCGATCAGAATTACCTCCTGCACCACCGCGGCGAAAGTCAGAAGCTCCCCTTTGGAACAGCACTCACACTCTTTCCTCCCCCTTCTCCACTGCTCTCCCTTCGGGAAGAAAAGGAGGACAGCAGCAGGG
The DNA here is from genome assembly GCA_008921705.1 of Burhinus oedicnemus. Classification (NCBI taxonomy): domain Eukaryota; kingdom Metazoa; phylum Chordata; class Aves; order Charadriiformes; family Burhinidae; genus Burhinus; species Burhinus oedicnemus. The sequence goes on from VFFE01007738.1 coordinate 1,443,978, forward strand.
ACACAAGCTGCAGCATGGAAATCTCCTCCACCTTCCCAATAACAGGAGCTTTGTACCCACTGCATGAGAGGTTCATGCCTTTCCTCGTGGTTGTGATGGCTTGAAACCTCTGAGCCTTGAGTATGATTAAAATGCCTTTTTTTCCTCCACTATCACCTTTCTGGATCACTGGACCTCAAAACGAGACATGGGATTGTTGTCTTTCTTAGGGGTGGACACAGACAGCTGTGGAGGGGGAAAATGGAGGTGTCACCTCGGTTCTGGAGGAGGGGCATTTCTAAAGGCGTTTAGCATTCTTCCCTCACCCCTGTATGGGAACACATTTTCTATTACTCATCCGACTCACAGGACACTCAGTTGTTCTCCATCATTCTGCCCTGTCACCAGAAATTATAAGGCAGTTCCTGAACTGTGAAAAGTCCTGACCGCACACTCTTTGGCAAAGATTATTGTGTAGGACCAAATAGTCCAGATGTGTGGATATACTAAGACTGACTCTATGAAGTAAAACCGACCTAGTAAGATCAGGTCAGAAACATTCAAAGAGAGAAACTAGGATGACTCCTGATAAGAAAGAGAACCCAGCCAACAGAGAACCGAGGCAACAGCAAAGGAGTCTGGCTCCCAGTCCCAGCAGGTGCAGAAATCAGCTGAGCAGTGCGTTTTCCCTGGAAAGCTTTTGGATTGTCGCTATGAAATTCTGGGCTCAATCTCTGATTGAAGCCTCAAATATTGAACACAGCCCCCCTGTGCCTGATCTCCAGCTACTGGAGGCCCTGGGCTGTACCTGCAGGGCACTGGATGGGGTCGGTCAGGACCCTACCCCATGTGGGGCTCAGCACCCAAGCAGCAAAGAACATAGTTGGGTTTTGCATCATCTGTGTGTCGCTGCCCCGGCTGGTCTTTGGGACCAGCTGAAAGAGCTGTCAGGTGCCTAACTCCTACCACACATTTGTCAGGCTTTTACTGCAACTACCAAATTACTGGAGTTCCTGACCCAACTCCCTCAGCTTCAGAATTTCTTACCACATGGCCATTTGTTCTCCCTCCAATCTTAATAGGCTTCTTATAACTGCCTCTTTTTTCCCTTTGTATCCCCTTGCACCCTTTACATTGCAATCACATACATAAAGGGTAAGTGTTTAGGTATTTTATTTAATCATCGATCAGCTGGTTAGACTTCCCTTAAAAACTGAACCTGCTGATCGGCAGCGTCCATCTGGGAACTGCAGTCATCTGACATGAGTATATGCACCTAAATTATAGTGCTGATGTCATAAACCACAACTTTATGACTTTCATTAAAACATTTAAAAACCATTTCCAAATAGAATCCCACTAGAAAATGTAACTTTCTCCATTGGCCAAGCTTTAACTTCCTGCGTAGCGGGTAGACGAAACTACCCGATCCAGCCCTAGCCCTATCATCCAGCTCCATTCACCCTTCAGACTCTTATTCCTGTATGGACCCATCTAGACTATCAACTGCAATAACACTGGTAAAACCCATTTTCAACAGCAGCGCTCTTGAACGTGGAAACCAGCAAGAGATTGTTCTGCAGGGGAGCTGGGAATCTGATTTAACAATTGTGCTAAAACCTTGGCGAGTCCAGGGAGGCCTGGACCGAATGTGTGCATGCATGGACACGAGAGAAGGACAGAGATTGGGGGTGACCGAGAAGGATGGATGCTCCACTTATATGCTTTGGATTCTATTAGTAGAAAATGCATAAGACACATTACTGATATAAAAATAACAATACTTATTACTTATGAGCCCTGATCCTGTTTCATCCAAGTCAAGGCAAAACTTTCCATGACTTAAGTGTTACTAGGTCAGGCCTATAGTGATTCACATTTTCATAGCGCCGTACAGACATAAATTAGTGAATGAAAAGATGTGCATTAGATGCATTTGTCATCTGAAAAACAGGAGTTTCCCTGGTCTCAGAGGATCACTCTGCTCTCCCAAGCAATGGGAATCAAGGAAAAAGGAAGAGAATGCTAGCAGGAAAATAAAAGGATGGTTGGATTCAAGGCAGTGTGTGTGTGTCCGTGTGTCTGGCATGTAAAAACCTCCATCAGGTAAAAAACAAGGTTCTCATCATTACTCCAGGAATGGCAGAATGACCCTAGGGTTAAAGTTTTGCACTTGTGAATTTATTATTTTCATGGCTTTTATTAATACTATAAGGGAGATAATAAATCATCAGTGATTGCCAAAGTGGCCAATAATTCAGTGATTTTCCTGAAAGTCACTGGCTCCTTTGGAAAAAATTGACCTTGCTGTCCAAGGCCAAGTTACCCTTCTGTACCTTTATAATGAGTGCCTGTGGATGGAAGCTGCTACAGACTTAGGGGCTTCCATAAGCACTGACAAGCTCAGCATTTTCATTGCAACCTTCACCCTGCTCAGTCTTTGAAGACCATCGTCTTCCAGCGGGATGATGCTCCATGGAACTCTGCTGCATCCTTAATTGCATCTTCTGCAAGAAGGGACACAGGGTGCTCTTCTCTACACTCTGCATGTATTAACAGACATAAAGCAAGGCCTGATAGAAGCAGTACAGATCAGAGGGTGCCAGCCCACCATTTGCTTCTGAACTTCTTAGGAAAGGGGATAATTATCATTTCCTGATTTTTTTGTTCTGCAGCACAACAAAGTTAAATGACATTCACCCCTTTCCTGCACCTTGCCATAGGCTATGGTCACTCGGTGGGCTGGAGTGTGAAGTCCCTTGTCTGGCACAAAGAACAGGTAGAGGGAGGGGAAGGGTTGAGTTTTCAGAGTCCTGCAACCGCTTTTCTCCCCAAACTCAGTAAGAAAGATGCAGGGTGGGAATGATTAGGAACAAGCCCTCCTTTCAGGACTGGATCAGCTTAGTCTACTAGAGATCAGATGCCAGCGGTGGACAGCAGCACTGTCCCGTTGCTGATCCCCAAAGCCCTCTCTTTCCTCAGCAGATATATATTTGCACAGTCTAGCTCCCCAGCTCTCCCTCTCTAATACACGCTGGGACTCAGATCTCCAACCTCGCAAAGTCGCAATGAGCAAACAAAACCCCACTATTCCCCCCAAAACACTGCCGGTTAAATGTCATCTGTGTTCTCTTTCTACAAAAGACATTACAAAACCCCCCTCCCCAGCTCCCCTCCCCAGTAAACATGCTTGCACACACACATCCATACCTACATACAAGCGTGCACACACACACACACAGATGCGCCGCACACACACGCGCGCACACACACACACATTCATACAGGAAAAACAGCTTGCAAACTCCTGAAGGTGGAAAAAGGCAACTTGCAAATGTGCCTTTGTTTTTGATAAGCTCCCTCCTCCCCCCCTCCCATAACCCCACATTGCCCCTTCCCTCCCGAATAATTGCCTTGTCCTCCCCCCTTCCCAGCTCTTCCAAAATAAATATTCTTTTTATTTGTTGGTTTAAAAGATTCTTTTAGGCTTGTAAGCAAGAGAGAGGGAGAGAGAAAAAGAAAAGAGAAATCTCATAGCATGAGAATGAAACCCCACCGTCTCATGAATCCATGAAAGGATAAACATGAAGGGGTTAAGAGCAGTGACAGAAGAAAGATTAAAAAAAATAATGATACTAAGAAGAGAAAGATGAAATTCAGTAGTGAAATGGAAGTGAGAATAGCGCATTAGTGAGCACAGCCAAAGATAACCTATCCCCCCCACCAGTTTGTGACTCAATTTCTGTAAATCTCCCTCCCCCCCTTTTTTTAAAATTTTCTTGGATTTTTTTGGCTTTTTGTGTTTTTTTTTTTTTTTCTTTTTTTTTCTGCAATTTTTTCCTTTTTTTTTTTTCTTTCTTTTTTGTTTTTTGGCGTTTTTTGTTTTTTTTGTTTGTTTGTTTTTTACAATGGTTTAAGTCCTTCAGCAGGAAACCAAAATTGAGACAAACACATCCCTCCCTGAAACCAAACCCCCTCCCATATACCCTCCTCTCCCTTACCTCCCCCCCACACTCCGTGGTTCTACATGTGCTGAAAAGAGAAGAGTAAGCTTAGAATAAATCTAATGAATCAAAGGAATAAATGACAATGATAGTAAAGAGTAAAACCCAAACCCAAAAGACCACAACACTCCTGTGTTGTCATTGTCTGAGTGTCTGTCCCTATCTCTCTTGGAGGCTGCAGGCATCAATTTACATAGTACAACCAGTAAACAAGGTTGAAGAATCCAAAGGTGATTGGAAAAATGATTCGTGACCACTTGTCAATGGTGCTGACGTCCGTCAGGTCTGGGATTTTGAGCTTCAGCTTAGATGACCGCCGGCGGAGGCGGCAGTTGGCACGGTTGCGGGCCGCGGCATGGTGGGTCAGCGGGACGTGGCGGTCCAGGGTTGGGTGGTGACCAAATCCATCCCGAGAGGCCAGCTGCTTGCGGAACTGGATTCCTGAGCCTTCAAAGGACATGACAGAGTTTCGAGAGTCACCAACACTGCTCATCATGTCCGTGGCCAGCAGCTCGTTGTTCATCTCCAGAGTGCTGAGGAGGATGTTACCATAAGGGTCAACCTAGAACACGGAAGACAGAGAGAAGGTAGCGGGAATGTCCTGTGCACAATGCACACAGGGCTACACCATAAGGGGTGATTTTGAACTGTTTTCTGAGTAACAATACCACTGACTGGGTCATTTGTGAGCTCTGAACCTGGACTTCTGCATTTGAAATTGTTACCCACTTATGCTGGAGCTGAAGGACTAGCCACATGTGCTTGCAGCAAACTTTTGAGTGCGGTCATGTGATTCTGCCAACACTGTAGGACCAAAAGCCACAGGGGTACTTTTGGGTACACCTGCCCCATGCTAGAGGACGGTCTTGATGAGACTAGCCTGAGGATGATGACAAAATGATCAAGGAGAAAAGATTCCCAGTAACCACCAGACAGGGGAATTGGAGTTCATCTCTCATGATGAGGAGAAAGGCTGCTCCACAGCTCACCCAGAACTGAGTGAACAGTGGAGAGTCTGAATTCTCCTGCCACAATGAAAGAAGGGGACAAACCTGCTCTCTCACCCTCTTCTCCTCATAACGGTGGCGCTCATTGTTGGCCTTGCTGATCCGTTCACTCTGTTTCTTTTGCTGCCGGGGACCTCGCCCAAAGAATATGTAGTTGACAAAAGCATACTCTAGGAGCGCCAGGAACACGAAGACAAAGCAGCCCATGAGATAAACATCAATAGCCTTGACATAAGGGATCTTGGGGAGAGTCTCCCGGAGATGGGTGTTGATGGTAGTCATTGTAAGTACCGTGGTGACCCCTGTAAGGAGAGGGTAGGTGCTCTGTTACCAAGGTGGGATAGTTTCCTGAAATGCCACTCTCAGTTTCCCCATCCCTCCTCCCAGCTGGACAGCCTCAGGAAGGATAGGAGCAGTGCAACTGGAAGAAAATTGTCATTATTCTAAGCCCAGCTGCCCAGTACAAATCACTGCAGAAAATAAACCAGCCGCCAACAGTGGGAGAAAATGTCAAAGCCAAGTAACATCAGGACAATGGGGATCAACATTCTCTGGAACTAGGTTCTTTAAGTCCTACCTGGTCCTCCTTCTTTTCCTCAGTGTGGTAGGAAACATTCAGTTTTGCTCTCAGTCTCTCAACCTTTTCTCCCTTTTTTCCACGTCACAAACTCATCAGGCTGCCCCGGGCACTACTGAATGCCTCAGTATCCTTGACATGAATTTGTAATCTGCTATGTCTTTCCAATGTCACGAATATGAGAAAGAGTGAAGAGATTCCCTCTTCATGGTGCTCTCTTTTTTTGCCTGCCTCATAGGCTTCTGTCTATATCCTTGACCCCATCAGTTCCCACATTCCTCTCACCAGCTTTACCACTCACTACTTCAATTATCATCTGTACACATTCCTCCCATGGTTCTCATGTTCCTCTTTTTAGGTCTACTCCTATTTTCTGCATCTTAAATAAACATTTCTTGGTCTTGTTGAACACTTTTTTCCCCATCTACTCAGTTTCCAAGAGCCTGGTGCACCATGATTACTCTCACAGCTTCAGTCCTCTTCTTTGGTTTCTTCTCAGCCTCCTGCCTTCTCTGGACTGTCAGAGTGGCCTCAGATCTGTCTCTTTTACAGTCTTCCGCCAGCTTCAAAACCTGGCAATGAGCCTTCATGCTTCTTTTGGGGGCAGTAACTTTTCTTATTCAACCTAGTCTTCTTTTCCCGCTTCTCTAGCTCAGCTGTGCTGCTTTTCTTGCTGATCTTCTTTTCTTCTAGTGTCCCTCCTCCTCATCTCTCTGTTGGGACCTCTCTTAGTCTCCATGATCTTAATTTACTCTTCTGATTTTAGCCCTACCTCTACAGTGATGGCTCTCAAACCTCTCTGTGCATCCTGGACACAGTCCCTTTCACCCTCATCGTGTCTTTAGTGTCATTCCCGATAAAAGATTTAAAGAACTAATAGTCTTCAGCTCACAGAAGAGTAAACAGAAGGGGGATATATTTATATACATATAACATACTATATTGTCTATATTTAGACAGTAGTCTAAATATCCAGAAATCTGGGGCAAAGAAAAGGGGAATAGAACGTTCTCCATGTCTCCATGAAGAACTGGACAAATTGCAATGGAGACTTAGGACAGAGGAAAAGAAGAGCTTGTTGACTGTACGAGCAGGTAAATCTGGAGAAAAAGTTCCCAGAGGAGGCTGTGGAGTCTCATTCCTTGGAGCTTTTTAAGGACAGCTTAGATTGAGAGCTGTCAGGAACAGTTTAGGGAGAGCTGTTCCATTTCTGATCTACAATGTTTTTCTTCTGTCTTCTCCTTTGAATCCAGATGTCAGCAGAAATTCAACAGCTGTTCATCTCATGTCCACCCTTCTGCTTGTACTTTCACTGTGCCAGCAATGTCTGCCATGGTCTCTTTTTCTTCTCTCACTGATTATACTCTTGTCAGTGCAACTTACCTTTTTAATTTACCATGTTCTTCTTGTTCCCTCCCTGTGTCCCTGCTCCAGCATCTCCAAGCAAGCACAGCCAAATCAGCTATTTTATAGCTTTGTACAAACCATCCCTCCTCAGAGTCTTCTCAAACTCTGTCTTCTCCTAGAGCTAATTTAAACCCCCCAGCTTTTCTGTAAGACGCAGCTTCTACCTGTGCTCCATTGCCTCTCTGAGACTTTTCCCACTCACAGATGAAATCCTCCCTCCTTGGCTTTCCGATTTCTTCTGAACTTCCTATCATGTTGCACAGCCCCATTCTCATATGCCAGCCATCCCCCCTTTCTCCTGTTCCTTCTTCAAAATCCTCATCTGCAATCCACCCCCACTTCCCTTCTGTTGCTTAAAAGACCTCATTTTTTATCTCTTATAGGAAAACATTCCTATTTAGGGGAGCATGTGCTCAAGAAGAACTTGGACTTTAACTACCATCCCACATTTGCCTTGCTTATGAAGGTCTTCAGCTACAAAAAGCGTCTGTATGGGGCCTAAACTATCATGAAAACGTGTAATGCCACTTCCTTTATTTTTTTAATCTTTTAGCCATTCACTCACCATTCTTACTACTCTTTCGCCACCCACCCTCAGCATTTATCATCCAGCTAACTGGTCCTGGCACACCTGTCGACCAAGAGGTGCCCAGACTTTTTTTCTTAGGAAAACAAATACAAACCAGAGTGAAGGAACTGGTGGGCTCATGTCAGTCTCCCATGTCTGAGATTCTGTGACCATTTATGCTTCTGTCATAGAGTTTAAACTTGCACCCACAGCTATTTATGGCAGAACTTTTACTGATTCAAATAATACATATTCAAGCTTGAGAAGTACTGATACTTCTGAACAAAGAAGTAGCTCTTCTGGCTGAAAATTTGAAGTTTGTTCTCAGAAAAAATGTCCTTCCTTTGGAATGACAAGTTTCACAGACCTATGTGGCTTGCTTAGCTGCTACCTCATAAAGAAAAAGGTATTTTCTTTCTTACAGCTGTCCTAGCTGATCTCCCTCAAAAAACCACCTTCGTCAACATATAATGAAAAGGTACATACCCAGTGCCACTCGTGCAGCAGAAGCGTCGTAATTGATCCAGAAGGAGACCCAGGACAGGATGGTGATGAGAATAGATGGCATGTAAGTCTGCAGGATGAAGTAACCAATGTTCCTCTTAATCCGGAAACTCAAGGATAAGCGCAAATACGAACCTGTCAATGAGATATTAAAGGGAGATGTTGTGCAAGAGGGAGGCAAAGCTGTATTTATGGTAAAGGCTTAGGTTAGGAATTGAAATTTTATTTGGAAAATTGTTCTCAAAAGGCAGAGATAATGAGAAATCTCTATTTTTTCTTCATTTGGTTTTGCAGACTCATCAGTTTTTGGAAGGGGGCTCTTCAGAGTCTGCTCAGTTGGCTCAGAACATTAAGAAGAAAGGAAACTCTACATAAGTTACATTATTATATCAGAAATCATGGGATAATGTCTGTTCGGTGCCGAAATTGCCATTATGGTACGTGCCAGTTTGATACAGCCTTACACAGGAGACTTTAACACTATATCTGGATGCAGTGAGATGATTTTCCAATGTTTCATGTGCTAGCTTTTCCTCCAAACAGCAATGAAGATCTGAATCGTATTTTTCCCATGCTGTTCTAAAAATGGGTTATGGTCAGACTGGGTAAATTCATCTGCAAATAGAGTACTGTTAGTTAATCTACAGGGTCTGAGGTTTTTTCCCAAGTTTTTGCAACTTCTTCCTAATCTTTTAGCAAACCTAATGGGGATAGTGATAACAATAACTATATTACAGTCCTTCCACTGGAGCAGGGTCATTTTGACAGGGGCAAAGCAGGGTCTGCCTCATTGTTGTGAAACAAAGTCCGAGTCATTCCTCCTTCCCACCTCCGTCCGTTAGGCAACACAGCAGCCTGAAATATGGGTGTAATCGTGGGTTGGCAGCTAAAGTAGCAAGAGAACAACAGACTTTAATGACCAAGGAGGCAGACTGGGAAGAAGGAGGTTATGTTCTCTCACCATTATGTGCCATTTGCATAGCTTGAACACAGTATTTCACCAGTCTTTTTTTGAAGGTCTTACCTATTTAGACTGCAAACTTCTTTTGGAAGAATATTGCTTCTTGTTGTGGGTCTCTAGATTACCATTGCAATGGAACCCTGCTCCGAGCATGTGCCCCCGGCACTATTGTAACAACATCACCATCTGCCACCACCACTGATGGCTGTGATTTCGTGGCATTTCAAAAATTGTCCTATTTAACAGGTGTGCGGCACACTGTTTTGACCGTGAACTCCATGCCAGATCAAAGCGAAGACAGTAACCAAAGTCCAAACCCTTCAATTTTCCAACTGGCAGTATCTGAATCTTTCAAGATATTCTCTCCAGATCTTATTGCCGTGTACAGATGGGTTTGCATCATTTCATAGATCACTTTCTTTTCAACAGATACATTCTTCTGCTTACTATTGCACCTACATTATCTTCAAAAGCCCACTGCAAACCACAAAATAAGATAAAGGCTGAGAACCTTCTAAAGAGGTTCTGTTTTGAGCTCAGTTGGTGTTTTGACTAAGAAATGAAAACAACTGTAGCAAAAAAAAAAAAAAAAAAAA
>VFFE01007738.1:1453600-1614580 GCA_008921705.1 Burhinus oedicnemus
AAAAAAAAAAGACCCTATAAGTCTCTGAAGAGAAGCAGCCAAAAAAAAAGCAAACTTCATGGGCACACAAGATGCCTCTTTTCCAAAGGAACAGGACCCTAAGCTGAAGCCTAGATCCTAAGTTAGTGCCTCAGCATCTGAATCAGAGGAAAAACCACATTGATGTTGATCAGCAGTAGGTTTGCATATTCCATCGCATCCCTTCAGCACAGACTCACCGGTGGTGAAGACCACTTCCCTGCTGACCAGCCTCTGCTCAATAATGGTGAACTGGGGCAGTTCTAGCACCTCCATCCCTGTGACAGCAGAATCATTTCCTTGCCAGAAGAAGACAATGTCATCAACCGTGTAACCATCTGCAGAGATGAAGAAGCACAGAGAGAGAACTAAGCTGACAAGCTAGAGCAGATGACACCCCCGTTTTCACTAAGGTGATCTGGAAGAGGATTCAAAGGAAAACCCACACCATCAGATAGCGAGCATAGCCCCTCCCTGCTGATGTACTTTGTTCTTCAGCTGAGCTTGGCAGCATAGTCCCCAGGAGAAGAGGAAAAAAAAAATGGTCAGAACTCCCCATTCTGGCTAGAATTCAGTAGAAAAAGGCAAGAAGAGGCCCATCAAGCCTTGACTTGCGCTACATAATCTCCATGGCTGACATGACAGGGACTTGTGCATCAGAAGCCTCTGTCAAATGCACCAAACACGGCATTTTGCTTTTTAAAAACTGCCTCCTTTTACCAGAAGGGGGAGACCACGCAGTACATTCTGGTGGGGAATAGGTAAACAGGGCATCAAAGTATTAAAAATTCCCAGAGAGAAAAAGATTTACAACAGCAGTTGAAAAGAAATTTAAACATCAGAGCATCTCCCTCTTCTAAGTACTCTCAGTCAAAACTCAGAGCCGGAAAGTGGACGGAGACAGAGGGCTGCTTTTACCAAGTGCTGGCTGAAAAGAGCAGTAACGGGAGAAGAGAGGAGGGGGAGTCAGGCTGGTAACAAATACTAATCCCTTAGGTTTCAGGGTAATGGATTTATTAACTCAGCCAAGGGTACAGCCTCTTACTTTAACCCCAAACTACACATGCCAGACAGGGCTGCACGGGCTGGAAGTGCTGAGGAGCCCAAAGCCACAGTCCCAGGAGAAAGACTCTCCAGCTGCTCTGGACTCACGGGGAATGAGGCCCAAGGGATGAAATCATGCAGCTCCCCTCCCGTCAGTGTGATGTTCACAGCCCTGCCCATTGCCCTTGTGGGCAAGGATTCATCTCCACTTGAAAATTAATGCCGCTTGTGGCAAGCTGGGTTTTGAATCACTGTGGCTGTTGCTGCACGAGGGGTGGCCTCTTATTCTAAGCCAAATGCACGCGAGTACCTCTGTGTGCAAAGAAACAGTAAGATATGTACAGGTTTTGGTACGGCATGGTGCAAGGCTTCCTTTAGAGCATGAACTTCACCTATGCCCACAGACTGCTTTTCCTCACAACCTGCACTGCAGCACGACAGCCTGCCTTATCCACAAGCCCTCGCAGCAGAGAGGCACTTGGCTAGCAATACCCAAGCAAGGCTAACATCCACTAGGGAGAGCTGCCACCAAACCCGGCGTCAGTTTTTTAGTGGGATCAGGGGAATGAAGAGCTGTTGAATGCACCATAGAGAAGAAATTCTACCTAGCCTTAGGGGCCAAGGGTTACCCCAGATCCGACCTGAACCTTTGAGAGTGGTGTCATCCTGCAGCTCCTGCGTGGACAAAGAGCTGAACAACCTGGTCTGATCTCATAGCTGACCCTGCTTTGAGCTGGGGGCTGGACTAGAGATACCCTGAGGTCTCTTCCCAAACCGAATTATTTGATGACTGTGTGGTCTCCAAGCCCACATCCTGCATTCTCAGTCATTACTGCGCTTATTCATGGGTGCTAAAAAATAAGAACAGTTTTCCAAACGCCATGCCAGATCTGCTTCTGATTTAAATCAGCTAAGCCAGGGCTCCACCTCCTCCCCCCATGGCATGCCCCTGCTCCCATGGAGGTAAGTGGTGAAGCACCCACACCCACAAGCCCACAGAGATTCAGGACCCTTATGTTATCACCTCATCTGCTGCAGACACCGGGTTGTCACAGGCTGTCGCACTGTCTCGAGTACCCAGCTTTGTGCACAGGAACTGGTGTTTGCATCTGGCTGCAGCGTCTCTCCCAGAGCACTGAGACCAAGTGCGGAAAGCGGCAAGAAACAGCCAAGTCCCCCACTCCTCCCAGTGGTCGATTCCAGCGGCTCAAACACCCTCGCAGCTAAAAACATTGTGTGCGATTTTACATTTGAATTCATCTGGCTCAGACTTTGAGACTCTGGTGGTTATTGTGAATTTTTCTAGGAGGTTAGCAAGCCCTTTGCACCCAGCGCTCCCCCTCTGCAGAGGTGCACCCAGCCTGTAAACAAGTCACCTCTCCACCTCCTTTGCAGTAAACAAACCAGATCGAGCTATTGAGGTTTCTCACTGCAAAACATCTGCTCTAGCCCTCGAACCACTTTTTAGCATCTTTTCTCAACCTCTTCCGCTTTCTCAACTTCCTTTCTAAATTTTGGAAACCAAATATAGACAGAGTCCCTGTTCCCCGTCGCACCAGTGACATATTCAGGGGCCAATCGATTCCCTGCTCTGACTCACGGCTCCCCTGGTTTATATAACGAAGGTTCTCTCCAGCCCTCTTTGTCAGAACCCTGCTACGAAACCTCCAGCAGCGGTGCTTGGGGCTGCCATCCCTTCATCGTGTCCCCCGGTCGATACCCCTGCGGGTACCAGTCCCTCAGTCTGGCAGCCCGGCCCGCGCTCCCGCACCCAGGCACAGACCTCCGCATTTAGCTATATTCCGATGCGTTCTGGATGTATTCAAATTGGGAGGTATTCAAATGTGCAGCGAGCAAGCCACGCAGGCTGCTATCTTCATCACCCACAAATTTAACAGCAGTGACTTCAAATTTACTTCCTGATCAGCAATGAAAATGTCAAATTACAGTAACTAATTTTAGGAGATCTCGCAGTTAACTAGCTCTATCCCACTTATTCTATGACTTGCTGGTATTGGGTACCAATTTTTGTATGTTTTTTTTAATATGGCATTATGCAACACGAAATCAAACATGTTTTTTAGGAAGCCATTTTTTAAAGTGATTCTAAAGGGAAAGGTTGTTCAGTCTAAAAATAAATGCTTCACTTTGATTTCTAGCTTTAAAAAGAAAACCAAATTTCCATTTTACTTTTAAAAAGTAAAAGAACTTTCACAAAGACAAGTCATTTCAACCTGAAATATCATAAAGTATTGATACGATGTCCTAAAACATCAGGTTAACAGCCTGTTTGCTGCCTGCCTTATCAGGTTTCTGTTGAATCCTGGCACACAGCCAGGCAGGGGTATACATGGTGAGGGTGATTTTTGGGACGGAGGGAGCGGATCAACAGGCAGTGACAGCATTGGCTTATCTCCTGCGGGTAAGTGCCCCAAGCCACCGTGGGAAAGGAGACTCCAAGCTGCCTGCGGCTGCTTTACAAGCCCAGCACCCCTGCACCACGAGAGGGCTATTTCGGTGGTGTGTTTTGGTATTTTTTATATATATATGTATATATATATATGTATATATACACACACACTTTGTTTTTTAAGCCAGCCATAAAAGGATGGTTATTCTAGAGTTGCGTGGACTTGGAAGCAAGCAAAATGGAGCCCTGTGGATTTTGAATGTGCAAGTGTGTAAAAGACAAAAGCTTGGAGGAAGGAAGCGATTGAATCTCTTCATCTCTGTGTGGATCTTCGAAATATTGTAAGGAAACGTAGCTTCGACTAACAAATTGGCTTGACATGTCCCATTAAGAGCAAAATCGCAACATGGGGAACTGTGGGTAATTCTCTGCCTTCTGTTTTCTTGGTTGTACCATAAACTACTCTCAAAATGCTAAGGAGTGCCAGAAATGACATGTCATTAGTGTCTCCAGCAGGACCTAATTTACATCCCATTACCCGCCACGCCAAGCGCTGCGATGGCTGCACATCCTGAGCAATCCGAGCGGTGAGCGGGAAGGGGGCTCCCAGGCGCAGGCAGGGCTGGTAAGGCGGCACAGTGCCTTCCAACTATGGATGCTCTGGGACCTCTTTTATGAAAAAAGCAATTCTCTGATAATCACCACTGAAGCTGCATCATCATTAGTGTGAGATCTGCTGCTCTGGACCGCTCCTGCGGGGATACTGCAGTGCATTTTTATGAGGGAGAGCCGGACCTCCTCCACCAGCACGGTCAGGAGAGGCTTTCCATAGAAGTCAAGGGAAGATCCAGGTGGGGAGGGACTGCAGGATGGCTCGGGTCCCACCTCCCGCACAAACCAAGGGCAGGCTCCCAGGGCTTTCTTAGGGCTAAGGGAGGCTTCCACCACCCTCCTGAGGGTGAGAGTGATTTTAATGCCCAGCCTGCTGCTAGAGCTCTGTTTTCCTGGGCATTTCACCCACGAGGTCCCCTCAGGATGGAGTTTGGATGAGGAAGCCTGGTCCTGCCCCAGGGGACATCCTCTGGGAGGGTGGCTCGTAACACCGCAGGGAGGCAGGCCACGAGCGGGAAGCTGTGGCTGGGGCAGGTGGCATCGGGTGGCACCGCGTGGCAGGGGGTGGGCGCGAGGCATACGGCATACGCACAGCTCTCGATCTCCAGCGTGCAGTTCTGCTGGTCCAGGGGGTACCTCCGCAGGTCCATCATACACGCGGCTGTGGTGGTGATCCTGAAAGGGGAAGGGAGGGAAAAAAAAAAAAAAAAAATCAGTTGTGTGTTTTTTCTTACCAAAAAAAAAAAAAGGGAGAAATGAAAGGCAGACGTGAAAGGCAGCATTTGGGGCCGCTGTTTCCCTGGAAACCAGGGAGATCCATGGTGGGAGGTGTGTGGGGTGGGGGGCTGGATGCGGCTCACCCGCAACTGCACGGCTTAAACCCTTCGTGACTCACGTCAGCAAGGCAGTATCTCTATTAACGGGGTGGGGAGGGATTTGTGTTCCTCCTCTGTCTCTCCCTTGAGAGAGACAAAGAAACCAGGAGTAGGCAGAGCTACGGGCAGGGAGAGAAGAGGAGAGACATGTCAGTTTGCAAGAAGGGGACAGCCGACACGTGCCTGTAAAACAGAAGATGCATTGATTAAATTGCCCAGCAGTGATCTATGGAGAAGAACAGCTGACCGCATTATCACCTCTCTTTCATCCTGAGTTGCCCCAATGACCCTCCTTGCAGCCCACCACCTACCCATGCCCACTCCATCGCACCCACTTTGGCACTGCCAAATCCAAGAGCCCAGACCTCATCGACGGGGTCCTTCCACTCCTGCGGGCTCACGGCTCCGCTAACAGAGCCACTCTGGCGCAACTGATTGATGAACTGCATAATCAAGATTCATTAAAGACACACGGGGGTGTGTGCATGCACCCCCCCAGAAAATAAATATGGGGAGAGAATGAAGGTCAGGGATGCTTTGGGGGTGTCGGAGCAGGAGGCGGGGGCATAGTGCCCACAGCCGTGTTCACAGGAGGGTGCGAGGAGGGTTTGTGTGTTACACCTTGCACATGAAGAAGCATCGCTCCCTGAGATGGGGAATTTTGGGGTGGGATAGGTGAGGGAAGAGGGCACGAAGCAGGGACAGAGCACATCAACAGCTAACTCACCAGCCTGGCAACACCGCCCTGGAGTTAACAGGCTGTCCCTATTTCTCAAATATATTGCTCCCCTCACCCTTTAATGCAGTTTTCTTCCTGTGCGATGAATGTGTGCAGAGTGCTAAAGAGGGGGGAGAGATTGGTGCATTCCCCCCCTCTTTTTTTCAATTAGCCATCTGGAAGGCATTAATCAAGCTACACGTTTTTTACTATGTAGGCATAACCAGTGAACTGTTAACGAGAAAGCTTTATCTTCTGAGCCCTGTGGCCCGGGAGAGAGGGGAAAAAAAAAAAAAAAAAAAAAAAAAAAAAAAAAAAGAAGCATAAAATACAAAGGAAATAATGTGGGGGGAAGTTGCCTATTGGGTTCATGCTTTCCTTCATTAAAGAGCTCAAGGCTGGCTGCTTCAGTAACTAAGAGCATCAAGGACCCAAGCCATCAACAGTAGCTATGCTACATAAGCTTTGTGGTACTGTATACTCACAGTTTAGGATAAGCTTGTTAAGGACTAACTGTTTTAATCTTGTGTCATAATGACTAGTAACAACCAAGTACTATGTGTATAGTGTATTAATGTCACACTAGTATAGTATTGCTTCGAAGTGTGAAACTGGCCTGATTTATCTGTCTTTGACCAGCACAGCAACCTCTAACTCCCTAAATGATAAATATACACACACTTACATTCAGTTGCAAGTGTCACACTCTTGTAAGTAGAGTTCCATCCCTAGTTCTACTACACACTACTAACTCCATTATAGAGCAGGAGTTGGGTAAAACACCTACTCCTATTCTTTAAATTTGATTAAAATAGGAATAGTATTTTCTTCCTCTCCTTTCCTTTGTCCTATTTAAATTGTGAGATCTTCTGATTAAGGACTGTCTTTTATTATACCTAGCATCAACCACAGCTGACGCAGAACCTCAGGCTGGTAGGTACTATTTCCATCAAAACAGAAAACTGTAACGCTAATCTAACTTTTTGACAGTGCAAGTACATGCTTCTGCAACTACAGAATTACACATTTCATTTCTTGCACAGGAGTAGCTCACTGTTGTGTCTTTTACCTCCCTCTAAGATTGCCCTGTACACACATTTTCAATCCTCTTATTTCAAGGTCTATTTGAAGGTGGTTGTCTGTGTTCCACATTTCCCCCCTCCAGCCACATCAGGGTCTGGCACCCTCCTCTCACATCACGAGTTTTGTGTGCTCTGTTATTGGAGCACCTCCTTTACCAGTGTCCCCATTCTGTTTTGACCACCACCCTCTCCTCTTGTGACATTCCGTATTTTGCAAGTCTGCAAACAATTCTATGTAACCTCTTTTCCCTCAGCCATTCTGCTCCCTTACTCCTTTTGTTCTGGGAGATTAATCATTCTGGACGCTAATATGCTTTACTGTACTGTGAAGACAAGTGAAGATGAGAGTTGGGACTCACGATACTGGCATGGCTTAACTGTTCAAACGTTGCACGACGTTTGAAAGATATGAAGCTATGGCTACGCTACATAACAGCAAAGGCTTTCAGGTGTCACCTGTTCTCCTGTCAATTCTCTAATTTCCTATAAAATCGTAAGACTCTACACTGAAAATTGCCCCAAAATAGAATTTTTCATGTAGTGAAAACAGTTCCTGTAGTGGAAAACAGAAAAGGAAACCACATAGAAATGAGAGCAACCTTCAAACTTGACTAATCAGAAGTCTTCCTTCTGCACTAACTTGCTCATTCAAAAATTGAAAGTTTACCTATACAACCAAGAGAAAAAACAAAGGATTAAGATTAAATAATACATTGTATATTCACTAGACACCAAAAGATGCATACAGTGTGCAGCTAATGTATCTTCAGCAATTAAAAATTCAGCTATATGAATATTGCAATAATTTAAGTTTTTAAATTATTTACCTCAAAGTGGCAGAAAAGATCACTATTTAAAAATAACATGCAAGATGCAAGTCATGAAAAATTGATGTGAAACAGCAATCTTTAAGACTTGAGCTCACTTTATGCAGAACTATTAATGCTAAAAAAATTCCTACCAAAATTCAAGTCATTGGAAAAAGAAATTTTACGACTTGTTCCATCAATTCTTAATTCTGTTTTATTCCCTCTGAAGTATACCAGCAAGCTGTATGAACTCAAAAAAAGGATAAAGAGTTGCTGCTTAAATCAAAACACAAAGGAGAAAATTAAATTCTTTCTGAACCACTCCTTTTTTCCTTCCATTTGCTCCTCTAGCCTTTCGTTTTCTGCTACACTCCCCCTCTCAAATTTCCCAATGAAAATAAATGCTGGATGGCTTTGTGTTAAGTCAGAAAAATCATCTATACTGCATTTTACTGTATTTGCTCCTTAACATATCCCAACAGTGAACCTAACATTTAGAATCTATCATATCAACATAGTCATCATGATCCAAGCTGCAAATAATAGAGAGTGTCACTGTCAATTTTGCTTTCTCACACTTCCTTCCCTTCACTTCATCTGATTTTAATAATCCCTGTCAAACCACAAACAGTCCAAATTACCTTCTTGACACAGAAGCTTTCACGGAAGAGACAGAATCTCAACTTTCATTTAGCGACTACAAAAGCAAGCTGTCCGACTGGACAAATATTATTTCCACTCTTGACAATCTCTACAGCAAAGCATGCTTTTTAATTTTCACTGAAGCTGCCAAGGGTTTGATATAAGCTTCTTGTTTAGTGTAGATTGACTCACAGGATTAGCAAACCAACAACTGTAATTGTGTTTAAAGAAGCAAGCACTTTCAAGTCAAAGAAAAAATTGCTTGCAAAAGGTGACAATTGCCTGTCATAAGATAACTGAATTAAGAAAAAGATTATACAAATAATTTCAATTTCGTAGATCTCACAGGATCTGTTTCAAGATCATTTTACATTTATAAGACTGACCAAATGGTTGCTGCTATCATGTAATATAAATGAGAATTTCAAGGAGGACAACTTTATATTCAACTACATCAGCAACAATCTAAGAAAGGTTAGCATTTGACAACAGGAAATATGTTCAAGGCAAATAAGCTTCCGCAAAAGGATGTGATCTGTAATCATTTTCCTCTCTGTTGGCTTGCCTTCAAAGTAAGCTTGATAACATAACTCACTGCTTCACATATATCAGTTTAAAAGTAATTGATTTCTCTGACGAGGCACAGTATTGTATAATTAGCATTCTATTTGAAGTTTATGTGGATTAATCAAAGCATAATGCATTTTTATATAAAATATTTTCTTCACATAGACGTACCAGTCTCTCTAATCATCTGGAAGTCTGTTGTATTTTGACTTATTTAAAGTTGCAGCCGGGTTTTGAACTGTTACTAGCTATAAAAAAAGAAAACAGAATAACCAAGATGCTTCCCATCAGAAGCGTCACGCGAAGCATTTGTTTAAATACCTCAGATTGCCTGTCCCATGCACAGGCCTAATTTAAGACTAATCAAAGCTGTTTTAAAAGATTCTTTGATAACTAGTCAGAATACACCAAAACAATAAAAGCCTGTCTTTGAGGAATCCGTAATATCACTATGAAACGCAGAGGTATATGCCTAGATGGTTTCTAGAATTCTGCAGCAAAAGAATTATGCTTGCTACTAATACAGCAGCGTATTAGTGTTCTTTTAACAGTTTGGGCTGGCAACTTGCTCTCCGTGATCACTCATCTTCATGGCAACACATCCTCCTGCTTGCCTTTTTATTCAATTTTTCTTCCTAGTGAAGAGTATGAGCTTTAACAGCTTACTGTATTTTTCTCCTTTAGCACCACTAGCCAAAGCACTATTTTGGTACTCAGCAGTATATGGATTCTACCATCCAAAGTATGCATCAGATTGGACCTGTATGTTCTTTTCTTCTAAAAGGATCTGATCAAAAGACCGGTTAAAGGAGAAAAAAAATTATATGAGTAACACACAGTGCAGTGCTATTCTCCGTTTTAAATAAAAGGACATTGATTTAAGCCTTTTCAAGTGAAGTGCTTAGTCTTGACTACTAGTTAACGAACAGTTTGAATCCAGAGCGGAACTCATAACTGATACCAGCTAGCTTTATGCATTAAATAAACACAGATTATATATCATTTAGCATTTAAGCACTACCAAACACAATGGAAGTTGGAGACAGGAAAGACATCTGTAGAAGAATATATTAAATTACAAATATACTGACTGATAGGAAAGTATGTCTACGCCGTATCTACTTAATGGTAATCAAAATAATTGTACAAAACAAAACCTTGTGTCTAACTGGTTTGTAGTTCTGTAACTATCAGGGAAGATAGATTTTTTTATTTTTTACTTTTTTTAGACAGGAGCTTCTACTAATTCATAAGTCATATACAAATGATTTTTTTAACCAGTTGCTCAGAGGTAGCCTTTATCTTTCCAGAGCATCCTCTCTGCATTTTGATCCAGTTTTGTCTCACTTGATAACTTACATTATCAGAGGTTACATCTTTATTTCTTGGCAGGAAGTGCAAGCTGTCACAACTAAGATGCTACAAAAGCAAAAAAAAAATCCATAACCACGTGGCAGTTTTAAAGAATATGCTGAAGAAGAAAGAAAGGAAAATAAAAGAATAGTTATAGTGGAAGGTTCTTCCTTCTTCTCAAGGATCTCTTAAACTGTACTCTCAGACTCCATCCTGAAGCTTCTTATCATAGGGCAGCTACGAGTCCTGCAGCTGGCAGCTCATGAAAGAAACATCTCGTACTTTATGGTGAAGTTCATTTACCTCTATACTGTTAGTCTGTATATGCCATGGAAATGCCATGTGGGTATGACTCAAGAATACTCATGGGGAACAATAATATATTCTACTATCTCTTCTGGGAAGATGCTGTGTCAAGAATACAATTTCAAACTATGATAAAGGCAACGGTGTTAAAAGGTGGGAGAGGGAATTGTAACAAAATGCATTCACACAGGGGAAAATAAATCTTTCTTTGGAACCAGACCAGGCCATAAATTACTATGCAAAAAGGAAAAACAATTGGCCAATTTGTGATGCAAAAAAGGTGTTCCTCCTCCCTATCATCTTGAACAACTACTGTAAAGATATTATATTAAATTCTCTAGCGCAGAAAGCACTTAGCCTTTGGTTTCATGATTAAGAAGGCAACTGTTCATAAGTATCTTACAAGTGAAGACCAGGCACTGTGTTATTTCTTACATAATTACAAGACTCAAATGAGTTGTGCAACCAGGCAAGAAGTGGAACTACAGGGTAAACAATTTGCACTATCACATGAAATAAATCTTTTGCTTCAGAACAAAACTGGACTGAAAACTAAAGATGTCCCTTTTTTTTAAGGAAGATTACATTTAAAGTTTCTACAGAGAAAGAGAGGGGGACATCACAGACTAAAGAAAATGGAGTAAAAACTTTTTTCTAGGGTCACATTAACATTTTAGCAAATTTCTTTTTCCTTATATTAATTGTATCATATTTTACAACTTTTATAAAGTTAAAAATTAAAAGCCATATAAGATTCAAGCTAGAAACTTATATTACAATCAATTTTTTAAGGTTCAATCTATCTATGTTTTAATTTCACTGCCTAAAACTGAGTATGGTAACAACCCTACCAGAATATCCTTCCGAAGCATAAGCTGTGACTAAATTTATTTTTATATGAGTTCTATGGTGAACCTTAGAGTTTCAACTATATTCTATTAATCTGTAAGATAAATTATGCTTGTTGTGATCCAGCAAACAGCAAGTGGTCCCAACCCAACAGTCCCTTCACTGGTACACCACCAGGAAACAGTGTGGAGGATGTTACAAGCACAAACAAAACATCCAATGAGAAAAGTAGTTAATGGTACATATTCTGAAAAAGGAAGAAAGACTTCAGGGATAGAAAAGGGAGGGAGCATTTATTGAAACAACATATTTTTCCTAGATAGGCTGGTAATAAGTGACATTACAATATCCTGCCTCATGCTAATCTTTGGAGGTGAATATTATTCAGAAACTTTGAAAGTTTGTTCCAAATAAGAGAATCAAAAGTTTACTGCTTGGCAAGTGTATATCATGGAATGGTATTGAAAAAATAATTTGATTTTTAATATCAAGGCAGACTGGAATGATTTTTCTGGTATTTTGTTCTATCACAGTGTGCACCAGGGTTACGTTTATTATAGGAAAAGAACTACCATACCCTAAATTTGCATTGCCTGACATAACTCACATGCTCCCAGTCAAATGGCATGATAAGAATTAAAAACATTGTAGACCCTATTATTCGTATTTCAGATGATCTACTTTTTTATCTGTACTACTGGATCATACAGCTCCCTAAAACACTTCTTGCAATGATTACAAGGTTTTATTCAAGCTAGATTTTTGTACTATTATGCACTAATGGCAACGCAATAAAAAGAGCGGAGAGAAAGTGATTGTACTGAGAAAAGAGATTCAGACAACTTGAGAGATAGGCCACATTTTCTGACCCTTTCTTCACAGGGTCAAGAGAGGTTATTAGGGTTTTCTGTATATAACAGAACAAACTGCATTCTGCTCCAAATGTAATAAACATTAGGGACTTTTGCCTCTAAGCAAATGCTGCAAATTACAATACACATTTCAAAAACAGTGCTCTAAATCAGTTTCTACAATAACCACAGTAAGTCCTTACTACAAAGAGATACCTTATTCAGACTTCCTACAAAATGTCCTGGTTTCAGCTAGGATAGAGTTAATATTTTCTCTAGTAGCTGTGTTTTGGATTTAGTAAGAGAATAACTTGATAACATATATTGTTTTAGTTGTTGCTAAGGGATGTTTACAGAAGTCAAGGACTTTTTCAGCTTCTCATAGAAGCTGAGAGAGAGCATATACAGGACAAGCTGGCCAAAGGGATATTCCATACCACAGATGTCATGCTCAGTATACAAATGGGGGTTGGCCAGGTGCAGGAATCTGTGATTGCTGCTCGGGATGGGCTGGGCAACTGATCATTGGGTGGTGAGAGTGACTTGTGTTGTATCACTTCTTTTATCATCATTATTATTATTATTATTTTCTTTTTTTTTCCCTCCTCCGTTATTGTTCTATTAAACTGTCTTTATCTCAACCTACGAATTTCTGCCCCCCCCGCCATTCTCCGTCTTCTCCTTAACCTATAGGGGTGAGGAGGGAGTGATTGAGCAGCTGTGTGGTCCTAGTTGCCAGCTAGGGTTAAACCATGACACAAAATTACACTAATCCAAAGTTCGTATCTATCCATTTCTTAATAGTTAACACAACTAGTCATTTCTATAGCTGTTGTAAAGAGGTAAGAATTTATAAAATGGTTAATCTGAACAAAGCTTGTTTAGAACTTTTTAAAAACTCTTAAATTTAAATGTAGCATCTCCTACATTTTCCTCAATCAATAAATATTCATATATATTCCTGCTTAGTACAAATAAGCACTTTCCTATAAATATGACAGGTCTCATCTAACGCCCAGATAGAAATTTTTAAGCATTTATAGTTTATAGCAAGTCAATTTCAGAACATATCAATATACAATTTACATAAATACATACGGAAATCTTCAGTTCTAAAGGGCTATGTGTAATGTTCAGTTCATAGTTCATCAGTGGTCCTGTGTAAAAAGACAGTAGTAAAATTACTAGTAGGTAGTATTTGAGGAGCTAACACTTTCACAGCTAAAAATCCTAATTGCTTAAGTATTATACATAATTACTCACATGACAAGACAGTACGCTTCTTAATTCCAACTGGTCAATAACAGTCCAAGTTCAAAATGTTAAAAAAAGTTCTAACTTTAGAAGCCTCCATTTCTGTTGATACTTATTATACAAACCATGGTGCTACATAACACTTAATTTCATTGTTCCAAAGGTATAAAAGCAATGGCGAGATGATAATGTACAGGATGGGAAATTAGGCGGCCACAGACTCTCCCAAAATAGCATATGGTGGCTATAAGAAATGCTTAGATAAGATTCACATTGTTCAGTAGTTTCACTGAGAATAATCTACCTTGTGGTCACCTAGTTATAGAACAAGCAACTTAGAAAACAGAAGAGGTGGAAGTTTGATATGAACATTCCATACATAAAGGGGGCTTATAAGAAAGATGGAGAGAGACTTTTTACCAAGGTCTGCAGTGACAGGACAAGGGGCAACGGTTTTAAATGGGAAGAGGATTGATTTAGATTGGACGTAACAAAGAAATTCTTTACTGTCAGGGTGGCAAGGCACTGGCCCAGGTTGCCCAGAGAAGCTGTGGCTGCCCCATCCCTGGAGGTGTTCAAGGCCAGGTTGGACGGGGCTTTGAGCAACCTGGTCTAGTGGAAGGTGTCCCTGCCCAGGGCAGGGGGTTGGAACTAGATGGTCTTTAAAGGTCCCTTCCAACCCAAACCACCCTGTGATTCTATAATTCTATGACTGTATTAGAACTAAAGACTGACTGTTGCATCCAGTACTGGTTGTGGATACTAATGTAATGAATCAAATCAGGTAGCTAAAAACTAGCTCAGCAAAAATATCCTACCATCCTTCTGTACCAGCCACTTACCCTGTGCAAGCCCATTTATTCCCATTTACCAGGCAGCTGTATAAGCGCTGATGGTGGCACAGGGCAGGTGACTGCACTGAGTGGCTGTTGCAGGCCTGCCCACTTGGCAGCAGCACCAGTTTATGCTAGATTAAATTGACAAAACTGGGTTGAAAATGATAGATTGCCTGCATTAGACTTACAGACCTTGAGAAATCATCTCTACAGAGGAATTGAAAGGATTGTGTTTACACGTGCATGCTAACATACCTGCATATAAAGTTCCATCATGTTTAACAGCAACAAAATGGGAAGGCATATGTAAGAAATAACAGGAAGCATCCTGTTCACTTGCTTTTGTTTCACAATATTTTAAGTAATTAAAAATATTCTTACAAGGCTTTCTATATGTTTTAATCTCTTGTTTTATTCAGTACTGTTTATTAAAAAGAAAGTGGCTTTTTTTGTGGAAAAGAACTGGGAACTCTTAGCATTTTCCAGGGTTTTAGGTGAAGTACCCCAGGACTAAAGTTCCTGTAACTCAAAAGTTCTGTAGAAGAATCAGCAAAGGCAAGAGCAAAGGAAGTTTAAAAGAACCACATGTAAGTTTGACAATAGGATAGCCCCTGTTCTTTGACCAATACTCTAAAGTCTATATTTTAAATGAAGAACAATGCCAACAAAGACTGTACTTTTTCCACTGCTCTTATTACTTTTCTGAAAACAGAGGCTATGCAAAAAAATATATAAAAAATGACAGTAAGGTTGTAACTCCAGCTCACAAAAGCCAAGAAATTTAAAGTTAGTCTGACATTCAGTCCTTAAATCATGCAACTGTGCTTCTTTTTTAAAAAGCAACAATGCAAGTTAATGACAAGTTGTCAGCCCTAACTTTGAATTGCCTGAAGTTTGTCATTTGGTGTTTGTGTCACAACCTTAATGTTATTTAAATGTAGTTTTTAGTATCTATTATTTAAAAAGGTCTACTTTACGACAGCAAAAAGCTTTGATGGAATAAACCTCAAAGTACATTGTAGTGCTGGTATGCCACTTCATTAGAAGTAGTGCATAAAACATATGCTGTTGACAAATCTAATTCATTAAAGGTGAGATAGATGCACTTTAAAACAACTGGATGGCATCATTATCTACAGTTCCTTTTATAAATTATTCTTCTTTTCCCTTTTGACTGAACTTGTCAGTGTTCCCTTTTCAGACTGTGAATGTTTTTGCCTTAAAATTCAATACCTTCAACATGTTTGGACAAGTTAAATAAGTAGCGTATTTGCTAAAACTGAAATTGTAAGCAGAAACACTCACACTGATTATTTCACCTATATTAACTAATGAGAAATAAAATTAAGCAACAAAGTATAAGAGTTTCAGCTTTATCAAACATAAAACTTAAAAATTAAGAGAAGAGGAAATTACAAAGTACAACAGTAACATTCTGGCAGAATTTTGCATTGGTATTCAGGTGACTTGGATTTCATATTGAATTGAATTCTGCAAGAGAGAAGAAGATCACGCACATCACAGAGCTGACAGCTAGCTGACATATTTAGTTATAAAAGGAAGAATTGCTAACTATATTACTCATACTTTTAGGTAAAGACTAATATTGGTATAGGAACTAAAGGCTATAGAAGGGTCCATAAATAAAATTAAGCTGGTATTTGAAGCGTGGCCCGTCAGAGTGGTGAATTCCTTCAGCAGCCTTCCAACAGATAAAAGACACACAACTAGTCAAAAACTGATCAAACTCCATCTTAGAATATCATTGCCTGTGAGAACATGGGAATTTTTCTCTCAGCCCAGAAAGAATGAAGTCCTTCTATCACTGTGGTCCCCAAATCACAGTGCAGAAGCTTCACTGAATCAATGAAAAAATAAAGCGAAAAAGAATGCTTTTGAGGACTAAATATACCACAAGTTATGGTTAAATTCCACTAGTCACATATTCAGCAAAATTCTAAATGACACTCTGTAGAGGGAAACTAGGAAAAAAAAATAATCAAAGATTCTTAATCAAGGATTCTTCCTGTAACATAATTTTCCATTTAATTCCTTATAAAGTGACCAAAATCTATCCATTAAAATAAAATGTATAGACATTTTTGCATACAATGCCTAATCATACTACAATATGTTAATACTCTGTACAAATGTTTTGTAATGAAATAGCTGGATTAGCAACAAATTTTGTCTTCTTCAAGAAAAACCCATATACAGTACATAATATCATCCTATGTATTTCTATACAGACACATGTACACATACACATTTTCAACTATAAGTACTGTCTCAGATTAATTCTATATTGTCTCTTGCAGAGACAAGCTCCTTCCAATAAAACACTTACCCTGAAAATTTAAGAGGTGGATGTTTTACTTAGAAAAAATTGACATGAGTAACTTAAATATGGAATCACCTCTGAATATAATTCACCGAGCCCTACTTTATGCCTCCACGGACTGCAGCAAATCAGTTTCTGCAAGCAATTCTAAATGTTTAAACTAAAAACTGACAGATTAATTTACCACATTTCAATCAACATCTACCATTTAGCTCAGAAACTTTACATCATGTATGTCCAATACACTACACATGCAATTCTCCTAATTAATCTCCCCATTAATCCTCATCCTGTTCTTTTATTGTTTTGTTCCCTCTTCTGCCATACTGTCTTTACAATCCCAGGAGTGGAAGTCATATTTGTTCAAGCCTTCCACCACCAAAACATGGGAAGACTTAGCTGCAGACGGACAAGAGTACAGTGGAATCTCCATGCCAGGAGACACATTTCAAAGGCTACCTGTGTCCAGAATCCCTTAGTGAACTGAATTCAGAGTCATCCCATTTACAACATTCTTACTACTGAAAACATTCATATCCTATTGACAGCTGGTACTAGCAACTCTTCCTGTAAAGTAATTTCTTAGATGTGAAGGGGGCTTCTGTTTACCTCTAAACAACAGGGAAGTAGGAATTTGGGTACCTAAGTTCTACTCTGGTCTGCCTAATAAATCTTTGAGGATGCTGCTGGGAGCGGGGAGGCAGGAAAAGGGCAGAAACAGGGCTGGCATGCTTACAGAGTTTATGCTTATACAGAAGAGCCCATAATGCCTTCCCAAAAGAAGCTTTTGTGCTCCCCAACGTTTCCTGAAAAGATACTCTGTTCCCAGTTGGGGATTTCAGTCCTGCTCTTACTTCAGCCCTTACTGATGATCTTTATGAGCAATAATGTTGCTAACCACATTGTCCTTCTGTCAATACTGGCACTCCAGATGGGAGAAACCGCTGACAGCAAAAACCTTCTACACTAATAAATGTCATTGCTTCATTGGAAAAGTGGAAGAAAAGAGGGAGAGACCTTATCTGTGTCATTGCTTCAAATGAAGTATTTCACTCTTTTGTGCATAAGGGACTGCTGAAGCACCCCTTCTGCAAAAGGCCTAGCCACTTCCTCTGCAATCCTCAGATTATTTTCAGGAAGCTATCTGGAGAACCTCAGCAATCCTCATAAAGCTCCCAGGACTACAGATCACAAAAGGACATTGCTGTCTCTTTCTTTGAGGGAACATTTTCCCCATAGCATAGAGCGGTACCTCTGGATGGCAGAACAACGTTGATGTCTTATACCTGGGTATGCCAAAGCTAAGTAGAATGACACAGTAATGTTCACAATAACAAAACCCCACTTCTCTTAACTCCCAAGTCCACAAGTGTAATGGGAAACAATCAGGCATTAAGTAAACTTTCTTGTCCATCCAAATGAATTCTTCCCAAGACTCAGTGAGAAAAATAAAAAATTATGGATGTTCAGCTTACCTTGCATTGAAACAGATGCCAAAGCCTATCTGAAAAGAAAAACACTTTCTAATGGGAATAGGTTACTACATTAATATGATCTAATTTTTGCTATTACAATTAACTGCTATGACAGTTAATTTTGGATTTACTCCTTGCTAAATGCTGTCTGCTTTTTGAGTCTTGTAGACAACAATTTCTGATAAAATAAAAAAACCCCACCAATGAACACATTATTTTAGTACTAAATGCTACCACAATCTTCATAAGACACTAAAGAGACACTGATATCCCACAGTCACCTTGTCTTCCGTGGCAACCTGGAATTCTTAGGGATGGACGACAAACAAAGCTGTAAGAATACAAGTTACCTGCAAGATCTCCTGATGACAAGGGTTTCACCCTAACTTAAGGGACAACTACACAGTTACAAGGAACCACCACCATACTCTGTTAACCTCCCCTTAAGTACCAAATCTACGTCTGATACTAATTTTATATAATCTTCCAGTTACATATTGATAAAATACATAAATAGAACTGTAACATACTGTAGGGTATTTTGATACTAGCTTGCTCTTGTTGTACATTCGTTATCTTCCCTATTACAATTTATGTCATACCTTCTCCTAACTTCTTTTTAGCATTTTTCTTTTCTCCTTCCATCCACAATCATCTACACCTTTTGCCTGCCCTCTGTACCAACCTCAAGTACAGTAAACAGGTGAGAAGGTGAAAACTGTACATTTAACACGTTACCCCACTGGTAACATCATGTCTAACCTGATTTTCTAAAGTCTGTGAGCTGGGGTTGATGTTTATCTGCATTGTGGAGCATCAAACACGCTGTTGGCAGTTGCCTAATAAGAAATCAAACTGGGGGGGACAAGGGGTTATTGCAGAGAAGAAACCATTCTGGAATATTTTGAGTATATACATTGCTATTTAACAACATACAATTATTAGGAAAAATATATAATTTCTGCTACCATTACACACATTCACCATTCTGACTGCAGTTACTTAGGGAAGAATAACACACAAAAGACAAAGAAAATGCATTTTAAAACATATCCCAAAAATAATAAAAAAAAAAAAAAAATCAACAAACACAATCTGAATGAGCTTATGTGGATTCTCAACAAAAAAAGAAGGTGAAATGACTTTTATGAAGGAAAATTTGCTGGTCACTTCAGAATGGACCTCCTACATAGGAGAAAATATTAGAAAGTCAGTAGGGGAATTAGGTCAATCAAGTATTCCAGGCAGGTATAGCAGATTTAGGTCAGGGCAGGAGAACAGTAATCTTATTAAGAAGGAAGGCCCAAGCAGCCAGGGACTAACTCATGTCAGGCAAAGGCAAGAAACTTGAACTTTATGTGGTAGGAAAGGTAAGTATTAAATGCAAAATGAAACCATTCCACTGCCTATATTTTAAAAGAAAGACAAATCAATCAACAAACAAATAAAACCTTAGCCCAAGTCATGAGTGACTGAAAGTGCACTAAGGAAGTGGAGTTCACTAATTGATTAATAAGTGAACTCATATACATAAAGTACATAGCTTGGGATCATTTAGAGAAAAGTTATTGAACAAGTCACTGAATACCATTCTGTGGTCCCTACATTTGTCCCTCAACACTGATTCACTGACATACATTAATGGAATGTGAGTTGCCAGAAAGGCAGGTGAATGCAAGGAGATAGAAGATCGGCTGAGCTTACAATGATCAGAAAAAGAAATGTTCTATCTAAGAAAAATGGTTACAAGAAAGAAACACAAATGAAATCCCCTGAAAAGATCATAAAGATGTTTTTACGTAAGTACACAGTTATGATAACTGAGAGTTTACATAATCAGTAAGGCTTGAAGAAAAGCAACAATTTTCACAATGCTTGTTCTGCCGTTCCTATATTCATCAGCTCATGAAAGAAACTACAAGTATGCTCATAGAAGAACTATTATTACTAAGAAGCGATTCTAGCTGCTGTGGATTTATATTATGTTTATATTATTTCTAATTCTTGTAATTTGTTATCCCTATAGAAGAAAATTTAAATTCCTTCACTTTTCAACAAAGCCGGAGTCAGTGCTTCATACTGAAGACAGACTTACAAAATGGACTTAAAACAGGGCATAAAGTTAGATTTTTCTCCACATGAAGGCAGTGTGGAGACACTTCATACTGTTTTAGCTTTTATGACTGACTTTTCAGTGTAGCTTCTGGTTTTCTTTCCAAAGCTGTGATTACTAAATGTTTGACCAAAATTTGCCTATGGCAGTGTGATTTTTGTTTTGTCAAATTATACTGCTTAAACAAGTATACACATATTACGCTGAAGCAACAGAAGAAAAAAGCTCTAATGAATAATTTTTTAAACTCTGAAATTGTTAATCAGTCAACTGATAAACTTCTTTGTCTGATAGAAAATATTTTAAGCACATAATGCAAAATATCCTCCACTAGATAAAAAAATCTGTCAGATCATATTTGACAATGGAAAAGATGTTTATGCATGGATCGTATCACTATCAGAATTACTGCAAGAAATTACATGTAATTGTCAACACAGGAAGTCAAAAGGCTAGTGAGGGACAAAAAACGCAAAAAGAAATCCCCAAACTCTAAGTTGCAAAGTGAAGGATAAAGTGGTGAAGGCTTATAGAAAGAGGTTGTGAGATTTAAGGACAAGGTTCAACAGTGATCACATTGATCATGGCAACACCAGTGAGGCCTGAAGAAAGATAACTAAACCTATTATGTGAAGTAAAATAGCTACCTATGCAAAAATGGAAAAACTGAAATTTCAAGGCAAAAGACATGGTAGTAACACAACTATGTGTAGAACATAAAGGAGACAAAAAGCATAAGGTAGAAAGCTAGCACAGTGGAATGAAAAAGAAATTTCTCTTTTTTGTCTGTCTAGGAAACTAAGAAAGAAGATGTCTGATAGACATGGGCACCTGAAGCACTGTAAGTAAACTCTTTCTGGAAGAGTAAAAGGAATACTTATTTCTCTGATCTTGGCTTCTTAAAGAACTGGGGACGTGGGAGCTGTACAGCCATTCTTGATAATCCTTAAAATGTAATTAGAAATTTTGTAAGTTAAATACCATTTGTATAGCACTGAAAATCACTTCTGAATTCTTTTTAAAAGATGTCATATGTACTGTAGAAGATAAAGTGTAAAAGTGGATATTCATCTAAACTCAAACAGCTTAAATATAGTTTATAATACTGAGCAACTGAACCATATATTTGACACATTACAAGCACAAAGAAACCTAGAGACACTGAAAAATACTCCAGTTAAAAAGACTGCTCCCTAGACCATGAGACGTAATATTAACCCTTGTAAATATGAGAAAACATAATGAATTAAGAGATATCTAGCTACTACAATGAGATCATGAGGATGGAAAAGGAGAAAATATTTTAGGCTTATTATGAAAAAATTATTAATAGAGGGAGGGGATAAGTGAAATACAAACTTATCAGACATCCCTAAAATGAAGGTAAAAACATGTTCTCAATTTCTTAAAGCTACACTTCAGTAACAACATATTTTAAAGTGAAAAAAGACATGAAATATTTGAGGTCTTAGTTATTTTGATTCAACGTATTTTATATGCCAGAGACAAACAAAAAAAAAAAGCTAGAAAATATTTAATTCTCAAAGGTAACAAGTAGGCAACATATAAGTACGCAACTTCTCCACTAGTAGCTAGTTTACAGTACTCTGTGCCAAACTTTATGGTACTGTATGCTGAAGACTTCTCCAGCCTGTTAAGGGCCCTGTGGCATAACACTGCTATTAGTTATTCATTAAGTAAGGTCAATAGTTAGTACTAGTTAATAAGAATTAAATTGTTAACCTTAAAAAATACTAATCCAAACATTATTTATTTCAGCTTTACCAGAATAAATAAACCCAGAATTATTTGTTCATATGAACTGGTTTCCTAGTTTTTAAACAAGATAAATTTTGACTATGAAATAGAAAAATATTTAGGGACAATAGATTAAATGTGGTCTAAACTTTAGATTACATTTTATAAAACAAACATAGGTTTTTGATTTTCTGCACTCCAGTTTCAAGAATTAAAATGAATACCTTTACAGTGCTGACAACTCAATAGTGAAGGTATAAAGGCACAACAGGTACAAAACAGAAAATGCAAGTAATCTTCATTGTCAACCAAGAAATGCATGTAATAAATACAGCCAGTTAACTCCAAATTAGAGATTTTACAGTGCCACTTAAATCAAAAACTGATGATAGAGGTTGTTCATGGTTACTTCTTCATGCTTGCACACAAAAATATAGCTGCAGTGTTAATGGAACAGAAGATGGGGAAAATTTCAGTAAGCATTAAGGGTACTAGAACACTATAAACAGCAACACAAGACCCATCTGAGGCCCAGAAGAACTCTTTTTCCATTTTGATATTTGGGAAACTCAGACAGGTTTAAAACCAAGTCTCCAATTGCTCCAAATTTTAGATGTCTGAAGCTAGGTGAGTTTGGGTTTCTTTCCACAGGAATACCTATGTATACATTGCTTCTGCTGATCTAAGTTGCAGTGACAAATGCTCAGCACTTGTGAATGCTTTGCCATACCTTTCTCAGTTTACAGGTCTTAAATATGAAACAGCTACCTCAATGAGTACAAAGTGACTTGTCCACTATCGCATAAGAATTTTATAGAAGGGTAGAGAGTAGCATTCAGTCCTCTAAGGAGGCAATTCAGTCATCTTTTTTTTGCTTGAATCATGATGTGTGCCTTCTACTCTCCAACTGTATAAAAAAAGGAATAAAAAAGAGAATGTTCTACAAAGCTAATTGTATTCATTATAAAGCACTAACAGATTCCTTGCGCACTATCCATTCAGTGCATTCAATGTAACAGGAATCAAGTCAAAAGTCATCTCTCCAATACACAGGGAGCTAAAGTCTCACAAACAATCATAATCTTGGCATTTCTACGTTCTAAATGGAGTGCTTGAGGTACAATCTGAGTATTATTTTGACCTTTTCACGTTGATTTGTAATTTTAAAAAAATCAAACCCCGACTTCCATAAAGAGGAGTCGGCACCAACTTGATCGGCGGGGCAGGAATCCCTTCACCAAAATATGTGCCTTGATTACCTGTTTGCAGCACCATCTGGTCATCTTCCCTGAGGATCAGCCATCACGTGGCACAAGACCCTCTGAAAGTTTCTCTCGGATACAGAGAAAAGGGTACTGAGGATCAGAAATCCTCGGTCCCTTTCCTGGCGCCCACACAGACCCTGTTCCAGAGAGGAGACTTTCAGCCTGCACCTACACCGAACTCCACCTGGTTCCTGTCAGCTTCCTCTACTCAGCGAGGTCTCTTCCGTCTTCCACCCCTACTAGACCGCTTTCTACTCTTTTAACTCTTGCTGAGCAACAGAAACGGGGATTTTTCAGAGGCTCTGAGGCGGCGCCGGCGTGTTTCCCAGCCCGCCCTCCGCCACACGCCCCCCGCCCTGGGCACCCCGTCCTCCCGGCCTGAGGGAAGGCCTCTCCTTGCCGCCCTGCGCTCAAGCGCGACGCCGGGCCCGCCGCACCGCACCGCGCCGCTCGGCTCCGGCGGGGCCGCCTCAGAGGGGCGGGCGCCCACGGGACGAGCCTCGGAAACGCGCAACACAGAGGAGGCGGCCGCAGGGGACTCCGTGGCGGGTGGCAGCGGACCCCAGCCTTGTCCCGCACGGTGAGGGGAGGGGGAGGGCAGCCCCGCCGGGGGGGCCACTTACCCGGCCGGGCTCCCCCCGCGGCTCCGAGCCGACAGCCCCGGCGACCGCGGAGCGTCAGTGACAACGGCCCGGAACGGCGGCGCCGCCACATCCGGAGGCGGGGCAGGGGGAAGGCGGGAACGCGCTGGGGCGCAGCGCCCGGCACGGCCCGAACCGGCCCGGGGGGTGACAAGGCTCCCGTTCGCCCGCCAGCCGCCCCCATGGCGTGTGTACGTGAGCGCGGGCGGGCTTCCCCCGCCGCCCGGGACCGCCGGAGAGCCCGCCGCGCCTCAGCGGCGCTTTTCCTGTGGGGCCTCCCCTGAGGGCGGGCGGCTTTACCTCACGGGGGGCGGCGGGTGGCCGCGCCGTTCCGGCCTCTGCCGGGCGGGCGCGGGGGGCTCCTCGCCTCCCTCCTGGGCGTGCGGGGAGCCGGGGTGCCCACCCCGGGCGGGGGCGGGGCTCCGTCCGTCGCCGGCCACAGTTTGGGGTCTCCGGCCTACGCCGTTACCGCCTCTCGGGCGTCCCGACCGTGGCAGCCAGCGACGGCTTCACCTGTGGTGTACCGCCGTCGGGTAGTGCGGGGTCCTCGCCGTGTTTTTTTTCCGTTTTCATCGGAAAACGAGTAGGAAGTATTAGTAAGATCGTGCACGCAACGTTTCGTGATGTGAATTTTGTGTGTTAATGTCTCCTTTTGGTTTGTTTTTAACAGATGGGAAGTGGCAGCCAGAAACGGATAATCCAATTAACTGGATTTAAAAACCAAGAGAAAAAGGCACTTCTCGAATGGCTTTTCAAACTGGACTGTGTTTTTTTAGATGATAAGGTATTGTTTACTAAAGTACCTGATAGCTAGAGCAGAAAGAAGAAATGTGAGCCTTAAAAGAAGGACTGTGCAGTAGTTAACGTTGTGCATAAATAGCCAAGAAAGTTAAACAGTTTCCAGTGATCCAAGTACATTGTTTTGTTTTTGTTTTGTTAGAAATACAGAAATTGTACGCATCTTATAGCAAAAAAACTGTGCAAGAGTGAAAAGTTCTTAGCTGCCTGTGCTGCAGGTGAGTAAAAGATTTGCTGTAAAATTTTGTAGGATCATAACACAGGGCCTTAACTTTGATTTTTAACATAGTACTATGTTCAAATTCTGATGTACTTCTTTTTGGTTTGGATTTTTTCCTGTCATCTTCCTTTATTTCGTCTGCATCTGTTCCCAAACAGAAAGCTTTGTTATGTATTAGTTAGATCGTGAAGTCGTATCCAAATGATACAGGTGCTTAAAAATGGGTTGCTTGAAAAGGAGGCAGAGTATGGACACCTGTAATCAGCATGGATTTTTGACATCAAATGCACATGGAACATTCACTGGTAAAGGTCACTGTAAGTTCCAGCAAGAGAAAATTTCAGGTTTTTACCATTCTGACAGAAGCCTCTTGTCTTTCCTCTTGCTTTTCTTTTACCTAAGGCCTGATGCTGAAGGCCCATACATAAGCAACTAAAATGCTTTTAGATTAAGAATTCTGTATTTTTTAAGATTTCTTAATAGACACATTACCTGGAAAGATTTTGTGATGAGTTCAAGAAATCTTGTGGATTTACAAGATTTCACAATATCAATATATTAACTAGTTAATCTTTATGTTCCCTATATAATATTATACCAAAGTGTTAAAGCACTATTTAGGATGGATAATCTCAAATGTAAGAGTTAACAAATAATTAAGCATAGGTTTGGGTTTAGAGATTAATGAAAATTTCTTGATTTCATATTTGTACTTGCATACTATATTAGTAGGTATTTTCAATCATCTATTGCGGCTAGAATGTGTGTGGGGGTGTGTGTATATATATATACACACACATACACATGTGTGTGTATATATATATACATGGATGATTCCTTGTATTAATGTAAATTTCTAAGTGCACTCCTATCATAAAGGAAATAGACCAAAAGTTTCCGTAAGGGAAACAGTATTAAAATGCAGAAAGATTTCTGGCATAGCACTTCATTTTAACTGTTATAAACCTTTGTGTTAATGTTTTCGTACTTCTTGAGATTTAAAACATCTGGAGGTGTTTCCTGGAACTGAGTGGAAATTATATATGTGGTGTCCACATGGCAAAGCAAAACTTGTTTCTATACTTGCAAATCTTCTCCAGTCCATCTAGTACTTTTTAATCTTGGAAGAGGTGCCCTTGATGGCAGAGAGTGTGTTCTTTCCTACTGCAGTTTTTCCCAAGTAAGTGTAAAAGATAATGTTTAAACCCATTTAGAACTCCCTAGAGGTGGGCAGAAATAACTAGCAAGGATGCCAGTCATCATGGACTTCCTAGCTGGCAGAAGTTTTGAGATGGAAACTTTGAAATGAAAGTGATTTTTAACATACAGGTTGTGCGCAGCATACCTTTTCCAGTCGCAAGTCTACTGGTACCTATGCTAGGTTACGCAGAAGTACCATCTGTGCTCCTGCACTGAGACATTTTGCCAGTCAACCCTGCTGTTCTGTGAAACCAATTAGGTTCACACAATTCAAGTCAATTTCTCTTACAGTATCTTCTGTAGGCAGTGTTTCAATACAGGAGCAGGGTACTAACCACGGCTCTTGACCTGAACCTGTAAGAAGAGAGAGACAGGGAAAAAGGGGAAGATCATT
Source organism: Burhinus oedicnemus (assembly GCA_008921705.1). Taxonomy (NCBI): domain Eukaryota; kingdom Metazoa; phylum Chordata; class Aves; order Charadriiformes; family Burhinidae; genus Burhinus; species Burhinus oedicnemus. The sequence goes on from VFFE01007738.1 coordinate 1,480,032, forward strand.
ACATATGGTATCAAAGGCATACATGCGGAAGATGAAAGAGGAGAGGCGGAGGAGGTGGAGCCAAGGGATGAGAGAAAAGGATGTGAAAAGAAGAAAGGGGAAAGACAAAAGTCTAAAACTGTATCCCCCTTAATATTGGTATTCACTACAGTTGCAGTGCAAGTAATATTAAGAATATGTAAAAGAAACAGCTTACATGCTAAAACCTTCGTTCCTCTTCTTAATCATTAGTGGTAAAATATTTCTCCATTTTACTACATTTTAGTACATTTGTAAAAGTGTCAAATGATATTAAAAATAAAGGGCTAAGCAAGGTTCTGTGGAAGTCATAAGAACAAAATCTGGGATGCTGAAAAATTCCATTTGCAGATTTTTGAGAAGATAGACAAGTATTTTATCTAGGAAGGGTAAAAAGGTACTTCATCGTTAAAAGAAAACAGTAAGATCATTTTCAGTGGCATTGTGAGATTTCTGATTTTAAAGTGTGAAGAGGAGAACTCTTGTAGTAGGAAGAAGTTTTTAAAATGGTACTTAAAATTCCAGGTTTTATTTGCACAAGAAAGGTTGAAGTTAATTTTATATTAGATCTTCAGCTGATTGCCATTTGTCTGCACAAAAAGTCTTTTGTGGTTGACAGTTCATTTGCTTTTTAGGAAAGTGGATACTAACTAGGGAGTACATAATTAATAGTGCCGAAAGTGGCAGATGGCTTGATGAAACAACGTACGAATGGGGATATGAAATTGAAAAAGACACCCATTATTCACCTCAAATGCAATCTGCACCTAAAAGATGGCGCGAAGAACTGACACACTCTAGTGCTCCAGGGGCCTTCCACAGATGGAAAGTTGTCCTCCCCGTTAAGGAAGGTGATAAACAAATGGCGTCTATTAGAAGGTAGGAGGATCTATCTTAAAGCTTAAATAACAAACGATGGAACATTTACTGTATGGTCGAACACATTTTTGTTCTTCTATCCCAGTTAATTTGGGCCATAACAACCTCCAGCTCTTCAAACTCCGAATTGTTTTTTATTAATATACTTTCATACTTTTTATAATAAAATGACTTTAAATCTTTAACATCACTACTTTTCTTTCTTTATAGTATAGTGACAAAAATAACACGCATTCTCATATGTTTGCATCTTAAGTAAACTGCTTACAGAAACTTTCTTCCTGAGGCAAGGTACATAGGCTTACATTTTTTATGAGTAATCGTTTATTTTGTGTGGATGTTATATTCAAATAGTAGCTGGAACAGGATTCATTATTTCACTTGGATAGGTGACCTGACCCAGCTGTGAACTGTGTCAGATGGGTCTGGGCCATACTGTGACTGACCTGGTCAGTTTTTGTGTCACGTCTATGTAACAGCTTCTTGTAGTTCTGAAGACCTGATTTGTGCTGTAATAGATGTTTCTGATATGATGTAAATACAGGTAGTTCAGAAGGGAAAGGACAAAAGTACTGAAGTGCAAGAATTCTGGGACTGCTTTTTTTTTTTTTCCCATTTTCTTCCTACACATTTGGATTCTGTGGTTTAAATACTACATTGAATCGCAAACAGAGCATGTTAAGTAATGTTTGTTTCTACTGCAGTAAAAGCAAACATCCCCTGTCACTGTTTTAGAGCTTTACGTTCATTGCAGGCACGGATAGTGTCCTACTGTCCTCTGCTGAAATCCCAGTTAGTTAGGAGTACTCCTCAGGTCTGGGCATGCCACAGATGCACAGGCAAGAAGGGAAGTGCTGTTTGGTTGATGGTACAGGGCTGCATGCTGCATCGCAGAGTGCCTGGTTATCTGCAGTTCATAAAGACAAAGTGAGGTGCAGCTGAAGTTACCATCTTCTGATTCTGCCACCTGAAAACGTTCTAAGTATGCTGTTTTCTTGTCTGAGCAGAAGAGTTTACTACTTGCTGTCTTGCAGAAAGATGCACTCGTCCTGCTAGACTTGTGAAAAATGCTGTTTCTTTTTCTGTAAAAACTGCTTATGCAGATCCTCATGATACCACTATTGAAGTGCTGTCTCGCACAACTCTGTGTTCGCAATAGAAATAACCTTTAACAGGAACTACATCAGCGAGACCAGTGAACAGGCGGTTCTGTGGAATGAATCTCTCTTTCCATACTGTTTCCCATACACCAACATGGGGATCCTTTTACTCAGTCAGAAAACACTGAAAGGTAGATATTTTTTGTCTCCAGCAAGTACTGTTTTCAGACATACAGGCCACTATAGCTTTGGGGAAAGATTGATTTTTCTGTCATATTTACAACACTTGTGCCTTTTCTCCCCACTTCTATGCTTTTCCTGCCTTTAGTGTGTAGCTGTTGGATGGGTAGGTGTGTGAGACCAGCATCCTTTTCTTTTTACATACCTGGATTATGAAAAATAAAACATATATCCAGCATGTCAAGAGACCTTATTTCTTCCACCGTTTTTTTTGTCTGGGGCATCTTTTATAAAAGATAAGAATAGCTGCAGCTTTACAACTCTGGAAATTGCCCCTGGGGAAACTCTTACGTGTAATGGTGTCCCAAAGACAATCAAATCTGTTTTCTGTGTATGATACTGGACAGCACTCAGTTCTGTAAATGACTCCAAAATGAAATAAAAAAGTGTATTTGCATTATGAAAATATCATGTCACAGTTCAGAAAAGCAGTGTTACATTTTTGGTAACCACTTAATTTATTGCAAAACTTAATTGAAAGACCATCGTCATTGTGGGGGACATAATGCAATAAATCATAGGTGCTGTGATGAAATTTTATCTTTGAAAAAGTGCACAAGTAAAGTTTTCTATCACGTATATAGGAAGCTTATGTAGATTTTAATTAATAGTGTTAAATTGTGAAGAGAAGGATGTCTTGTTAAACGGGTTATTAAGCACCTTTTTATCCTCCTAATGAAGGCTGGGCAGTGCGTTACATCTAGAACCCTTGTTCTCTTGCACTTGCATGCTTGTAGTTTGTGAATGATGATGTAGCTTTAGGCAGTATTAATATAATGCAGTAAATACTTTTTTCCATATATGTTTATTTAGAGTTCTTCAAGCTGGAAAGGCAACCGTATGTTCGTCTCAAAATGCAGAGTGCAATGTAACTCATATATTCATCAATAATAAAATTCTTCCTATGCAAAACAAAAAATGTCTCTCTGAAGCTCGGTACTACCCTTTGCAATATCTAGGAGATTACCTTTTTGAGGTAAGTAAATTTAAAATAGTACCTAAAATTAGTTTTTTTATTCTTAGCATTTTATGTCAGGTTTACTGATTACTGTAAGTAATGCGGCATTAGTAATAGAGGGGAAAATGATGAGCCTGAATGTTTTGTAATTTGATTAAAGGTAACACAACTTTCTGATGCTGGGACTGTTTATCCAAGAGAAGAGAAGGCTCATGAGTCTATATAAATACCTGAAGGGAGGGTGTAAAGAAGACAGAGCCAGGCTGTTGTCAGGGATGCCCTGTGACAGGACAAGAGGCAATGGGCACAAGCTGGAGTACAGGAGATTCTGTCTGAAAATCAGAAAAGAGGGGGGTTTTTTGGTTTTTGTTTTGTTTTTTTTTAACTGTAAGGGTGATGGAGCAGTGGAACAGGTTACCCAAAGAGGCTGTGGAGTCTCCTTCCTTGGAGATATTCAGAAGCCATCCAGGCGTGGTGCTGGGTAACTGGGTGTACATGGCATTCCTTCGGCTGAGGGTTTGGACTAGATTCCTTCCAGAAATCCCTTACATCTTCAACCATTCTGTGACTCTGTAATAGAAAAATTATCTTTCCAAAAGGGAGCGTTCTGTTTTGGATCTAAAGAAATAACACCAAGGAAGTATACATTATTTCTTCTTCATGTTCTTCCTTGGCTCCTGCTTTGTGCTACTATTACTGGAAAAATTAATTAGACTCCAGGGGGAAGTTCCAGTGTAGGTGATCATCAACTAAAGAGTTATTCACAAAATACCAAGAAAAAAAATATCATTTTTCATTTATATTTTCTTTATTTTAGTAAGGATTTCAAATGTGTATCTGTCTACGTATGTATGTGAATATATATATTTTTAATTGGGTTTGGCACACACTGTTAACCTGTATTGTAATGGTATCTTCATGCTTCAATGTAATCAGTTCTTTTGTCAACTGACCTCAATTATTCTACCTTTTTTTCATAATGTTCTAGATAGACTGTGGTAAAAAAGTCTGTAGATTATTTTATTGAGATTCAGATTCTTAACTCCAAATCAGTTTGCTAGCAGTCCTTCATGGCTGGAAAGAACTGGAGGTTGCAATATGAATTTTGTAAGGGAATGGTATACTAGGCAGAGAAACTTCACTTAGACCGTTTCTGTGCTAGGAGTCTAAGCTGAGCTGGTCACCTATGTTCCCTTTTTGGTCAATGCACTGAGATTGATGCTGCAAGAATTACAATTTACAAAAATAGTTGTACGAACTGCTATCTGAGCATACCTTTAACTCTCCATTATTGTAGAAAGATCATCACTTTCAGACAAAATTAAACAAAATTAGTTTAGACTACAACGAGCAACTCAATGAGAACAGGTTAGCATGCCAAGAGGACTTGTTAAGAATGTCTCATAGACCAACAGATTATATGCTGTAATGCTTCTCCATTTGCAGAACTGTCATCCTTGGAGTCAGAAGGGAGGTAATTTGCTATGTTTCAGAAAATATTAATGAGTCCTTACAACTCAAATCACATGATGGTCACATATGCAAAGACTAGATTTAACTTCATCTCTTTTCATGTTAGAAAGCCTGTCGTCATTCATGACAAAACTTTCTCTTTTACTATTCAAAAGTGTTAAATTCTTGAGAATTCAAACTCCTTATTTCTGGGTTGCTAGAAGACAATTCTCCGAAGTCCCTATAATAGCTTTCTTCTGTTAACTAAAGTAGAACATGAGACAGTACATCATCAGATCCACTAAGACATGAGGACCTGGATGGACCTTATTTGAAGAGGGAAGCCACAATGAAAGTCATCATTCCAGAGAGACAGAGTTTTTTGTTGGAATGGCTAAGCCAGATGAAGCATCCAGTGCGCTATCAAATGGTTCAGAGTGTTAGGTTTACCATTCAGCTCCAAAATTGGATCAGGAGTTAAATTTACAGTGATGCAAAAGATAAGGCAGAGCAAGAAAAACAGCTTGTTTCTCTTTCTTTCTTTCATCTTTCCGTCTGAAATATGAGGGGACATGTCACTATTTAGTGAATTTTCTTGTATGTGCAGAATTCACTAGAACTAGATTTTTTCCTTACTGTTTCCCTTGAGAAAGAGAGAGATGCCCCATCATTCATAGTTATTTGCTTACCAGATGCACTGTTCACTGTTGACTCAGATGCACTGTTCAGAACTTCTTAGCATTTTGACCTGGAACTACTCAAAGGCCTCAGAAGATTCTTTAAGTCTCGTAGTTCCTCAGACTGTGGGATGATTCTAGTCTATTGCTAATTGAAGATACTACCTTTGAGAGCAAGTAGGAGCTAAAACTGTGTTTGTTACTAGGAATAACCAACTTTGGAAAATCCTTTGGATTCTTAAAATCAAAGCATATACTTTGCTCTTCCTGTTTCAACGAGCAGTAAAGCTGTTACAAAAGGGTGAGAAGAGAGTTGAAAGGTCTTAATGTTTACAGCCTGAATAAAACACATATCAATGTGGGATCTCAGTCTAGTGCTTCCTCTCTTAATGAAACTTGTTCAGGGAAACTATTCTCTATTACACCTTTCAGCTAAGATAGACATTTAAATTTAATAGACGAATGAGTGTCCGGTTTTTATGGCTACTTCACCTTTTATTGATCTCTATGAGAATGAAGTGTTTCTTGCTATGCACCCTGAATTCCTCCCAGGTGTGATAACAGGTTTCCATCTTAACCAGTCCATTAACTTGCACGTATCTTTTTTTTCTTAGATTTCATTAAAGTAACTCACCTCAGAGGCCAAGAGAGCATTAGCTTTCTATTTAAATGCATCTAAAGAACTCAGAAAACTGCCAAGACTCCTAGTCTCTTAAAAGGAAAAGAATAAAACACAGGCAATCAAATCACAACACTTGTCCAAATGTATTAGGCTTTATCAAAGAATGTTATGGACATGCTCTTTTCTCTCCCTCCCAGAAGTACTTGGCACATAATTCATTAGAATGTTCCAACTTTGTAAATTTGTAGTCCTGCTATTTGACTGCTACTTCTAGCAAAAATAAATACCCCCCTTCCTCCCCTAAACACCCACATATATGTCCAAATGCTGAATTCAGCAAAACAGTATTATTTTCTTTTTTTCAGTGGAACTTCACTGATGTTTAGATTATTCTTGCTGTGATTTTTTTTGAACCAAGTCTTTGCTTCATCTTTATATTTCATTATCTGTTCTTACAATCTCAACCTCATAACTCTAGTGTTAAAATACTCTGTGGGATTGTCATTAATGATTTGATCCTACAGATGTCAAATTTATTTTTTCAAGATATTAAAACACATGCATGATTTTAGGGACCTAGTCTCCTACTTAAATTTAAACAGAGACTTCAAATGCTTTGTGGGATGCATGCTGGAATTCATAAAATTTTGCCAAGGTGGTGCTATAAATTGTTTGAATATAAGTATTTTTATAAGCATGTCAAAAATAATGTGCAGAAAGTGCCACAAGAAGTAAAGGCTAGTTAATGCATCAGACTTCAGTTATCCCTGGCTCATCAAAAGCTATTTAGAGCTCTTTTCAAGTTGCCAAAAATACTTTACTCTGTTCTGTAATGTGCAATAAACTCAGTATTTGTTTATAAATATAGTTATGCATATGCCAAATACTTTTGGGTTGAATGATACATTTAAGGGAAAATCTGAAAACAGGATGAAACGTGTAGTGTTTGAAACTGTATCTTGAAAACTTAAAAGTATGAACTGTTCATGGCTTGCATCTTGCCATTGCATGCGCTACTGTGGTTTTTTGCCTACTGTTATTTCCTGTATTACCCATACGTGATTCACCCGTCAGATTTAGGTATTTGAATTAGAAGTCAAGCTACCCCAAGCCTTCCACACCTGCTCCCAATAAAAAATGGCCATCAATGCTGTCACCAAGAGGAACGCTTCACCTGTATCTATGTTCTTAACTCATCACAGTGCAGGAGGAGGCTGGTTTTGTAGTTAGATGTGTATTTGCCTAAAACAAAAGTGATGTTTTATTCATAGTCTCTGTGTCTTTGATGAAAAGCATACATTGAAACTTATAGCGAAATTTGTTGTTGTCATATCCTGAAATAGCTTTTAACTTTTTTTGTAGTTATTTTTTGCTAACAAAAATTATTTTGTGGCTTCACTGAGAGTCTTTTCAGAATGAGTTGGAAACCAGTTTGAGAAATACTTCCTCATTCCCTCATTTCCATTACGGAAACACAGCCACAGGGATTGGGTCAGAGTTAAAGTCAGTTAGGAAAAATAATTGTGGGGACGCTTACATTGATAATTCCTATGCTATAGCTTCCGACAACATCAGTGTTTTGTTTCCAAAACACTCACCAGCTGTTTATCTGGCATATAGACCCCTTTTACATAAGCATACATATGCACACAAGGGTTTACAATACAATATATAGAAAGAGTTAGCACGTAAAAGCTGGTTTAGAGCATTAGCTTTGAAACTAAAAAAATTGGTATTTGTTTGCTTTGCACAGAATGAGATACAAGATACTGAAGATATCCAGATGAACCATTTCCTGGCTGCACAAGAAACCAACCAAATAATATCTAACATGCAGCTCGCCAAAATGAAAAATGCTATTATAAAACATATGTATTTTGCTGCAGTAAGTAACCATCAGTTAATACTTTCTTAGTATAAAATGTAAAATGTATATTATTAAATTTATCTTTCATTATAGTACTAAGCTAATAAAGTAGGTATTTTAACATCTTTTGAAACAGTAGTAATGCCTTTTAACCTGTTTCATAATCACATATTTACTATATATACCATTAGCTAAAAAATAATTTAGTAGCGGTAATTGGTAGGCGTGTGTGTGGAAGACATGGTGGACTGCTTGAAATCTTGGAGTAATATACAAGATAAGCAGTAGCTAATATTGTTCAACAAAATGTCATTGGATTACAACCTTTCTATGACTTTCCTGTTACATAGCTGAATTACATATTTTTAACACTAACCTTATCCTAGAGCAAATATTTTATTGATTCATATGTTTTTTATTACAAGTAAAAAACAGAGCTAAATGCACTGTTTTAATGTTGTCACATATCTAATCCTGATAAACGTGCTACATTAATAATTAAAAACATTATTTCATATCTAGAAAAACAATTAATTACTTTGAGTTAGGATATATTATCTCTGTAAGATACAGTGATATTTTTTAATGTGGTTAAGTGGACTAAATCTAGTAAAGCTGTCCTTAAATAGGAATCACATAAACAAGAAGCAGAGAATAACAGGAAAAGTGGGGAGAAAAATAGCCCATATTATTTTCCTTTTAGGTCACTAATCCTCTATTTCATAATTTTGCCATCCAAATATTAAAAAGATAAATACATTGCTATGTTGAATGTTTTGCTTGAACTGTGTTTAATAAAAGTGGCCATTTTGGAGGTTTTATACAGTATTTATTGAATATGTTTATTGGTCTCTAATGTGCAGCTTGACTTTATCCTGTTTTACAGGCTGTTAAGCACAGATTTGTTCAAAAAGACCAGCTGAATAAATGCAATCCAGAGGTAAGGATTCTCACAAAGAGGGAATGTTACATATATGAAATTTTCTTATGAAGTTAGGCAAACATACCTTCATTGAGAAATTAGCTGTTGAAGAAATATTTTAAAATATTTATGTTATCAAAAACTAATAAAATTATTGAAGAGTTAAAGAGCATCATTGGAATACTGTTGAATTTTGTTCATTCTTACAGTGCTTCTAGTACTGTCCCCTGTATTACAAAGAAACTCTTTAATCCTCCTGGTTAAGAGAACTTTACCTGTTAGTGTTAGAAGAAAAGAAGCAAAGATGCCCTAATGTGATTTAGAGCATCTTAAAATATTCAGGCACTGTATTTATGAATAGAATCATAAAATAGTTTGGGTTGGAAGGGATCTTTAAAGGCCATCTAGTCCAAACTCCCCTGCAATGAGCAGGGACACCTACAGCTAGATCAGGTTGTTCAGAGCCCCGTCCAACCTGACCTGGAATGTTTCCAGGGATGGCGCATCCACAGCCTCTGTGGGCAACCTGGGCCAGTGTCTGACCACCCTCATTGTAAAAAATTTCTTACTTATATCTAGTCTGAATCTCCCCCCTTTTAGTTTAAAACCATTATCCCTTGTCTGGTTGCAGCAGGCCCTGCTAAAAAGTTTGTCGCCATCTTTCTTGTTGGCCCGTTTTAGGTGCTGGAAGGCCTCAATAAGGTCTCCCCAGAGCCTTCTCTTCTCCAAGCTGAACAACCCCAACTCTCTCAGCCTGTCCTCACAGCAGAGGGGCTTCAGCCCTCAGATCATCTTTGTGGCCTCCTCTGGACCTGCTCCAACAGGTCCATGTCCTTCTTGTGTTTGGGGCTCCAGAGCTGGAGGCAGCACTGCAGGGCAGTCTCACAAGAGCAGAGCAGAGGGGCAGAATCCCCTCCCTCGCCCTGCTGCCCACGCTGCTGGGGATGCAGCCCAGGATGCAGTAGGCCTTCTGGGCTTTGAGTGCACATTGTCAGTTCATGTTGAGCTTTTCATCCACCAGTACCCCCAAGTCCTTCTGGGCAGGGCTGCTCTCCATCCCTTGATCCCCCAGCTGGGGGTTACCCCGACCCATGTTCAGGACCCTGCACTTGGCCTTGTTGAACCACAGGCCCACTTCTTGAGCCTGTCCAGGTCCCTGTGTATGGCATCCCGACCCTCAGGCATGTCAGCTGTTCCGTTCAGCTTGGTGTTGTCTGCAAACTTGCTGAGGGTGCGCTTGATCCCACTGTCCGTGTCATTGGTGAAGATTTGAACAGTACTGGTCCCAGTATGGACCCCTGAGGGACACCACTCATCACTGGTCTTCAACTGGACACTGAGCCATTGACCACCACCCTCTGGATGCGACCATCCAACCAGTGCCTGATCCACCTAACGGTCCACCTATCAAATCTGTATCTCTCCAATTCAGAGAGAAGGATGTTGTGGGGGACCGTGCCAAAGTCCAGGTAAATGGACTGTATTGCAGTAAAGAGAAAGTATACACAACTTTTTGCAGTGCTGATATGTTTTTGGTAGTAGGGACAAACTTTAGCTAAAAGTTGTCTTGCTTTAGAGGGAAAGAATAGTTGTTCTTACAGGATAAGCCTTAAAAATCATCATGCTGGTTGTAGAGTGCACAGATTAGAATTAGAATACATTATGTTTTTCAGTCCTGTTTTCATAACTACTTTGACTTAATTTCTCTTTTTACTATTTAGTTAATTTCTCATTTTTCTTTCTATTAAGCCAAATATGTGCCATAAATCAGGTACAAGTCAGCAACATGTTTTATTAAGTCTTTGTCATATTTTAAGTAAATAAATATGTTCAAAGTTTTCCCTTTTCTATCTCTAACACCAAGAATAAATCTTTAAATAATGTTGAAACGTTACCTCTTAGTACTTTAAAATCATTATACATAGTAGGTATGAGCTACTGTAGTTTATATGGTAACTTGTGTTATTTAAAAGTTAAAATGGGAGACAATACCTATTAGCTTTTTGTATTTCTCAGTAGCTGAAGATTTAGTATCTTCATGAGCCGTACTACGTAAGTAGTTACTTGATATATAAATGAGGTCCCAGTCTGACAACATGAGCTCTCAGGCTTCACAGAAATCTCTTTTTACCTGATTTCTTTCTATTGATACAATAAGGAAGGGAGGAGAAAAATGTTTTTAAAACATGAGCCTTTGTCATTGTCCAACAGTACTGTTAATGGGCAAAACCTATGTTCATTTGCGTTACTGAACACATGCGCATTGAAATTTAATGTTAATGTTTAGTTTATTTATTTTATGGGAAAACTACTTTAGCTTTTTTAACACATGTAAGCGGAAATTGTTATTCTGTGCTCTTAATATAATTTTTTATTTGGAAATTTTAAGCTTAATTCTAATGCTTTTGTTATGCATGACCTGCCACTGTTTTTTTTATTGCTTTGTGGAATATCCATTGCTAACTTTTGCATCTGACGTGTGACTGTTATGGGCAGCATATTTATGGCTTTTAAAAACAGCTCCAATAAACATTTCCAATAATACTAGTGAAGTAAAATGAAACCTACAAACTAAATTAACAGTTTAGAGCTACATAGTACATTCAGTCATCTCAGTTTGCATCTGTTAGGAAGGCTTAACTCAGCTGAGCATTCTGTTATCTATCATCTTCCCTAAAATATTTATTGTTCTTTAATCAGCTTCTCTTCTGCATTATGCTATATAAAACCCAATTTATTGTCTGCGGACCTTCATTTTCATTTGTTTCTACTCAAAGTTTTAATGGTTGTACCAGCAGTGCTTCACAAGAAACTGCTAGTTCCTCATCAGCCAGAATGTGAGCCAGTGCAGCTTTCTACAGCTTATTGAATATTAAGGCCCTACAGTAGGTGTCTCCTGATACTGAAAAATGTTCATCACCTCAGTTTTCTATCATCCTTCCTTACCCTTTACAAATAAGCTGAAAAATAGGTTCTGCGCTTCGTCCTTATCATGGATGCAACGTGAAAGTCCTCACACTTTCCCAAAACAGCTTTGTTTCGATGTACTTTCCAAATAATGCATCAATGTTGCTCTTTCTTCTAGTGCCAGAATTTTCAAGAGATACAAGTTTCAATCACAATGCAGTAAGACAGATGCTGGTAGGATCACCAGATGAGGGCCAGCAGTAACATACTTGTACATGCACAGTATACTGAGTCATCTTCACACATCTTAAATCCAGGCGACAGAGAAGTTGTTCTTTGACTGCCATTAAACAGTTTATGATTGCTCTTTAGATGTGCTGTTTGCATATAATTAACATTACAAAAGTATGAATGCATCCATTATTTCCAAAGGAAATAATGTGAAGATTTTAATAGTGCATGTATGAATGAGAAAATTGAAATAAATGTGAGTTGCAAATGCCAGATGCACAAAGACTTGATTAAAAGAAAATTGTCTAGATGAGCAGCTTTATTTATTGTTAATGTAACAATGGCATACCTTAGGAATCTGAGAAATGAAACATTTGCAGAGAAACTAAATATCTAATGCTAAGGTGGAGCTCATTCACTGAGACTTTAGCTGGGATTTAACTAGGATTACCATTTCTTTCAGGAGTTTTTTCAGGTTTGACCTGGGCTCCTAATGATTTTAGTTTATTACTGAAACATTTTTGGGAACTACGTTGCTGATAGCAGTGTACTCGATCAAACTCAAAACCACAATTGGACTCAAAGTCTGTGTTAATTTAAATTTTAAACTAATTTTAAAGCAATAGATAGGATGTCTTGAATAGCTTTATCTAATGTACGTTAGGAGTCAGTTTTTTGGCAGGGATCATAAAGTCTACAAGTTGTTAGGGACTAAAGTAATAATAAATTTATGTAACTGTTTATTTAATTCCCAGCAGTCCAATCAGTGATCTTCCTGACTCTGCTTCTGTCAGTTGTGACTCCCTATCCTAGTTTCCTTGAATGTACCAGAGCCTCTGGCTGTGTGGTCAAACAAAATAGCTGGATTTCAAAACAGAAGTTGTCAGGCAGAGGGAAGCTGTGCTTCAGTTAGCAGTATGGTTGCAACTGGTTTGTCCATCTTAGCTTTGACTTAAATCTAGACTTGAAAAAAATCATAAATAGCAATGCAGCTGAGATCTTCAGTAGCTCCTCCTTTGTATCATTAATCTGTAGAAATAAAGGTTTGGAAAGCTGAGAGTACAGACAATAACGGGGAAATTGCAGGGCAGATATGGCATTTCATGAAAGCCATTAGATCCTTCTGGGTCTTCTGAAAGCTTGCGAAGTTAAGTGTTCTGCTGTCATGAGCGGCAGAGAATAAGAAGGAAGCCCTGTGCCATTAAGAAGATCTTCAGAGCTTTGAAATCCACTGGGATCAATACCTGTGCTATCTGTAGCATTAGCGGCTTCTCTGACATGCTATATGGGAATAGGAGAACTAGGGAGATAAAACAGTTACATGGTTTATGGTTTTATAATCTGTACTTGTAAATGATGTATTTCATTATTTTACATTTTTCTCTAATTTTTTTTTAGCTGCTCAGTGGTACTAATTATCTTACTGCTCCAGTTATATACTGTGGGATGTACTCTGCACTTCAGGAAATATTAACACTCTTTTGTGTACCTCTCCAGAATAAATTATAGAGAAGTTATTGAGTGTGTGAATTATAATTTGTTTTTTAAAGGGGTAGATGTGTTCAGATCCTCTAAGAAGGGAAGCACATTCTGAAACCCACTATCTTTTCAATGAAAGCCCAGTTCAGTAAGAGTGAAGGCCTTTATAGATGACAGCAGTTTATTGGATTACGCAATAATTAGTATTTCTGGTTTAATTTACAGTCTTCTCCCTATTTTATTATATTATCAGCATTTTACCTAGAAATTGCTTGTTAGTTCTCGTAAGGTTTGTTTTTTTTATTACGCTGTTTTACTTACAAAGATATCTCATTCCTAGGTTAAAAATACTAACCTGTCCAGAGGTACGTGGTATATACTTGAAGGATTAGTGGAAGAGTATTTATTTCCTGATGTAATCACAGAACTTGCTGCCGATCAAAAGTACTCTACACCTCCAGTGCAACTTCTTCATTCTCTTCTAGAATACGTCCTGTTGGTGAGAGATGAATTATAAATATTAAAGCGAGAAATGGAAGTATTATGATCTTTGATTCTGACACTGTATTTAGTGGTTTTTAGTGATTTATTTGCCCTTCCCTTTGTGTTCATCAATGTGTTTGTGTAAAAAGGGAAGAATTTAATTATTTATTTACAAGCCATGTGAATTTAGTGATCTAAATATTGTGGAAGAATTGGCCCAGAATTTTTTTTATTGCTTTTAGAAACAGCACTTCTGTGACTTTTTTTTACCCCAGTAGGCCACAGATGGAGAGCTTGAGAAGATTTATTCTAAGCAGTGATGCATTCAGCTAGAATATCACACTAGAGCAAGCTCTCCTTGTTTCCTTCCTGTTTTTTGTAAACTCTGAATTTTGCTGCTTGTCGTTAAGCATTAAATTGCATGTTACTTCACTGATTAAATTTGGTCACTTGGCATTGTACGGAATAAAGAAAATATATAAACTCTTAGTGATTATGGATCTTTGGCCAGTATGGAGCCAATATTATTTTCTCATTTTATTACAGGGAAATACTGATGCAGTATTTTATGCTAAACTTCATCACGTTTTGTACCTTGTTCTCCAACGTGATCCTCCATGGAAGTCCCCATCTATGTTAAAATATTATTTGGATCTTCTTCAGTGTCCTATCTGTAAGAAAGGTACATGGTCCTTGATAGAGATGCTTGTAAGGTAAGAAAGTTTAATGAGGTGTTGGATGCGATAGTTGTTATATTATTCCAAACTCAGGGACGGAGGAGGAGGGTTGGAATTCTGTTGTTTCAAAGTCACATTTTTGCTAGAACAAGTTAACTGTATGTGAAGGTCTGTAATTGTAACTGAAATTTGGACCTTTCACTTTATATTTCAGTAAGTGGTAGCTCACAGGCAGAGGATAGTTTTTTGGAAAGGAAACGATATACGTTTTCTTGTCCTTCTTCCTTTTTTAAAAATCACTTATTTTATTTTTTAAGCTTTCTACAAATTATAACAATATATGTATTATTGCTGTTGTGGTGTGTATGTGTACACGCACACACGTGCACGCGCATATATATATATCTCTAGTTACAAAGCAATTTCCAGTCTTATCATACCAAACATGAAGCCGCATGTTGTATTTTGATTTTAATCATAAACTTTACCATCTTGTTCAGGAAGTCTGAGTATATCCTATGCATCTACAAATCAAGACTCAGTACATAGGAGCTGTTTGGGTACTTAGTCTATCCCTTAGCTTAAGAACTCATTTTTTGTAATTTACCTCAATAGAAAGTAATTCTTCCATTCATTTGGAAGAGAAACGGAACCTCTTCTTATTACTGTCCTAAAATCATAGAATCACATAAGGGTTTAGGTTGGAAGGGACCTTAAAGATCATCTAGTTCCAACCCCCTGCTGTGGGCAGGGACACCTCCCACTAGGCTAGGTTTAAATACTTAGGTACGACCATGATTACAGATATATGAATGTGTATGATTGTAAGCATGTCTATGGTCTTGAAGGGCATAGAATCACTCTACTTGAATCACTGTAATTGAGCATTTAGTAGTTTTTATTAGAAACTTGTCATATGGAATGGACGATAATTTATCTCTTATAGAAAGTCTTTATCTTTTAGTAATTACTGTCAGAATGTGAATACCCAGCAGTTGTATACCTGGTAGTTCCAGTACTCAAAATTTGAGCCAAAAAAATGTGTTGGCCCTTTACTTCAAAATTACCTCCATCATTTTAGACAATCATTAGACTTGATCACAAACTGTAGTCCTGTCAAATAGTGTGTGTGAACTATTATCTGAACTGAGGTTTGTAGGATGTTATAATGTGTATAAAATATTACAAGACCACCTTGTAGTTAAATGATTTTAAAGAAGTTCTGTGAAATTCAGTAATTGTACAGTACCTCAAGTAGACACAGAAAAATTAAGTATGGTTAAATTACTGAGTTTACAATACAAAATCTTCATCTACAACAAAAAGCCCCAATCACAAACATTTTAATTTTTTTTTTTTAAATATAGCTTTGAAACCAGAAACTTAGGCTTTTAAATGATGAATGTTACTGGGGAGCAAGGTATTTCCTTGTCAAAATTGTCAAAACTCAAAGCTGACTTTTTTGCCGATAGATCAGAATATGATTTCTGTCATACAAATGGATTTTTCGGTGTTTATTTTTTAGGTCTTGCCTTTATTGCAAAACCACTTGTCATGCAGTCCCAGTTTCAGGGAGAGGAGATGAGCAGAGGGTAGTTCACAAAACATTATTGAAGTTTTTCTTTGATTTAGTAAAAGCTGAAGTAGAGTTTCTGACAAAGAGGTGAGTTTTATAGGATAATACTTTTTGCACAATTTCACAAGCATTTCTGTATCTACAGCAGGTTGTATCCTGATTCTTGTATGTCCCTAATAAGATACTGTTCTACAGAGATGGCAATTTAGCACTTCCTTTTATATTTCTCAATTCTTAGTTTGTTTATTTTAATTCAGATAGGTTTTTTCCTAATCATGTTTTAAGGCCTGTAACTTTTCCCAGCCTTTTATTTCGTTGTTAAAAGTTTCAGTAAACATCTAATTTTGCTCATAAAGTTGTATTTTTAGCTTTGCTATGCTTCAGTATTTATTCTTTAAGGTAGATAATCAGCATTTTGAACATACTGATAATTTTTCTTAAATTCAATTAACTGCTATCTTTTGCTAGGGAAACAATTATCTTTCCTTAGTTTGTGAAGTATAAAAAAAGTCTTGATTTTGCTCTGCCTTTATATAGTAAAGGCCGCCTTTACTTTATGTAATATTAGCACAATATTAGAATTCCTTCAGTCTGACTGTAATAGTCATCATTATTTTACTTATTATTCATCATAAATTGTGTCTGATCTTCCCATACTTAAAAATTGCCAAACCTGTGTCTGTTTTGACAGAAGACAAGGTTTCTGTCTGGTAACTATAGTAATCAAAGTGGCATAAAGATTTAGGGTTTTTCACTTTCTTTTTTTACAGTTTGGTTGAAGGGACCAATTCACAGCATCAGCAAGTCGTGCCACAGACAGTTCTTCTGAAGACCTTTTGGCTGGGAAGTGAAACCTCAGTGCTTTTTACCAAACACATAAATATTCTAGCAGATTGGGTCATACTTTCCCATAGAGAATTGAACAGAAAAAATGATGTGAGTATGAATTTTATACTTTAAAATAATGAAGACCGACATATTTTTTTAGAGGCATTCCTTTGTTCGTTCCTTTGTGAGGAACTATATGTAAGTATCACAGCTGCTTGTTATAGCTGCCTTTTGTTGTGAAGCATGCTGGTTTTAGCTCCACTAAAGGAAATGAATTGATCCATAAGATTCTCATATTGATCTGTAGAGAAGAAACGAGTCATGAGTTGCTTGTTGGCTACATTCAGATGTTCACATGCCCTTACCAGCAGGTATTACTGTAGTCATTAGGGACACCAGATTAACACATCCTGTCAAACAATAAGGTGTAACGAAAGAGGTGATTATCTTATTTTACAGTGATTGTGTTCAGGAAATGTTGGAAGGAGAAGGTTAACAAAACTAACAGGTTTTTGCTGTTTTCTACAGATGTGCATTATTTTATTTTAATAAATGCCCCAGTTTTCTTCCCAAGTCCTTTAGCTTCATTCGGTATCTTCCCTAGGTCTTTTCATAAAAATGGAATTGAAGGCAACTTAATTGCTGTACTGTGACCTGCTGACCAGCAGGACATTGACCTGAAAGGTACTGAGTGTGCTCTATACCACCTCTTTCTTTTCAGAAGCTAGAGGCCTTGTAAAACATCTTTGACTTCTAGATTCTCACATAAAATACAAACTTACTGCTGCCTCTGCGTTCTCTTTTAAATTATTGTGAAAGCACAGAATAAATAGGTACTTCATTCACTTTTTCAATACAATAACAGAACAATAATAGAAAATCAAGTATTCCAGAGAAAAAAGCACTTTCAATATAATACCTAGTAGTTCTTCATTATGTTAAGAAAGCAGAAAGATTAAACATAATGAGAGCTTCACTCATCTTACCTAGCCAGACCTCCTACCTTTTTTGAGGGCTATCAAAGCAAGACATTCTGAAACAGTGCTGCCTTTTATCCTTGGTCAAGATATTAAAAAAGTGCCTAAAATTAGGCTTCTATACCCATATTTATATTTAAACAACCTACCTTTTCAAAGGTACTGAGCCACCAGGCTTGCATTCAGTTGGTGTCAGTGGCTGTTCTGTTTCTTTGGAAAATGGAACTGCTTTCATATGTTTCCTGGTGTTGAATCTGCAGTTTAAGTGTAGATACCATTTTCTTTTTTCTACTATGCCTTCTTTTGACAAGTTCCAGCACTGTAAGCCATACCTTTTTCATAAAGTATTCTTTGCATAAGCAGAATAATCACTTGTGTCAGGTAGAGTGTAGTACATATATGAAAAATAAACTTAAAAGAAAGAATAAAACATAACATAAAACATAGAGACCTTCCTCTTGTTTAGGTTCTATTTTCTTTATATACATATATATAAGAATTGTACTCTCAGCACAGAACCCAGATGCCTATTGCTTTCCCACTTTGATCTTACACGCTGTAATGTACAATATCCCTGCAGATATGAATTCTAGACTTAAAAAGCAGCTTGTTGCCTCATAATATCTGTAGTTTTGTATGTTCTTTCTTACAGCCTTATTCTTTAACTTCATATTTATATATATATGTATATTTTATATATTGCATTTCCTTTCCCTCTGCATTTTTTGGCAAAAATAAACTCTAAAAAAATACCATACTTTTACACTCAAAACTTCTCATTTTCCCTTTCTGCACTCTCAGTTTTGTTATACTAAAATTTAATGTACTGATTTTTTCCATATTTTCAGACTCCATTTGAAATTCCATGACCTAGTTGAAAAGGTCATTCAGAAAGCCAAAGAAGCAGATCCTCCCCAGCTGTGCAGGCAGATCTGTGTTTTCTTTTCTCCTTTTTAAATTTTTTATTATAAATACAACCACAGTATTTCCATGTCATTAAATGTAGCATATTGGGTGCAAAATTTTCCTTTCTGTCTTCAGTTTAAGAGTGTGAATCATTGTTACAAGTTTTGTTTTTTAAAAGCTGTTTGCTTAAGAGGCAACACATTGGCAAGAAACACATAAGGCCAATGAAATGAATGACTTTGGGTATTCTTACTGTCTGCATGGGCACAGAAATTAAGTGTTTTATAGAACAGTGTAAAGGGCTGACCATGTTCCCTAGCTTACACAAGTGTGCTAGCTCGTAGGAAGAAACAAACGTGCCAATTGTGATATACCGAACTTCTGTGCAATTCTCTAGTGAAAATATCTGTAAATAAAAACAGATGAATAGTTTAACTAAATTCTTTTTTTGAGCACATCTAACACATTCTTTTCTACGTGGTAAAAGTGGGCAATTTTTTTTTTTAGGCTTTTTAGAATCAGATCATCTTTTTTTGTGACTCAGAGAGATTGCAACAAATCAGCACTAGAGTGGAGGGGAAATATCTGTATATGTTTTCTCTCTTCTAGGGCTTATTTGTTGCAAAAATATGGTTTTTATATGTGTGTGTGTGTGTGTGTAAATGGGGGGGAGGGAGGGGTGTATTTCACTTTTCAGGGCTATTACAACCTACATCAGAAAAAAAGAAAAAAGTAGAATGAAGGTCTATAAAGACTTACAGTTACATATATGAGTGCTTTTGCTTTCTTGTGTTAGATAGAATTTACGTCATCTTAAAAGTACCAGAATAAATTAATGACAGGAAATTGGATGCCCTCGCTCATCACTGTGTTAGTCTGCTGGGACAACTTGGTGGAATAAAACTGGTACGCTATCCTTGTAGTTAAAAATGCACTGCCAAAGAACATAGAAGTTCTTCCATCTCTTGAGATCTTCAAATCAATATTGAATATAATTTTAATATAAATAAAATTTATTATTTATTGTATTATTTAAATAAGTTTGATGCAGAAACTCCTGCCCAAGGTTCCTTGAATCAAAGGTATAATTCTGTTTTAGAATTTACAAAGGAACGTCTGTATTGCTTATAACACTTTGAGTAGCACTGAGCTATTGCATGGCTTTTCACAGCGTTGCAAGTGGTATCAGAAATGCTTTTCATCCCTGATACTACTGGTAGTTTTTTAAAAAAAGCTGTCTTACATAGCCTGACAAAGGAGTGAAAAAGGCATTCATTCAATTTTTTAGTTGCATCATCTTGCATATTTCTAATTTGTTTTCTTCCATGTTTCATGTATCATTACCAGGTATAAATTTGTGTGGTGTAAATTTGTAGAACTCAATGTCTTTCTAGTCTGTCTGTCACTTCCAATAGCTTTCTTGGAAGTATGTTTTAGGCACTTTTGGAATACTGCATAACACTATAAACATTTACACAACATGAAAAAGAACTCTAAAGAACAACTCTAAAATAACTCTGTAATTCAAAGTAAAAAAGTTAAAATGAATTTTCCTATGACTTAAAAGCTTTCCTATAAGAACTTTTATGTTTACTAAAACACACTGTGAAACTTCTGTCACCGTACCACTCGACTTGACTTGGCAAAGCATTAAATGGAACAGCAATGTAGAAACTGCATTTGCTAAGCTGGCAGACATCAGTAGTACTGATGTGACCTTTGTGTGCTAACACAGTCAACAGCCTCTTCCACCTTCAATGGTTTTCTCGGTGAGATAGCTTTGATTCTCAACAATAAGAACAAGGAAGTGAGTTTTGAAAAAAGGTTTAACTGGATCTTACTTAATTTGCTGTGCATGGTCTAGTGGGTTGACCCCAGCTGGCACGTTAATTCCCCACCTGGCCACTTGCTCACTCACCCTGCAGCAGGATGAGGGAGAGAATCGGAAGGACAAAAACTAGAAAACTCATGGGTCAAGATAAAGACAGTTTAGTAAGTGAAGCACAAGCAAAGCAAAATAAGGAATTCATTCACCACTTCCTGTTGGCAGGCAGATGTCCAGCCACATTGCTTGGCAAGGCAAACACCATAACCCTGAACATCTCCCCTTCCTCCTCCTTTCCCCAGCTTTTATTGCTGAGGATGATGTTTATATGGCATGGAATATCCCTTTGGTCATTTTGGGTCGGCTGTCCCAGCTGTGTCCCCTTCCAGCCCCCTTGCTGGGGGGGCACAGTGGGGGAAAGAAAACGCCTTGGCGCTGTGCAAGCACCACTCAGCAGTAGCCAGAACATCCCTATGTTATCAACACTGTTCAAGGTACAAATTCAAAACACAGCACAGACTGCTGTGAAGAAAATTATCTCCATCTCAGGCAGACCCAGTATACTTGGTTTTATAAGGGAGAATAATACTACAGTTCTATTAAGAATCAGCATAATTTGAAATACTACGTCTTGTAGTATTGCATTATTTTGAGGAATTTTAAAAATACAGTATTTATGGGAAAGAGGGAGAGCTTGAATAGTTTATAATAAACCTAGAAAATTAAGTTCTTGTCTGGAAATTTATGAAGAAGCAAACTGTTAAAACTAAATCAGATTCAAATTTGATTAAAGATGGAACTAGTAAATGATAGAACCAAAATCAGTGGTATTCTCAATTTTGGTAATTGAAGGCTCATGTTACAATGACCACTGGTCCTACCATTATCTAAATGACAGTGTAAACAGAAACTCTCATTTAAATGTGTTTTTACTTAATCCAAAATTGCATTTGTTAATAAAATAGCAATTCACGTCATTTATACAGGTAACTTGTTATTTCATATCCAGAAGTAAGAGTTTCCATACAATGTTCTGAATATTGCTTTTCTATGTCTACAAAAAAAATCAGGTGGCTCCTGTGCATTTACTTTTTCACAGATTAATATAGAGAGATCACTTAGCTTTTTAAGACTTTATTCTTACATTCTAAAAATACTGTTACTGAAACGTTTTTTTCTTTGTTGATATTTTCCCCTTAACGTTACTTTGGTAATTTAAAGTATCATCTAAACTTCAGAAAAACTGCAGCTTTAAACTGGCAATAGAGTCGTAAAGCAGTAGAAGAGATTAATTTTTAGGATTTAGCCTCTTGAGTTTGATAGCAAAAGCTATTTGTGTGCACAGTGATGTTTTGTCATACATGATAGCAATTCTCATTTTAAATGGAAATGCTTGCTGCTTTTTCTTTTTAATATTGCATGTGTTTTCATTACTATGTATTGTTTTGTGGTTGAAAATGAAAATATTTTTAAGATGTTAATATTTAAATATTTTTAGAACAGATGATACTTTCAGTAAATTAGAGCATTTCCCCCTCATTTGTAGCGTTGAACCATTTATCTCAAAACATTAAGGAGAAGCTCTTGGTTTGTACTACTGTTGTTTTTACCAAAATGTCAACCAAGCTTACACTAGTTGGCAGTATCTGGTTTGTCAATGTGCAGACATACTTAGCTGAGCAAGCGTAGTTGCAGCTAATGTATCAGCCACACATAATATGCAGCTATATATCTGACTGTGGAACATCATTAATACTTGCAGTATTAACAGTCATTATTTCAATCTGCTGCCTCAAGGTCAGCTTTCGCTCTCCACCTCTGTCCTTGAAAATATTTCATAGATGAAGTAATACAATCTTGTGATTTAGAAATGAGAAAAAGAATGTAAATACTTGTGCTTTACATCTGCATCTACCTCAGATTACATCTGTATGTCCTTGATCCCGTCACTTACTCTGTTAAAATTGTGCTTATTTGTTACATTTGTGTGATTTATTTCCTGCAAAGAACTATTGATGGAATTAAATTATTCACCCAGTATTTTGCTTTGGGGTCCAATGATAAGAGGTATGCATACTTAAGGGAAATTTAAATGCATTTCAGATGTTTTAAATGATTTCCTCAGTTTCTATTCCTGAATCCTCAGAAGACAGGGGGTAGTGTAGCTTTTAAAATATTCAAATTCTTGTTGAAAAAAAATCATTTTGGTGTTGTTGACATGCCATATCAATGTTCTCAGGTTCTTTTATTATGAGATCCCACAGTTCATCTACAATAAAGCATTATATACTAAAGCAAGGGGCAAACCAAATCAAGTAGAGCTTAATAGAGTAAAAAGAAGTAGAGCTGGAAGCAATTTCAGAGATCACATCCCTAACAGATTTTCCCTGGCCAGTTCTTAAAAGCCTTCAGTGATGGTTATTTTACTACCTCCCCACACAATATTTATTTGTAGTTGTGTTTATTCCTTTTCTTTTGAATGACAAGTAAGTCTGTTAACTGTAGGGACAGTATTTATGTAGGTTTTTGACAAACTACTTTGTAATCTTTTTATAATAAATCTCATCTGTGTCACAGTCTCTGTTGCACTTATATATCTCTGATTTGTTGGTGAAGCTCAAACTGTTTCAGTCTTTGGTGCTTTCCAGCTCCTGAGGGAATCCTATTAAATTATTTTAAACCAACCTGGAACGTATTTTGTTCTCAAAGGAGTATCAGACAAACCATTGACTGTGGTGTGAGAGCACAACAAAAGACAGAAAAGTTTTGCTTCCTCTACGTAATTCTTTAAAATCTGAAGCTAACAAATAAGTAGGTACATATTCAGTTCAATTTCCCTCTTATCCAAAGTTGTCCATTTTGAAGTACTCATTCTCTTGCACTAGAATGCAATATATTGTCTGGTGCTCTGGTGATTCGCCAGTAGAGCCTTAGGTTGGTGTCTTTGGGCAAATGAACTTCATGTGTTCCTACAGTGGTGCATGTATTCTTCCAATTTGTGCATACAAATACTGAATTTTCTGTGGTTGTACATGTGCTCAGAGGAATAACTTATTTCAGAATCATTGCATAAAATTTTTCTACATGGCACAGAAAGGTGTTGAGTAGACAGATCTGACTTTCCTTTACACAGACTAACTCAGACACTAGAAGCAGTGCTTTACACAGCCAGTATTGATGAAGTGAAGTGAGCGAACAAATACATTCATCTGTCTCATGGTACTTTCTGGATAGCATGTTAAAGTACTGTATATTGTCTTGATGCCTCCTGAAGAAAATATGCCTTGACTTTTTTATCTACATATGACCATTTTGTGCAGGTTCAGGGAAGGAAAAGGTAAGTCTAATACCCATAAGTATATTCCTTCTAAATTTTCAGCTGCAAGTCTCTCTGGAATTTTTGGTAGCAGAAGAAAGTTTCCTGATCACACAAACTGGCTGCCAAAGTGTTTTCTGTGCAGGAAACTAACACCTTGCATCGTTTCCCCTTTTGGTACAGATGTACATGGTTAGTCACAAAACGAGCTTTAATTTCATGATGAAATCTTTAGGAAAAGAGAATCCTAGTAGAGCAGGGAGAATAAGATCCCTGAAGCTGTCAAATGAAGCACAAGGTTAACGAGCAGTACTTGAAATGTTGCAGTTAAACAAAACCAAATTTAAAAAGAAATCACTTACTGTACTTGTAAGCTTTGATCCAATTTTGCATGTGGTTTTAGACAGTATGTTTTCAAATAACTTGTATTTCTCCAATGACAAATCTTGAATGATGTGGCATCAATGGCATATTAATTTTGTTGACCTGGATGCAACAGTTAGATTTTGAATAGAAAAAGAAAAGCCAGCAAAGAAGTGATGTGGCAACAGAGTGGGCTTTTATCTAAAGAAGTTTTCTAGTGTTATTACTGGTACATTATCGGTGTGATACAGTCCAGGTCTACAGATACTCTTTTTTTTTTTTTTCTTCCCTCATTTAGGCTTTCAGATGTGAAATAGCTGGTCTATTAAATGCAATTCTTGGAACTGTAGTGGAATATTGGATCATCTCAAGTTTGCTTATGGACAGAAATGTGTTTCATCAAATAGCTGATGATTTGGCACAGTACATTGCCATTTCATGTGATGGTGAGTGTTTGAAATGCCTGTCAAAGTCTTTTAATCAGATACGCTGAAGTCCAAACTAAAATCCTCAGTTAACTTTCAAGTTGTATTTTACCTTCTGTTGCAGCTGTGCAGTCTTATGGAGTAATGTGTACATACGCAGGAAACTGTTTTATTGTGTAGGTGTCTGTCTGTCCCAAGCAAAGACCAAATGGAGCAGGCTTTCTTATTAAAATCCCTCTAAATAAATCTCAATAGGTGTTAACGTGAAAGCAAGACTACACAGTGTGAAGAAGAAAATAAAAATCTTTGGATCTCTTTTGTCAGTTTAGGAGGAGCTGTAAGCATATCATAATAAGCCTTAACCTCAGAGAGACAATTGGAGACACCTTAGTTCAGGCCAATTCTCAGGTGAAATTTTTCACTCGACTAACTTGATCTTGTTTGCTAAAGACACTTCAGCCACAGGTCCAAATGCTACACTGAACTCTTTGACCCATACAGACTTCAAATTAAACATTTCAGTGTCTCATTCAAAATCCTTAGACTTAATGAACTTGATCTGGGGGGAGTGGGAGAAAATTCCTACTAGTCTCATGAGTCATTATTGTTCCCGTTCATTAAAGATACTAGAGAAAGAGAAATGTCACGACTCAAATGAACCATTATCATTTAATGTGAAATGTCGGTTGAGGTATCTGTCCCTTTAGCAAGTAAGGGACAAGGAACTCAAAAGACCAAAAAAATAATCTCAGGAAAACTACTGAATGTTTTTAATTTCATTTTCAAACTTAATTCCCGCCAAAGCTTTTCTGTTTTCTCCCCCAATTAGGAAATAGTGGGAAAACTGTAATTCAGTTGTTACACCTGTATGGATATCCTGGTTTCAGTCGTCATTTTCTCTAGAGGCAGGTGTACATAGGCTTCGTTTAAAGTGTTGCTTCCTTCTCCTACCTGGACACTTGAGAAGAACTATCCTGAAAAAATTCAACTAAAATCTTAGTCTCTAGACAAATAGTTCCACTCCAGTCCTACAGAAAGCAAATTATCAGAACCGTTATAGCCTGCCTTAGATCTTAGAAGGCCACATCAGTTGGAATTTTATAGTATTTAAATCAATGGATCTTTTAGTATCTACTACTATTGCCACCTCTCCAACGGATTTTCTAGTTTTCATCTAATAGGGAGAATCTTAGATATGTATTTCTGTAAGACTTTCTTACTTTCCTGAACACAAATAGAAAATTATACTTTCTGTGCTCCCCTTCACTGAGAGCATTCACAAGAACAACATTCACAGTCTGGTTATAAAGAGTAAAGGTTCTGTGACCTATTGGTGATCACTGCTGCTCGGTTCAGTCCACAGCACTTAAAGCCCAAAAAACTGTTGCAGAGTTTGCCTAAATTCTGTCACTGTTAGAATAGAAAACGTCTATACTCTCAAAACTTGTGTTTCTGTTTTGATTGAGTCTACAGAGCAATTAATGTATTAGCACTTCTAAGCAGAACAGATTATCCTCTCAATACAGTAAACACTTTCTTCCTTGTGGCAGACCTTCCTTTCTGCCTGTTTCAGTTGCTATTTTGACAAAATTATTTTGCTAGAATCAAAATACCAATATCACCCTAAGAAAAATCAGTTGTTCTGTCTCCTTTTCCAAAAA
Source organism: Burhinus oedicnemus (assembly GCA_008921705.1). Lineage (NCBI taxonomy): Eukaryota > Metazoa > Chordata > Aves > Charadriiformes > Burhinidae > Burhinus > Burhinus oedicnemus. The sequence continues at coordinate 1,506,421 of VFFE01007738.1, forward strand.
AAAAGAGAGGTAGGCCGGACATATGCTTGATATATATTGAGATAGATTCTGTTCTGTTTTTTTTTTTAAAACAGTATGAACTATTTGGTACATCTGGATGGGGTTGAAATTTGCTCATGGTCACTTTTAGTGTAGAATTTATAGGTCACCCTGCATTACTTGCAGATTTCCTTGTTCATGTAGTATACATTTTAGTGTGTAGTATACATTTTAGAGATTTTAAGGGTGATCACTTGCATAAATAATTTAATTCTTAAAATCAAGATGTAACTTTTATAAGGTTGTATTTAGAGCATTTTTTTGAAAATTTTCACAAAAAAAGTGGTGCTTTGCCTTTTAAGATCTGGTGACCATTCTCTTAGAAGCTGGCCTTATTATCAGATGATGGATAAAATCTTATTTAATATGAGTATTTTTAGTAATTGTCACGGAGAGTAACTTACGAATCTGCAACAGCAGAAAAAAAAGAAGTTCGGAAGAGCTATCTTCTAGATAACTCTAGATGTACAGGTTTGTAATCCTCATTTTAAAGCTCTTTTTTTTTCCCTTTGCTTTTATCCAGATTTTTCGATATGTGAATTAAAAATGTTCATTTGTTCCATACCATCCCTCTGGCTTCAAATGTTTGTCGCAGAAGCAGTTTTTAAAAAATTGTGTTTACAGAGGAATATACCTATCTCTACAGAACCTCTTTCTCTTCAGAAAATAGTAAGTAACTCTTTTACTCCTTAATAACCTATCACACTTAAGTATTTTACAAGTAATTGGATTTATGAAAGTCTTAGAAAATATCTTTCTTTTGTGGTCTAAGGTCATGCTCATTGCATGTATTGTCTTCCACCTGTAGATAGATTCTATTGCATTTAAATGTCTTTTGCCAAAGATCTGGGTTCCAAATAATGGTAAGATTTTTGTTGCCAGAGAATTTGTAATACCTGATTAATCCATTTACATGCAGTTAACATGAAAAATCACAATGAAAGCTTTTTAAAATAATCTCTGATGTAAATACTTTATTGCAAAATTGAATTTTTAATTAAGGAGAATGCCCAATATAGTGTGCTTTTCCTGGGATATCTTTTCCTTCAGGTTTTTTGAAGAGGTGACAGTCTATTATTCTACTGTGTCCCATAGGAGCATTTGTTACATACAAGATTTTATTATTTTGAACCACAGTCTATTCCTGTCAATTTCTCTTGTTAAAAACTTTTTCCTACTTGCAAACCTTTCCCTGCCTTCAAATCACAAATTGTGATAGTTGATGAGGAAATACATGATGAAAGCTGTGAAAGAAATTCTCAAAACCATGACTGCTGGCAGGATGCAGGCAGATCAGGGAGATCACACAGTAATTACATGCCCTAACTTTGGGCCTCGTTTCAGTAATCTTAATAGTAACGACTAACCAGAATATGGAATCCATAACTCTGTCTATATGTCCTAAAATTCTACAGGTAAAGGCAAAGAAAAACAAATTTATACCTGTATACATTTTCCATACGTAAGTTTTCCTGAATTTTACAAGAGTTTATTGTTAACAGAGATCATTGTTTATTAATACATCATGTTTAAACAGAGCTTGAACAAAAGACTGTCAGAATTTTAAAAATAAACCAACTATATATCTAATATTTAACATATGTTGCCAACACATATGCAGCAGCAATTGCTATTTTTATTATTGCCATGACTACTGATCACTCTCTGCAACTACTTAAATGTAAATTTTTGTAGTGTTTGAAACAAGTTTGTGTGCTTTTTGTGGCTTTTCTTAGCATTACCATTCTTCCTTTCTCGTTCCATACAATAAATATTAACTATTGTCCAATTTTGCCAGCTCTTCTTATACAGCATGTTATCAGCTGGGCTTTTCTACGGGTTCAAATAGTGCCCTCCTACTCTCTGGGGGTAAATGTACAGTGAGGGTGCAAGTAAGGTGTCCCTCACCCATTGCAAGTTACCTGCAGAATCTACAGTGATCTACTAGATACTGAAAGCTTGCTTTAATATCTTTCTTCAGATACAATTGTGTAATCCTTGAATGAATCCCCTCACTGGACTTTTTCCTATGCTTTTACCAAACTGTAGAGACTCATACGACTTTTTAAAATGAGCGGTATAGGGGGGTGGGAAGTTCTGGATTCCTGGAAAGAAACTAAAATATCTGCAATGTCCAAACCTATCCTAATAATGAGAGAGTACTTAGGAGAACTAGCTTCACAATGCACAAAGGCCTCATCCAACCCCTCATCTTATAAGAGATGAGGGAGAGGAGTGAGTATTTCTTTACCAAATTGCTCCCTGGGTTTTGCTCCCTGGGTTGGGAGCAGGAAGCTTGTAAATACTTTAATTAAGTACCTGAGAATCAATTAGCTTTACTTCAGGCTTATGTCCAGCTAAAGTGGTCAAAATTTTCACAGCTACCAAAAATAAAAGAGAGAGGCCTAGAATTTTCCCCTTTCTGGCTCAGACACAACCCACTCACCTCTAAGGCCAGCATAAAGAGTGTATCACAAGAATATAAAAAAGATTGCAGAAGACAACTTTAAACAATCTATATATGTGATCGTTTGGGGATCATATTTTTAAAAACTTAGATACGGCAAGCTGTGAGTGGTAGATGACTGCTTTGCATGAAATGCAACAAAAGAAAATGCATTTTAATTTACTGTACACAAAGTCATTGGAAATGTTACTTTTGCAACAGGTCTGTTCCTATTTGCCTGCTTTGCGACAGGCAGGAATGCATGAGACAAGGAAGTTAGAGAAGGCAAAGAAAAAGAAAAGGAAAACAGGACAAGAGCCATGCCCTGAGTCTCAAAGGGCGTTACAGATGCTAAATGGTGATAAGCAGAACCAAGTCAAAGTGCTGCCTGATCTACCGTAAGTAATACCTATAACATCACCAGTTTTATTCTGCTTTGGGGGACAGCTTCTGACCTGACACATTTCTTGAACTTTATATGACCTGTTTTGTTGTCTACAAATTACTGCAGCTGGCAGAAAGCTCCATTGTAAACCTGTAACACCTCTGGGCTGGGGTTCCTTCCTTCTCCCCATCCTCCAGCTCAGTGTATATGCAGACTGATGTAATTATATTTTCCCAGTATTAAATCTAAGGTGTACATAGACAAGTTGAACTGTTCATAGAATTACCTTTAAAGAAAGTTTAATTGTGGGTAATTTAATTCTAATATTGTTTTAAATACAGTTATAATTAAATGACATACAAATTATGTACTTAAGACACTTTGGAAAAAACTCTGAAATGGATAGATCTAAGTATGCTGTTTGTACACATTTAAAAGCATTAAGTACATATACATTACCTTAAAATATAAAATAGTTATTTTAGACATGTCCCCTTTGCTCTCTTTTCAGTGACTTAATCTTTAATAAGTGCCCTCCGTTGACAAAGAAGCTTAGAGCAAAAGCAGAAGTTGAGGCTTCATACACCAAAGAGAATTGCTACATTTTGGCTGAAGAGTTACATTTTTACAGGAGAAATACTAAAGGTATGCCATATATCTAATTTATCTTAAGAACTTTATATGGTTAGAATTGACAGTTTCACATTTAAAAACCTTGTCCTGATGAATGCTGAACTAAAATGATGGCTTATGCCCAGGAATTATTTTCTTATGGTGTGTGTTTCTTTTTTCTAATGTCTATTTAAAAGGAGGAATTGTATATATGGTGGAATAAAGCTGCCTTCTTCATTCCCCTCCCCCTGCCATATATTAAATACTGTGTACAGCTTGTGTGAGCTCATTCCAGTCTTGCCCGCCTTACTTTGCTAATCCACCTCAACCTGTGCTTGGTAGGATCAACGTCTTCTGATTTGAAAGTATAATTCGGTCTTCATCTCTTTCAGTCCTAGACATTTTGTGAACAAAGACTGAGGAGTATGCTATGTTACATAGCTGTGTTAAGCATATGGACTGTTTTCTTCCAGGCATTCAGCCCAGACTATGAAAGGCATTTGGCTTTTGTCTTAGCTATACTGGAACCCAAGTACCTAAGGAATAAAACAGCACTGCAGTAATTCATTCAGTTCCTACTTATTACACAAATTTAATAAATTGTACTTTACATGAGCCTTTACCTGAATAGAATTACTTGCTGGAACTACTTTTTGTCATCTTCATCATCAGAAATTTACTTATGTCACTTAAAATGCAACTATATTAATCATGACACCCAAGAGAAGGCTTAGAAAAAAATGGAGAAAGCAAGCTGGGATTGTTCAAAAAAATTAAAAACAGAATTGTATCACAAACACTGAAGGACAAAAAAAAAAACCTCACCCTCTTTTGGGATTTAAGAGAGCTTCAGTAACAGAGCCAGACCATGCATTTTTAAAATTGGTTCCCTTTCTCTATATTGCTTTTGCAAGTAAAATTGATGTGAATTATTACATGCTGACTTCTACAAAGAAAAGTGAGCTGAAGGACTAGGGCAAAAAAAAAAACCCAACCCGACTGCTTTTTCTCTGTTCTTCCTCTGCCAAAATTGCAAGTAGTATCTTCTGTTGAAAGAATGAGTATGGAGCTGACAGATTTACATAGTGAAGGTATCAATATAACAAAATATACCATGTAAATCTTATTGTAAAGGCCAAGAGATTTAGCCTGAGATATTTTTCATTTCTAAGATGTTTGTTGCATCATCTTTCACCTGGCATTAAGATTTTCTTCTGGCTCTTGTTGAAACCAAATCATTTAGTGAAAGCAAAACAGCGTTTAGAATGGGTCTGAAGTTTTTATCATGCAGAAACTAATGGTGTCTTTACATGCAAGCAGCAGTTCTCAGTTGCTTGCTGTTCAATTTTTCACACTTACTTCAGCTTTACATGGTACTAAGGCTTGGGATTTTTTTCCAGAGGATTTTCCTTTTTTTATTATTATTATTAGGACCCCTTCATTTATCTCTCTCTCTTCCCCCTTCTCTTGCTACTGTAGCCAAGTCAGACAGCCTATTGAGAAACAGCAAACCATCTGTTAACGGATTTGAAGTTCTGAATTATACTTGAGTGTGTAGAGGCACTCGTGCTTAGCCAGAAACATTCATTTGAATTAAGCTATAAATGCTGTGTAAAAAGAACCATACATTTTAACGTAGGTTCATGAATAAATTTAAGGGAGGGCAACTGCACTCTAAAGTTTTATTGCTTCAAAACCCAGTATTTTTGGTGTTCTGTGATCACTTGGTGCTTTTATAGCGTGATTGAAGCTTTAAACCTTGAACTGGGGGGAGATAATTCCTGTGTTAAACCGTTTGCAATACAATTTCATTGCTGGATCTCTGGTGGAACAGAAGCTCTTCGGGTTTTTTTTGAATTTTCTTAAAAGATGGTTAAACAGGATAAAGGAAAATCTTACTCATTATTGAATTTTCTGGCATGTAGCCAGGTCTCCTAGTTCCAGGCACTTTGATTATTTTCTTTAGTTGCTATCTTGCCTAGCCTAGTGTAATCTATTAATTTTTTATGGTAGGAGAGACAGCCCTCCATAGAGCTTGCATAAGAAACAAAGTGGAGAGATTGATTCAGCTTCTCTCTTCCCCTGGAACAGACATTAATGCTAAAGGTAAGTTATTCAGTTTCTCTACAGAACTAAAGAATTAAGCCAAATAAAGAACTGTATTAATATCTGTTTGGTAATAAAGTTTGTATTTATACTATTAAAACTGTCTTTATTATTTTAAACAACACAAAATGAGAACTTTGTAGCAAAAATTGAGGAAAGGTTAATTTATAACTGAAGTGCGTTTTAACATTACATTTTCTATTGATTTTTAAAAATGCTATTTATTTTTTTTCAGATGTTTTTTAATAGAATTTCTTGTTTTGAAATCACAAACTGCCACCGTAGCCATGATGAATACTAAAAAGTAAAGTGTTTTGCTGTCTAATAAATTACATTATTAACGTTTTAGTACTACTTCTGCTGTTTTAAAACTTCCCTTGATTTATAATTCAGACTATGCTGGCTGGACGCCTTTGCATGAAGCCTGTAACCATGGCAGCACAGTGTGTGTCCGTGAAATTTTGCAGCGTTGTCCAGAGGTAGACTTGCTCAGTCAAGTGGACGGGGTGACTCCTTTGCATGATGCACTGTCAAATGGACATGTAGAAATTGGCAAGCTGCTACTTCAGCATGGGGGTGAGTGCATTTATGCTAAACGGGTTTAGGGAAATTATCCACTGTTCTAAGTCCATATGAAGTTCGTGGTGTTTTTCTTAATAGTTTCTTAAAATACAATGTTATTATGAAATATTTATTTTAAAACATTTTTAAGACAAGCTGTTTTGGTCACAATAAAAATAATACTGTTTTCACAGTTATCTTGATCAGCTGAATATGAAATTAACCACGATTTTCACATTTTTTTCCAATATGGTAATGTTTTTATTCTGCATTTTACACCATATGCATTGTAACTATATTCTCCAAACTCATTAATGAAGATAAAGATTACCTAGTCACCAAGCAAAGCTAAGGATTTTCTTTTGTTTTGATGTATTTTTACCATGATACAAAAATAGATCAGTAAATCTCTATATAATCATGTATTTCAACATAAATTTGTTCAGCATTTATGAAAATTAATGTGATTGTCTTTGAAGAACACAATTAGCTTGGTAATTAGTTTAAGAAAGGAATCTATATTGTAATTGTGATAACTGCTGTTTAGGGATAATAGTGGGAGGGATGCCTTAGTTTCTAAAAAAAGATACATTGCCCCTTAGGCAGACACATGATAAATGTTTTGAACAACATTTTTTGTTCAGTGATGGGGAACTTGTATCTTTTCTTGAAATATACAGTATCAATATAATTAACTTAGCATGTCTTTTAAAAAATCAACTGCAAAGAATGGTCTTGGATATCAACTCCTCCTTCTTTTAATTCATTTACTAAAATGAGTATTTGTGATATCCTTACCGTTGACCTACTGTGTCAGTTTAATCTCTGTGCATTATATGTTTTCAATAAAAATCATTCTGCGTATAGCCATGAGGCAGAAGAATGCACTGTATTTAGATGGCCTATTGCTTAATTAAGGTAGAGAAACAAAATTTTATTTCATTCTTCACATAAGACCCTCTGTATTTACAGTCTTCTCCTGCCCCCTAAAGGCTATTTCTGTGTCTGTTGTGCAACCACGGGCTCACAATCAATACATTCCTCGGCAGTTCTACCTCTGTGTTTGCTGAGCTTCAGTTCTGTGGCTCCCAGGTGTTTTATATATCTACTGAGCCATGTATCTGACATGCCAAGCCAATAGCTGGGCTCAGTTCAATCGCTCTAAGTGATGTAATAGCCGATATTGTAGTAAGCCCAGCTCCTCAATTGGAACTGGCATTGCACTGACAGATGTGCATTTTTCCTAGGCTATTGTGAAGAATAGGTAGTGGATGATCCTGTTGTCCTAGGGGAAGAGCTCTACTTGCACTTGCATTCATCAAGGTTTTCTGGCAACTATAAAGCTGCGTGTACCCTTATCTTTGCCTTTGTCACACACTGCGTTTTGCCATGTGAAACAACTGACAAGACTATGGTAGAAAGCATGTCACCCATTCAGTGTGGATTTACTCAGCTCAATAATTTAGAACACATCTCTGCAAAAACTTTTTCTGCTTTCTGTCTCTGAAAACCTTCAGCTTGCAAAAGTTAGTTATATTACATAGTCAAGGGTGGAGTAAAACAATACAGCTTTAATCACAGCAAAGTTAAAACCTCTACTATGGATATGTAACACGGTGAATTACCTTTTGTAGCTAAAATATATTTCTGAAAATGTATTCAAGTTAAAACAGCATGATTACTTTAGCATAGTAACCCAAATGTATGAAAGAAGATTCCTGATGTGTTCATCTTTGAAAAACACACCTGTAGTGTGTTAACTGCCTTCATTTTTTCTTACTAGTGTGGCCTTTCTTAAACTCATCAAGATACATACTCTGTGTATTGTTTCTTGAAATTTTAGGATAAGCAACATTTGAATTTCTTTTCCATTTCTATATAATAATCCTTGGCTTTCAACCTAGCAAAACTGGGAATATCGTAAAGAAACTGTTACAAAGGGTCTTTCAACATGTTCTAGATTGTATTGCAAATGTGTAACTCATCAGTTACATCAACATAACTTAGTACAAAAAGAAATTGTAACAGACTCCTAGCTTCTGGCAAAAACCAAAGTAAAATCTCATTCAGCTGCCAAATCGAATGTGCTATTATTATTAATGTTTATATTTTCCCTGCAGGACCAGTCCTTCTACAGCAGAGGGACTCCAATGGAAAATTGCCACTGGATTATGTTGAGTCCATACCGGTAAAGCAAGAACTTCTGAACGTTGTTCATCCAGAAGAGAACATTGAAAACTTCCGTGAACGCACAGAACAAGATTTTTGCAGTCAGCAGAGAGAACTGTGGTTGCTTTTATTTAATAAGATGCTGCTGAATTTTTGTTCAGTGTATAATCTGTCTTCACCCTTTACTTTAACTCTCAGAGAGGTAGCTTGTTCCAATGTACTTCCAGTAATGGCTCATGATAACTCTAAGATGAAAAGTACATTTTCTGCAGATTGGTTAGTAGATAGATATTTTAGAGAGCTAGAAACTTTTCAAAAGCTACCACAGTTTCTTCAGGAAATATCTGCAAACATGTTTTTTTTCCCTGGAGAACAGATGAAGGCTTTATTAGCAACTCTGGAAACTATGGTTGAGGGATATCAGCTCTTTACTTAAATCTTTTTAACAGTTAGCTTCCAAACAAGCTGCATTGGTTGAATCTTGACTGTTAACACTTGGTATTGGGCTAACGTTTTTCCAAAGAAATACAAATTTCACAGCCTTACACAAGTCCTATATGTTAGTATCTCCCATCTTGTTAATACGTTCCTCTGCCAGAACCTGTAAGTCAGATGCATTGATGCAGTGCATTTTTTAGGCAACATTTTTCCAATACCAATGCCTTCTAATTGTCTGACAGATCTGGATGCCTGTGACCACCTCAGAAGGGTGCTATATCATTTGCACTAAGTTAAACTTTGTATTTTCTGTCCTGGAAATCTTTGTTACACACACAAAGGCATGTGGAAAATCTTTTCCCTCGTCAGCACTGTGGTGCTCGTGGTCATGTTCATTTGTGCGGGTACTGACTTGAGGACACTGGCCCAGATCTTGAGGACGCTGGCCCAGATACCCAGATGATTTCCAGTGGCTACCACTGACTAGAGCTTTAAAATGGTCGAGTCACCTTGCTGCTTCCCAAGCCAGTGATGCTGCGAACGGCCAAATCCACCCTCAGAATAACTTACGGTGTTCTTGGCTCTGCTCTGACTCGTGTTGGTTTGCAGTAGTTTGATAAATCCATTACACTAGCAGTGTATAAAATGATCTGGTGACACTCCTGGGATTCCCTTAACTAAAGATGCTGGTGGAAGCAGTGGCACAAATCTAGTTATGTTGGCAGGGGAATTTACAAAGGATTATACAAGACAGTTTAAGTCTGTACTGGGCATCAGATTCTGACACTAAGTATGGATCTCCTTAAAAATTACACCCCATTTAATATGCGAATTTTGTTCTCCATTCTGTGAATACATGCAAACTACACATGATAAATCCTCTAAACTAATCCTCTAACCTAATTTAGGATTGTCTGCTACATATTCTATCAGATGGTCCTTTTAATTAATTAAGAGAAACAGAAAATCCTGTGCTGTTCTTTAAAGGTATTGAGGCTCATCCGGCAGCTGAACTACATAATTGTGCTGCATGGGGCTGAGGATGCGGAAGAGTTAGACGTCTTGGAGAGCTGCTGTTGCACATTTATACAGCAACAACTACTCTTCCTGCCTTGCCTCTTTGTAGAGATCCAGTGCCAAAGTCATTTCAGACTAGGGTCTGGGAAGAGATAAACTTCTAAGGGAAGTTTATCCCTTCCCCTTCCAAAGGACGAGAAGGAAGTGCTGCTTTAGAGTGAGGATACCTGATTTTTTTCTAACAGATTCAGTGATAGATCAGGAATAATTTAAAATCTTAGCCTTCAAAAGGAAGATACTAATTAGCAACATTTCCAATTCTTCTGTAATAGCGATTTATAATATTGAAAAAAGAACCCTAAAAGAAAAGGTGTGGATAATAACTGCTTCTGAAATTGATGTTGCTTGACTAGAGGGAATAAGTTACATTGATGCAGCTGGCTTCCAGCACATTAAAACTTCCATTTAGCCTTTCTGCAGCTGAGATATATGATCTCATGGCAATTAATCCACTGAAGATGCTCAGACTGAGTTGGTCTTGGAACCAGACCTACATTACAAATGTTCAGTGTTTATTAATGACTGATTATTATTTTTATATATGCATGCAGAACAGCCTGCTCTAATAGAATAAAGGGTCAGCACATAATGGATTTGTTTCTGTTTGTGCACTTTTGATTTTTCTGTAGTAAGAAAGCAACACCAAAAAAACCTTTGTTGTATATGAGATGGACAAAAAACGTCAGTATTCCCTGTTGCAGGGCATGATGAAAGAAATGCTACATACATACTTTCTAAAGAATGCAAAATATGCATTTAAGTTGGCAATATTAACATTTTCTGTAGTCATGAATTTGTTAGGTAATTGGGAATTTAAAATAATTGGGACTCAGAAAAAAGAATTCTATTCCTAATATAATACATTAGTGACTGAAATGAAAGCAGCAAAAGCATTATTTTGATCTGATAAAGAGAGTCATTCTGCCTATATATCCAAGATATTCCCACAATTATTTGCTATTACTTCATTTAGACAGGAAAAAAAGCACATCAATCATTTTTAAGTTCTACTTACCTATTTAAACTAATGTCAAGTACATCTCTCCAAGATACTGTAAAGAAAAGTAGATAATGTGCAAAATGAACATTATTAACGTTGCAAAGTGAAACATTCAAAAGTTAGCAAATGTCTGAATTAATATTCCACATGTAGCCCGACTTAAATATTGTCTGTGTGCATCATCAGTCTTTAATTATATGGTGACACAGGTTTTTTCTTCCTAATATTCTCTCAGTTTAAGTAAGGATCAAGTATTAAAAATTTTCCTGTTATTTCCCAGTTACACTCTTAACAGTTCAGTTTTATACATATTCAGTTTTATATATACTCAAGTTTGCAAACTCCATATCCTTAAAAAATCTTAAGTATGTCTCAGTCATATTTAACATAAAATTATGTGCTTCGTCTAATTTATTAGAGAGCACCTGTTCTGCTTCAGAGTAGCAAAACTTTCCTGTTAAATCATGATTGCAATGAAGTGAGATCTGTTAAGTGATTAAACTGTCTGCTTTTTAAAATCGCTCTTGGTATGTAGGGTATTTCCCACTTCTTGGCTTAGCTAAAAGAACAAACAACATTAGCCAACTGGGCCCCCTTCCTTTTTTCTCTCTGTGCCCACCTTTCACATGCTGACATTCGTCACAAACATGAATGTACATCTTCATCTTCAATCAGTCATATTTTTCCCAGACCTTTAAAAAGTTATTCATTATTCTCCACCTTCAGCATAAGGTTGGAGAATATCCCTTTTGCACACCTACCAGATGCTGCCCAGACAGGCAACTAACAGTGGTCAGCAGCTCCACATTTGGTAGCAGCGAAGTAGAAGGTAGAGCACGCTGGGATATGCAGTTGGGAATTGTAATGGCATGCAAAGGTGTTGGTCGAGCTCCAAAGTTGCCAAAAAAAGTTGCCTTAGGCCAAATTCCAGTGTTACATTTTCTCTGACATAGTCTTTGTTTCACGCTGCTGCCATTGACTAGGTATGGAGCACATCAGTTTACGTGCAAAAATCTCTGTGATATTTGTAAGATGTTTTACAGAGTGTTTCTTGATTTCAAAAGGGTCACACTCATTGGCAAATAAATCACTACTGCTGGTATACTAGGGTCTGGTCTCAGGGGTTTCGCTGTTGATTTGGTTTATTTTTGTTTAGGAGTGAAGGTTAGCTCCTAAAATTTAAATATTCCTGTGACCTCAATAACCATTTAAAATTTGTTGTAACAGGGAGGAGTTTCAAAGCTCAGAGCCTGAGCTCCCTTTAAACTGTCTAAATAGTCCTGAAGCTCTTACCTGCACCACCGGCAATCCTGACTGATGCCACACTGCTAGATTGCAAAAGGACAGCGTTGCAGGCTGCCCCTTTGCCCATACCTTCGAGGACCACACTGAGCCTTTTTGCCTTAGCACCACGCCATGCTCCCATCTGGTTGAGAGTGCCCGGTAATCTCATCAATGGGGACCTCATCAATGCTTACAAATACTTAAAGGGAGGGTGCCGGGAGGATGGCACCAGTCTTTTTGCAGTGGTGCCTAGTGATAGGACAAGAGGTAATGGGCACAAACTGGAACACAGGAAGTTCCATCTAAACGTGAGGAGGAACGTGTTTCCTTTGAGGGTGGCAGAGCACTGGAAGAGGCTGCCCAGAGAGGTGGTGGAGTCTCCGACTCTGGAGACATTGCAAACCCGCCTGGACACCGTCCTGTGTAACCTGCTCTAGGTGTCCCTGCTCTGGCAAGGGATTGGACTGTCATTTCATCTGCTCCTGTGCCACGTGCAAATGTAAATAGGAACGACTGCGTATCTACTCTGTTGGTGAAAGACACCAGTCTGAGTGCCAGTCCCAGAGGAACACCATGAGAAACGTTTCATGCTCAGTGACTATTTCCCAATGCATACTGTTTAAAATCTGTCAGATAACTCGTTTTTTTAATCTGTTAAATGCACATTAAATAATTACAATCATTAAACTGTAATATGTAAAGATCCTTACAAGTTCATAAATTTATCATCGTATTTACCAGGATATGAAATGATGCTTCTTCAGGAAAACAACTCTAAAAATTATGCTTAGCAAAACACTCATCTCTTTGTTCATATTCAGATAAAGAGTGAAAATACACCTAATTTATCAGCCAAACTTGCAATCTCTGTGAAAAAAAAAACAGATTTTGGCTTGTCAAAGAAGTTGCTTTAAGTCAGGGTATCAACAGATACTGTTATAGTAGCATATTTTAGGCAGTTGAGTAAATGCAAAATACCTTCTTTTAAAACGGGATGAGCTGAGGACTATTCAGCAGACTTTGTCCTGCAGGCAGGTAGGGAACCCCACGCAGACGAGACGAAACAGTAAAGCTGCAGAGCTCCAGCAACGCCATCTACGCAGGCATCTGTGAACCAGGTGTTTGGAGAGCAGGATAAAATTGCTCAAAAAATAATTAGAAATACTGATAATACACATTTTTTAAGAAATTAGACTATTTTATTGTTTTTTAACAACATCAGGAATCACTGTTTTCACCCACGTTCAAAGAGACTGCTGGCTGGAGAGGGGAGGAAAGAGAGAAGAAAGAATGATGCAGAAATACTATGCTCAAGTCCAGCCAAGAAATTGAGATCCAGCTTCAGGGTTCTTTCAATGCGAGTTTCATTAATCTTTCAGGAGAGCTATCTTACTGATGCTGGAAAATTGTTATTAATGTTGAATGTAGGAGAAGTGAAAATAAAACAGTGGAAAGGTGAACAGTCAGCTCATACAAATTGTTGAGTGCTGACAAAGGGAAGTTCACCTATTATGGCTTGTCACTTGCGCACAGCTGAAGTCTAATTAATCTAGTTCTTGTCTTACCTAAATGAGCTTGTATACATTTGCTAACTGTCATAGTTTTTCAGGAGCATCATGTAAAGAAGGTCTCATTCTTGTTTAACTCCCAATGCACCGAAATCCCATTGCTCTTGGATTTAAGAGTAGGGGATGTTTTGCTAAGATATGTAACTATCTTATTACAGCTCATTTGTAACCAATGGTGCTTTTGAAAATTTGGGGAAGGGAAAGCTAAGGTGAAAAAATCAAAAAATTAAACTAATCTAGAGAGAGCTACATTAAAAAATCATGAAACTGCGGTGTCAGTAATTCAGCTTGTTGATTTGTTATTTGCTTAATTTACCCATTTAGTCTTAAAATTTGACATTTTCTACTTCTCAGTAATGCTCCAATTTTCTTTAACGATGTTATGCTATCTACCCCGATATCTGCATGCAAGCCTGCTAAAATTTTACTTTGAGAACAAGTGTGATCTGGCAGTTTGAGGTGGTCAACTGGCCACCACTTCCAGCGGTTCGAAGCACACCCTCTCCGCATGGCGGGGGCGCTCTCTGTGACGGCTCTTGAACTACTGGGGATGGAGCTTCGTACAGATTCCAGGTGGACCGATGATAACGTACCTTCTCTGTCAACCCCTTCTGATTTCAGGAGTGTCCATGGAACACGAAGAATTACTTCTTCCCTGGAGGACCTTTGCAAACTCCACACAAAAAAGCAGGTAAGGAAATTATAAGATTAAATGATGAGTAGAGTTACCAAAGGCTCTGGCGTACCTGTATTTATTGGGACTTCACCACCATTATTAAACTAAGGTTCAGTCTGGGGGTGGTTTTTTTGCTTTTGTTTTGGTTTTTTGGCAAATCCCGAAAAATCCTTTCAAATGCATATCATGCCACAGCAGCACCAGGTTTGAGACATGGAGCTTTGATACGGTGTTATCCTCTTTGCCTCTAGTGAGTGGTAGCCACCAGTAAAACCACAGCCTGCTGGGCTGCTGGATGGGGCTGTCTCGGGCTGCCTAAGGGGAAAGAAGGAAAACTGCTCCTTTGCATGATGGACTACACATAGGCAAGCAGGCTGCCATTTCAAATGTTCCTCTTTTACAAATTTAAGCAAAAATTTTGGTTTTCTTACCCTGTGCAGCACCCTGAAGTAAAGGCCTGTAAATAACAGATGAATAACACATCGAGTTGCTCCCAAGCGCCAAGGAAAAACTGTCAGGTCCCCTCCAGGCTTCCATGTAGTGACAAAGGGGGAGAGAGGTCCCCACAAAGCAGAATGAAGATTATACTTATCTTTCAAAACTGTACTGTCCCCCAGAAACCTCCACAGGCCAGAGCATCTTCTCAAGGGGAGGAGACATTTGTTTTCTTTACCCCTGCAGAGCTACACATGCACACTCCTGTTTCTGCCATACCTGCATGAAAATTGCATAAATATTTACCAGTTTTATTTACATGTTTGCTGTTGCCCACTGGAAGCATCACCCTTGAGGCTGCAGGTCATCTGCGGTATAGGAGGGACATTGAGGTTCTGGAGCATGTCCAGAGAAGGGCAACAAAGCTGGTGAGGGGTCTGGAGAACAGGTCTTATGAGGAGCGGCTGAAGGAATTAGGATTGTTTAGTGTGGAGAAGTCTGAGGGGAGACCTTATTGCTCTCTACAACTTCCTGAAAGGAGGAAACCTCCTTTCAGGAAGTTGTAGTGAGATGGGAGCTGATCTCTTCTCCCAAGTAACTAACGATAGGACAAGAGGAAACGGGTTCAAGTTGCACCAGGGGAGGTTTAGGCTGGACATTAGGAAAAAATTTTCACTCAAAGAGTTATCAAACCTTGGAACAGGCTGCCCAGGGAGGTGGTTGAGTCACCATCCCTAGGTGTGTTTAAAAGTCATGTAGATGTGGTGCTTAGAGACATGGTTTAGTGGCAGCCCTGTAGAGTAGGGTCAATGGTTGGACTAGATGATCTTAAAGGTCTTTTCTAACCTAAACGATTCTATGATCCTATGATCTCCTGCCTCCGCTGCCTCTTGCACAGGCAGTCCTGGATCCTTTTCTGCACCGAGCGGCAGCTGCAAGAGGATCAATACTCTAATGAGGTCCTATCTCCCTCTCTACCATCTGAGGAGCCTCATGTCTACTGCGTCATCTTCTCAGGAAATATGCAGCGTGGACTTGAGTGCACTCAAACTAAACAGAAAGTAAAACTGAGGTCACTCCTCCACCCTGGGCAAGTGCCAAGCCCACGACACTGAAGTTAAGCTGCTGCACGCAGGGTTAGCATCACGTTATCTGAGCTGTGGTTGTCACCATCACAGCTCTGAACATCTGTACCCGCCCTCCAGCAGCCTTGCTGAAGCAGACCTCCGTGTGCTGCAGGTAGAGGTCAACTTTTGCAGAGCATTCAGGGCCTGGGCAAATATCCTTCTCAGCTGCTGTTTCCTGCCTTTGTTAGCAGAGTCAGATTTTTTTTTTCTGATGTGGGAAGGAGACCTTGAAAAACTTTTACAATTTATGAGAAACTGAAGGTATTTTATCAGTCCATATGGAAACACGGTCTTCGTTTTAGAAGAGCTACTACATAAGATTGACTTCCCATCCATGTTTCCTTTGATGACCGGGAAGTATGGAAGCTTTGATGTCACCTGGTCTTCTGTCTGACCCCTTGTTAGTATTTCATATGCTCTGAACCTAAACCTTGCAAGTTTTTAAGCTTTCTCTTCTTCCATCAGTCAAAAGACACTTGTTTTTGAAGACCTGGTATGCTTTCTACAAAAGTCTTGCTGTGCGTCTACCTGCTAAATCCAAGTTATTAATGTTTTTATGTTAAACCAGGTTTTCATGTACCAACCAGAAAACAGGCTGCCCCTGCCAGCTGTGCCAAAAGCAGTCACAAAATCACAAAATGGTTTGGGTTGGAAGGGACCTTGAAGACCTTTTAGTCCAACTCCCCTGCCCTGGGCAGGGACACCTTCCACTAGATCAGGTTGCCCAAAGCCCCATCCAACCTGACCATGAACACTTGTGATGATGGGGCATCCACAGCTCTCTGGGAAACCTGTTCCAGTGTCTCACCACCCTCAGAGCCAAGAATTTCTTCCTTATGTCCAGTCTAAATCTGCCATCTTTCAGTTCAAAACCATTGCCCCTTCTCCAGTCATTAAGGCTCTGGTAAAAAGTCTCTCTGTCTTTCTGATAAGCCCCCTTTAGGGACTGGAAGGGACTCTAAGGTCTCCCTGGAGCCTTTTGTTCTGCAGGCTGAACACCCCCAGCTCTCTCAGCCTGTCCTCACAGCAGAGGGGCTTCAGCCCTTGCAGCATCTTCGTGGCCTCCTCTGGACCCGCTCCAACAGGTCCATGTCCTTCTTACGTTGGGGGCTCCAGAGCTGGACACAGTATTGCAGGTGGGGTCTTACGAGAACAGAGCACAGGGGCAGAATCCCCTCCCTCGCCCTGCTGGCCATGCTGCTGGGGATGCAGCCCAGGATGTAGTTGGCCTTCTGGGCTGCCAGTGCACATTGCCAGCTCATGTTGAGCTTCTTGTCCACCAACACCCCCAAGTCCTTCTCGGCAGATCTGCTCTCCATCCATTCTCTGCCCAGCCTGTATTTGTGCTTGGCATGGCCCTGACCCATGTGCACGACCTTGCACTTGGCCTTGTTGAACTTCAGGAGGTTCACATGGGCCCACTTCTTGAGCCTGTTCAGGTCCCTCTGGATGCATTCCTTTTCTGTAGCAAATCAAGTGCACCACTCAGCTCGGTGTCATCTGCAAATTTGCTGAGAGTGCACTCGATCCCACTGTGTCATTGATGAAGATATTAAATTGTGTTGGTCCCAGGATGGACCCCTGAAGGACACCACTTGTTACTGATCTCCATTTGGACACTGAGCCGTTAACTGCAACTCTTTGGATGCAGCCATCCAGCCAATTCCTTATCCATCAAATAGTCCATCCACCAAATCCATATCTCTCCAATTTAGCAACAGGATGTTGTGTGGGACTGTCCCATAGGCCTTACAATACCATTTGTCCACCTCTTAAGTTTATCTGAATCATCTGGCTTAAGTAGACTGATTCTGGGTTAAGACTGAAAATTTATTTCCTCATTCAATAGCAGAGTCTGTTGTATGGAGTCTGTGCATGGGTGATGCCTGTAGTTCTTCATTCCATGGCTAACCATTTGTCTCTGGCAGCAGGCTGAACAGGGCTGAAAATAAGAGACGAGCTGTCAATTGCATTTCACTGCTGAATGCAGGGACTGAGAAATTATTTTTAAAACACATTATGTGGAACTAACATCAGAACTTGCATGTGTTTCTCATCATTGAATGTTACTCGACGAGAGAACTTGAGATGCATGGCCTTTCCTTGTTGCAGGGATGTATAGCGTAGGGGGAACAGCTCCTGTTCAACATCAGCACTGGATGCACACTCTGTAAGGGCGTGTGCCAACAAACTCAAGCATCAATATAGAAACTGGTGTTTCTAAAAGCTCAGAACTTCTCAAATAGCTGCAATGCTGTAGGTCATACATCCTCCACTGCGTATTGAAAGGACAAAGAGGGTTTAACATTCAGGCTGAGATGGACAAAATCCAAGAAACTCAAATTTAAGGCTGAGAGTTTCTTCTTTCCTTTCACCATTGCCGTTTTCCTTTTGTAAATGGTCATTTAAATAAGGGCTCAGAAAAACAATGTTCTAATGCACCCGTTTGAGATGGGGCAGCAGGGCAGATGCTCTATAAATCTCAGCAGAGAAAGGTAACAGTGCAGATCGTGCCTCCTCTGTTACAACCCTCACCGCAGTTACTGTCAGCGGCGCGGAGCATCTGTGTCTCTGGCACAGCACACGTCAAGCCCACAACTCCCTCTACTTTCAATAATACAGGAGACCAATTTTCTACAACTGACAGGCGGATGCAGACTCACTGCACCACTCCGGATCCTCTCTTCACCTCTCCATTTGCTTTATCACAACTTCAATCAAAAGGTAAGCAGAAACCCTGGCTTTAAACTTCCTGGCATTTGACAACTTTGGCATCAAGTGTGTCAACTACTTAAAAAATTCATTTCTTTTTAAAATGCCACTGTTTATTCTGAAAAGCGTCTGGTCAAAGTACAGCCTCCACATTACCCTGTAGAGAAGGAGGACAAACTGCAAAATCATAGTGCTGTATTTAATTATGAACCATAGGACTTAACAAAGAGCAGCAAATTACACATTAAAAACCCATTTTCCATGATAGGGAATTCATTAGGACAATCCTCCTCCACCCCAGACAACCCATATTTGCTGCAATTGCCAGTTTTAAACATCATCCCCATTCACAAACTGGAAGTTTTCTGCTTTGGTATGGCTTTATGTTATTTTTTTTCTAAGATAAAATGCTCGTTATGATTTGATGCAAGTCACACAGAGGTACAAATCCTTTAACAGGAGCAGACCAAAACTCTAAGCTCAGATATTTGCACTCAAAGAGTTGTGGTCAATGGGTCAATGTCCAAGTGGCAAGCAGTGACAAGTGGTGTTCCTCAGGAGTCAGTACTGGAACTAGTACTATTTAACATCTTTGTTGGTAACACAGATGCTGGGGCTGAGTGCACCCTCAGCAAATTTGCTGACACCAAGCTGGGTGGAGTGGTTCACACAGTGCAGGGAAGGGATGTCATCCAGAGGGACCTGGACAGGCTTGAGAGTTGGGCCCGTGCCAACCTCATGAAGTTTGACAAGACCAAGTGCAGGGTCCTGAACATGGGTTGGGGCCATCCCAAGCACAAATACAGGCTGGGCGGAGAATGGATTGAGAGCAGCCCTGAGGAGACAGACTTGGGGGTGTTGGTGGATGAGAAGCTCCACATGAGCCAGCAATGTGTGCTGGCAGCCCAGAAAGCCCCCTGCATCCTGGGCTGCATCCCCAGCAGCGTGGGCAGCAGGGCGAGGGCAGGGATTCTGCCCCTCTGCTCTGCTGTGGGGAGACCCCCATGCAGTGCTGCCTCCACCTCTGGAGCCCCCAACATAAGAAGGACATGGACATTGGAGTGAGTCCAGAAGAGGCTCAAAGATGCTGTGAGGGCTGGAGCCCCTCTGCTGTGAGGACAGGATGAGAGAGTTGGAGGTGTTCAGCCTGGAGAAGAGAAGGCTCCAGGGAGAACTTACAGCAGCCTTCCAGTATCTGAAAGGGGCTCCAGGAAAGCTGGAGAGGGACTTTTTACAAGGGCATGTAGTGATAGGACAAGGGGTAATGGCTTCAAACTGGAAGAGGGGAGATTTAGGTTAGATATTAGCAGGAAATTCTTGACTGTGAGGGTGGTGAGGCACTGACCCAGGTTGCCCAGAGAAGCTGTGGCTGCCCCATCCCTGGAGGTGTTCAAGGCCAGGTTGGACAGGGCTTTGAGCAACCTGGTCTAGTGGAAGGTGTCCCTGCCCATGGCAGGGGGGCGGGAACTAGGTGATCTTTAAGGTACCTTCTAGCCCAAACGATTCTGTGATTCTATAATAATTCTGAAGCAAGTACCCAACAACAAGATACACTTGTATTGCCGAAACTGTTATACAACTTCCAGAGGAGATTTCTTTCCTTTAAACATTAATTTTTATTTCTGTATTCTTCCTTTCTGCACTGACTTTCATGGGAAACAGTTTCAAAATATGCTACAACCAGGGAGTTGGGAATGGACAAAGTCTGGATGTAGCATACCAAGAGGGCAGTGATCTAGAAGGGAGTCATTGCAGGCCCAGGAGAAGCAGCACAGATGAAAGACAGGAATGACTGGTTAATGCGGTGATGAGAAACCATGGAAAAGCTGAAGTGCTGACATAAAAGCAGCAGCTGAAGTTTTGTGAACATATTGCCAAGGAGTTAGGGCTATAAGAACAGGAATAAGCCAAAAAAGAAATTGTGGGTGTGGAAAGGAAGGGGAAGATCACCAAAAAACCCAAAGAGAAATAGGGAGAAGAAGCAGGAGAGCATGACAGCAAACAGCAGGATTTCCCCGTAAGGTTTAATTACCAGTATCAGTGGTGACCAGGAAATCAAGGGGAGGAGATATAGGGCAGAAGCCTTGAGTTTGATCACCTAGAGACTGCAACCAAGGTGGAGAAAAGGAAAGAGTAACCCTTCACACCAGCAGGTGTGGGACCAACTCCACAGCATGTCACCAGCAACGTCTGAGGTTGAGAAGAGATGGGAAACGGGGCGGTACCAGGAAAGGCAGGTGTGGATTTAACTGTGGTTTTGACCTGCAGATGTCTGTAAGGATGCCAGGGAAATGGATGTGTCAGTATTATGAAGGGAAAATACAGACAGGACGGTTCCAGCCTCGTAATTCATTGTAATTCTTCCCCAGCTGTTTTCCAAGATGCCACCCAGCCTTCCCAAAATTGCACGGTGCCTCAGCAAACTGCAGTGATTGGACATTTTTCCTAAGTAAGTGAGACATTTACTTCTAGAAACATAGTGCAGAAAGACTTTTGTACTTTAAAAAAATCCCAGTCTTTAAAAAAAACCCCAACAAACCTGCAAGAATTGAAGTTATATTTGATAGTTATCCAATTTACAAGTAAAAGTTTTATTTAACAATCCAGGCCCTTCCACATTTCTCCTGTCCCCTTTCCCAATAGATGTGTTTAGGGGGTCTCAGCCTGAGGAATAAAAATGTAGCTGAGGGAAGGAATTGCTTTAGTCTCCAGGCCCATTTCTTCTGATCAAGCCATTATCTCATGCCCGTGAGCAACACCTCCTCCCAATACGAGTATGACTGCTTGTCGAGCTTGTTACATGTCCCAGGGCTAGCAACCCTGCGGGGAAGGAAAGTATTTTTTGCTTTTGTTACCATATTTGTTCAGGAGGCAGAGAGAAATATTCCTTTATGCCGTTACTCAAGGATACATGTGCACTGAGCGGGCTGGTTTCTGAGATGTAAATTTTTGCAAGTGAGAGTGCATTAGCGAGGGCGGTCCTCTAAAGTGGTAAGAACACCACTGGAAAAGAGATTTCCTGGCACCTAGCTCAGCAAAAAGCCAATCCCTTTTTCAGTTACCTTTAGGTGAGATGGTGGCAGAGGCTCAGAGCAGCCCGTGGGAGCTGTGGCGCAGATTAGAATGGGTAGGTATCAATGGCGGAGCTTCTGCTGGAAAGCGTTCCAGCTGTGTTAAAGTACCAATGCTACGAGGTAGTTAAACAACTTTCCTCCTTTCTTCCAGTAATATCTAGGAATGGCGTGATAAGACAAGGTATTTATTTGATGTTTTCATTTTCTTTTCAAAGTTCCGGTCCTTGTGGCAATTGCAATGGCAAGCACTAAGTAAAGATGAGAAGCTCCCAAGATGCAGCTCTTGTTCTCTCCCGTACAAGTGTCCAATGCTTGACACTCCCTACAAATTTGACCACGTCTTTTCAACGTGTTTGACCTTTCTTTTCTGCTTTTGACTGGGGAGCTTTCTTCATCAGTTGCAGATCTACAAGGCTTTGGGGTTTTTGTGACATGCCTAAAAAAGATCATATGCAATTATGCAAAAAGTAAATTTTTAGGAATATGTCTTCATGTCAGGGTAAAGCAGGTCAGGCAATACTGACTCATGAAATGATTCCAGAAAAAATTAATCAGCACTCTTTAATCAAAATATATATCAATGATGAACATGTCAGGCTTTCCCTTAATCACCTGCTGTAATTTACATAAAAGCTGAGTGAGAAAAGCAGTTTTGGGTTTCTTTTGATTATATTAAAATGGGAAAATATTTATAACCGTATGACTCATAACTAAGGGCTTCAGGCTTCTATATTGTGCAACCTGAACCATAAAAAAGTTTTTGACATTTAAATTTCATTTAGTACTAAGACTTAGGAGGAGAAAAACATGGTTATACTCTTTTTGGCCCCTTCGGTAAAAGAATTCAATTTCAAACTTCCAGAAATTTAAGTTGGACACTCAAGATTCATTGATGCGGTATTTTCCCTGCTTAAAGTAGGCTAAATCTGACGTCATTTGAACATTAAATTCTTACAGAGAAAAAAGAAATTATCCAGAAGTACAATGACCTGTGCAATGGATAGTTCAGATTTATTTCATATTTTGCATTATGATAGCTTATGGATTTTTTTTTTAAAAATTAAGATCCAAAATCCTTAGTTTATGAGAAACGTGTTATTTTGGTTCATTACTGTGACATAAAAGAAGCAGAAAACTTCTAATGCCTCTTGGAATAAGAAGTATTCGATGTCGTGGTCTGATGATCTGACCTACACTTGCTCACCTCTTCCATGGCTGGCAGCAGCTGTGCTACATAGTATTTTTTTTTCTGTTTTCCTGAGAGACAGGCTGCCCTTAAGGGAAGGGATGTAGTATTCCCAACAAAGGCCAGATCTAGCCAATTGATGCAGCTCACCATATTTGCAATTTGGAGAAATATGAAGAGATGAAGGTGGTTTAGGACAGCTACACTACTGGTATGAAGGATCTTTTCTTTCTCCACGAAGTGCAGAGCAAGAGCACCACTGGGAGGTGAGCCCTTGTGAATGTCTCTCTCTGGGTCTACAGGCTGCTCCTCACCCTCCTCGTCCCTTCTGCTTCACCCTTAACTGGTTGACCTATTGCATGACCCTTTCAACCAGTTGCATTTCAACCACTTTGGTAAGTGAGAGAGTAGAGAACAGTATGCTTTGTTAAAGCCTTCCCATTTTTCTAGATTGATGTCTAAAGATTTCAATTTATGGGCGAGTAGTTGAATTTCCCCTTTGAGAGTCAAAACATGCGCTCCTTTTATGCTCTACCTTAACTAGGCAGAAAGCAATGGAAATCCACTGTTCCGCATGGAAAAATAGTTATAATTGCAACTCTGTTTGATGTAAAAATTTTTGGGTTTTCATCTTTGCAAGTTTTTAGAAAAATTCTGGAGGAGGAGATATTTATTGAAAATTTGCAATAGCAGCTTTGGTGGGGGCTGGGGAGATGAGCTATCTTTAATAGCAGCAGCTGCACAGCAATCTGGAAATTAGCCCAGTTGGGAGGAAAAAGTTTGCCCTCGAAAGAGAAGCGGGCTCAGAAACAGAAAGAAGTTTGTGTCTGGCTGCCAGCAAGACCCCTGCAGCCGAGCAAGGAAGGGAGGCAGGGGTGGCAGCTGCCCTTCTCCTGCAGGGCAGGGGTCCCTGGCTGCTGGGCAGAGGGCTGCAAGGATTTGTGTGGCAGGTATGTGATCTAGTGCTGATGAGAGGAATAATTTTTCCTTTCTCTCCTTCATTTCAAGCTGTTGGATTATCCTAGAATGAAATACTTCAGCATTATGTAGTACATTTGCTGGCAGGTCCAGCAGCTCTTCCTCTTGTTGGTAAAAAAGCCTATGCTCTCAGGGCCCACATTAGAAGATGTACTGTATGCAGCCTGCTTAGTTATTTTCTGATTTTTTTTTTTTTCTGATTTCACTTTGTTTTAATTGGAATTGAAAAAAACCTTGGGTTTTATTGCACTTGGGTTTAAAATGCTAAGTTACAGTACAGCTCTTCAAGTTAAAGCTCATTGCTATTATGAAAAACACTGAGTTGTTCCTTACTACAAAGAGAAACAACTGTAAAACAGGGTAAGCAAGCTGTGTACTGTGAGTTACCTGCAGAAATGTAACTAGAACCTCTCAGACAATTAGCCTCGATTGATCCTGGGCTCTCTGACACCTACTAGCTGGCAGAAGTGCTCACCAAGCCACTTTCCATCATTCATCAGCAGTATTGGCTAACTGGGGAAGTCCCAGTTGGCTGGAGGTTAGCCAATGTTATGCTCATCTACAACAAGGGCCAGAAGGAGGATTTGGGGAACTACAGGCCTGTCAGCCTGACCTTGGTGCCGGGGAAGGTTATGGAGCAGATCATCTTGAGTGCCGTTATGGGGCACATGCAGGACAACCAGGTGATCAGGCCCAGTCAGCATGTGTTCATGAAAGGCAGGTCCTGCTTGACAAACCTGATCTCCTTCCATGACAAAGTGACCTGCTTAGTGGATGAGGGAAAGCTGGTGGATGTTGTCTACCTGGACTTTAGTAAAGCCTTCGACACAGGTTCCCCCAGCATCCTCCTGGAGAAACTGGCTGCTCATGGCTTGGATGGGTATACTCTTCACTGGGTCAAAAACTGGCTGGAAGGCTGGGCCCAAAGAGTGGTGGTGAATGGAGCTAACTCCAGTTGGTGGCCAGTCACAGGTGGTGTTCCCCAGGGCTCAATACTGGGGGCCTGTCCTGTTTAATGTCTTTATCAATGACTTGGATGAGAGGATGGAGTGCACCCTCACTAAGTTTCCAGAGGACACCAAGTTGGGCAGGAGTGTTGATCTGCTGGAGGGTAGGAAGGCTCTACAGAGGGATCTGGACAGGCTGGCTGGCTGGCTGGATGGGCTGCGTCCAGTGGTGTGAGGTTCAACAAAGCCAAGTGCTTGGTGCTGCACTTGGGTCACAACAACCCCAGGCAATGCTACAGGCTTGCAGAGGAGTGGCTGGAAAGCTGCCTGGTGGAAAAGGACCTTGGGGTGTGGTCGACAGCTGGCTGAATATGAGCCAGCAGTGTGCCCAGGTGGCCAAGAAGGCCAACAGCGTCCTGGCCTGTATCAGCAATAGTGTGGCCAGCAGGACTAGGGCAGTGATCATCCCCCTGCACCTGGCACTGGTGAGGCCCCACCTGGAGTACTGTGTTCAGTTTTGGGCCCCTCATGACAAGAAAGACATTGAGGTGCTGGAGAGTGTCCAGAGAAGGGCAATGGAGCTGGTGAGGGGTCTGGAGCACAAGTCTTCTGAGGAGCAGCTGAGGGAACTGGGGTTGTTCAGCCTGGAGGAAAGGAGGCTGAGGGGAGACCTTCTTGCTCTCTACAACTACCTGAGAGGAGGGTGTAGTGAGGGAGGGGTCGGTCTCTTCTCCCAAGTAACAGGCAATAGGACAAGAGGAAACGGCTTCAAATTGCGCCAGGGGAGGTTTAGATTGGATATTAGGAAAAATTTATTCACGGAAAGGGTTATCAAACATTGGAAGAGGCTGCCCAAGGAAGTGGTGGAGTCGCCAACCCTGGAGGAATTTAAAAGATGGGTAGACATGGTGCTGAGGGACATCGTTTAGTGGTGGTTTTGGCAGTGCTAAGTTAATGGTTGGACTGAATGATCTTAAAGGTCCCTTCCAACCTAGGTGATTCCATGATTCTATGATTCTGCTTTAAGTGTGCACCGCAATTAAGTTACTCATTTTCACCGGACCCAAATAAAGTTGTTAAATTTTATTTTCTGAGAGCAGAAAGAGTTTCATGATCATGAGATGCATTATTCTCCTGTGATTGTTTATGAATGGACAAGTTGCTTAGGAATAAAACTCAGCAAATCTAACAAGTTAGAAATTGACTTCAGAACCAATCTGGAAATGGAAGATATGTTGAAATATTTATGGCATAAGGCAGGACTGATTCTCCGCAGAGGCCTCTGCCCACACATGGCAGAGTAGAAAAACTGCAAATACTGAAAATGGCTTCACAGACATATTATTTTAAAATGTGATTTTAAAATGTCTTGTTGTGGCAGGGGAATAATATTTAATCCACATGCATCATTAATCTTGCCTCTGTGCGTTATATTTTCAGTGAGATCAACTCTGAATGACTGAGGCATTAAAAGTAGCTCACCAGTTTTCAACAAACATATGTTTTTCTCCCCCTGCCCCCTCCACTTACTTGTTTTGGGGCTTAAAATACTGAAATCCTGCACACAGAAATAAGATGTTTTCATTCACTTGCCCTTCACATCACTCATGGGAAAATGATAGCATAGGACTTCAAAGAAAGAGGCTTCCTAATACCTTTTAGAGAGATGCTTAAAACTGTGTTTAATGCAGTAAATGTGTATAACTAAGTCAGACGCTACCACCAAAGCAGACATTTGAAATTGAGTACAGAAAAGAAATACAACAGGAAATCGCACACAGACCAATGGGCAACATTACGAAGGTACAGGGCTTGCAGTGTGTCAAAGAACTCTGCAAAACTGACAACTGGCAACAAACATTCACGCATTGTCAAGTCAAAAGTTTGGCTGTTTTTAAACAAAATAGGTTCATCAGCGATTCTGACTTCATCAATAGTATGTTGCTCTTCAGGCAGCATACATTGAAAAGGTGGTTACGCAAGCTTCGCAAATAAATTCTTTTAAAGTCATGATGTAACAAGAGCATATTTAGGTCCCAGACTTTCTGCAGAACATTTGGCATTCTTTGAAACATACAAACAGAAAGATCAAAATAACGGTCACATCAGAAACTGGCTATCAACGTATCTGTAAAATAAACAAATCCATGATGATCTTTCATGACCAATGCAGCTAACATATAATTCTTTGGATGAATATATATACATTTGCTTGCAAAGTATTTCTAAATAGTCTTTTCAAAAAGTATTCTCAGAGTAGTGCAATATAACTTTATCAGCAATTGCAACCAATGAGAGGTAACCCAGAGAGGACCACAGGAACACTCCTCTCGAGGATGCAGTCCTGCCGTTCTCCCTGGGCAAAAATCCCCTTTAATGTCACCGGGAGCTACGACTAAGAGCTGTGCACAGGTAGTCCCTTAGGAATGAAGTCTCTGCTCACTACACGGGGAGCTGAGCGTGGAAGTCTACATGCAGCTATCAGAATATATCCCCAAATACTCGTTATGCAGTGGCCACTAAGACATTTGAAATGTAAACGTTTCTTGTCTATGTTCCATGTAATTTATAAAATAATGCAGTTTCCATGCAGTAGGGCACAATTGTATCAGAAGAACTGACTACATTATTAGCTAAGGAAATAAACCCGGTATACCAGTTTCACCACAACTGCATTTTCTCCTCTACACTATATTTCACATTAGTAACAGGTACTGTGTTATATCATTAAGCGTCTTAATATGATCTTGTGATTTGAAAGCAAAAACATTTTCTGCAAGATTTCCATATTAAAGTAGTTATGTGCACAAAAGGTGTTCATAGCATGACACCCAAAGCAATATGGAGTTGGTTTGATAGTATTTCCATTACAGCAGAACTATGAACTTCATTCACCAAACCGTGTAGTACAAATGAAGATTACTGGTACGTATAGAAAATTCAGATAGGCAGTCAGTTACAAACCTGGCAGTATTTTGAGACAGACAGAGATTTTTAGGTCTTATAATGGAATGATAAAAATGGTAGGAACTTCTTTTGGGAGCTCCGGAAAGAGATTTGCACTTGGTGTTTCTCATTATCTTATAAGCAGCCCTACTGCACAGGAAAACATTGCACCAGGAGTTAACACCAGGGTCTGGAGTTCAAAAAAAGCTGCTAAAACTTAAGTGCAGTAGGCTCTACTACATTGTATTTCTCTTGAAATGTATAAAACATAGAAAATTGTTATGGTGACTTGCTGGATAAAAATATTAATGCTCACAAATAAAATCTGACTGAATTTTTGAGTCAGATTTAAATTTACACCTTTTGTAGATTTAGCCAACATGATTTGAGTATTTCAGGTGTCTTTGACCATCAGGTAGCAGTGCATATTTACCATCTTGATTCCTTTAATATGTTACGCTGTTTCTAACATGGCTTTCAAATGGCAAAAACCCTACAAGAAACCTTCGTCAAATGTGTCTTTACAGTGTGAAGTATATAGTCAATGAGAAATGCCTTTTTACAGTATTTACAAAATCTCCTCATTAGATAAAAAGGCAAAATTAATAAAAAGCTTAGAGAAAGGAAATGCTGCTTAGGTGTAGGCTTTTTCTTTTCTCTTCCCCCAGCAGACGCCAGTCTCCTCAACACGTGAAGCTGGCTAGCCAGGATTGTTTTTCTTCCTCTTGCTCGGGCTGTGACTGGGATCTTGTTTCAGCTCGTGGTACTGCATCTGTTTAAACACAACATTCAGAAAGCAACTGGTCAGGTGGTGCTTGCTAGAAAAAGAAGGATTTCTGTTTTTTTCCCAGGGCTAAGAAAGAAAGAAAAAGAAAACTATCCCCCTGCAAACTACTTGGGATCTGCAGCTGTGATTCAAGAACAACAGAATGACAGATCTAGAGTATGAAGAAAAAACAGCATTAGGAGAATCCTGCCAGGAAGGAAAACAGTGTTCTGATGTAAACTTTAAGAAGGCTACGTTTTAAATTTTCTCCATGAGCTCTAACAGGGAATAAACAGTACCCTCTTTAACGAATCGGCAGAATACTCTTTGCAATCTTTCTAAAAACTTGCTGATTTTCAAAGGCCTACCACAGAGGGGATCAGATTCAGAGTGGGTACGTGCACCCACATCTCCTATTTATACCAGCTCTGAAGTGAAAACGTTACCTAGAAATACAGAAAGTATATAATCTTTGTGATACTGGAGGTGATTTATGTGCCTGACATTATCTTAATGCTTGCACCTTCTCAAGAGATTGCGTACTGCATCACAAAAGCTTGTAATTCATAACCAGCTTATTTTTAAAGGAGTTTATGAGCACAGTTGAACTGTGGCCGCAGCAAAAAATTTTACCCCAGGAAAGGAAAGGCTGAAGTGCTCTGAGTGCTGTCACCAGACACTGGGCAAAGCCACCGGCTGCCGACTCCCTGTTGGTGCGGCTCCTTTCATCGCTTGACCTTCCCATTCCCTCTATGCATGTCCTGATGGCCTTGGCTCCAGCATTTCCTACACCGTGCTTTATCCCCGTCAGATTCACATGGTGCTGGAGGCCACTTAATACAAACTCCAGCACCTGCTACCATCTCCCAAATACTTGTCTTTCTGCTGATTGCCCCTGCAGATGCCCAAAGGCACAACTGAGGCAGTAGCTAATTCCTCTAGCAGCCTCCTAAAGGTTCATGGACTATCCCCGGCCTACATTGCAATTTCTTTCTGTCAAAGAATATAAAGTTGAATCAAAATAACTACTTTAAAACTTGTTTAAAAAAACCCAGAAATTCACGATGCCACATATCAAATTAACTACCGCAAGGACACTTTAAAAAATATACACACCAATTGCACATCTGAAGGAACTCTGGATAGAAAGTCAAGCAGCTCATTGTTATCAATTGCATACGGATTTCGAAGCTTCTTTGTAAATTTATTGATGCCTGCAAAAGTGAAAGTTCAAATGTTACTATCATAATTTTTTTTTGGTAAAAAATACATATATGTTTGGTAAAGTTCTAAAAAGGATTTTAGGATCCACTTCAAAGTCTGACAGCATTGAATTAATGAATGAATGAACTGTAAACTCAGGCTCTAAAAGTCAGAATCTGCTGCTGTGGTTCCCTCTGCTTCAAAATGCAAAAGTTCTAGGGACATTTTCAAATTCCTCCTATACTTTTTTTTAAACTAATAGAAACCATGGTTATTATGTGGAGGCGGCAAAAAGGAGAGGAATAAAGTGGTGGAGAGGATGAGCAGTAATGGGCTTAATTGCAGGACAGAAGATTTAGCTTAGGCACAAGAAAAATCTTTCCAATGCTAAGGATGGTGAAGCATATGGGAAGTAGTGAAGTCTGCATCACGCGAAGGCTTTAGGAAGAGTTTATACAAACCTCTGTCCCGGAATGACAGATACAGATGATCTGACGGCAGTGCAGAGAAGGGATGTGACATCTCCCTCAGATGTCATCGTCTTACAATGCCTACTGACAACTAGTGTTCAGAAGCAGCAAGAAAATCCTTGCCAAACTAAGCAGAAAGCAAGCTTTTAAATTAGACTCATTTTCTTATCATTACATACCGGGTCAGATTCATACACTTTTCACACGAGAACCTTGTGCGTGGGCTCTGGGAACATGCATCCAAAACATGGGCAGGAATAGTACAAACCGCACAGAGTCTCACGTGAGTGGGAGAAAAGCCGGGAGAGTATTAAAAATGTGCTGTTCTGTGTAATTTATCAAGGCTGTATCAGAGATAAGATAATACAGTTTATCTTCCACAAAGTCTTTGGTGCCCAGGCCTTTCAGAAAGCTTTAGCAAGGACATAAAGCTTTGGGACGGAGTGTGCAAGCTGCAGTCTCGATAACACCCACGGCCTCCCACTGCGTGAATTCTCAGTTCTGCAGCGCAGATAGGAGATGCTGCGATCCCTTTATCTGCTGATTGAACAGTGAGTGTTGAGAAAGAAGATCTGAGGTTCAAACACCTTTGTTTAAGAAGACACTTTGCATCAGCAAGGGATTGAGAAATTCAAGGTCTACCCCACCGTTTATTGCATGCGGCCACCGGACCACCCATGGGTGAGTTTAGGAGTTGATACGGTCTCACCCCATCACCTCCGACAAAGAAAAGAATCAGTCACCAGTCATGAAAGTAAATGCATGAATAAGTCATGGTCAAGGCTCAAGGAAAGAAAAGAGCTGAGCAGGTGAGATGGGACACTGCAGGCGAAGCAAAATACAACAAGGGGATTAGGGCTTTTCAAACAGCTTGAAAATTTTCAGATTAGAATTATTTTCTTTATACTTTTTTCCACTTAAATAGCTATAGCAGTTACCAGGACTCCGTACTCTTGCAAACAGGATTCAAGTGCAGAGGAGGCTCCTACACAGCTATACAAAATACAGGCCATAACATGGGTAAATTTTCATTAAATAAACCCCTGTCTTCCCAAAGAACAAAATAGGCAGATGCTGCTACAGACCAGCTCAAACTTCCCTATGGACAAAAGTCAGACAAAGAGATCTTTTGCTTTCAAGTGCAGGATGAACAAATGGGATGAAGAAATACATATAGACGGGGGAGGCTAGAAACACAGAATAATGGCGAAAACAGGCATGTGTTTGGCACACTGCATTTTTTGAAGGGACTGGTGCTCAAAGCTACACGCAGGGTGACATGGCTCTGTGTGAACACATTTCACCCCAAGGAGGTCTGGACTGCTGGAGCTGCAGCTAAGCAGTACCTGTCTGGTCTCCTGGCACAACACAACAAAAATATTTCTCTGAAGAAGAGATCCCCATGCACTTGCTGAATAAGAAGCCACCTAAACTCAAATACAGGAGAAAAACGTGGAGCTGAAACCTCTACTGAAGAAAGGTGCTTGAAGTGGTATCAAGATAGACTAGATCACTTGGGGACAGGGAGGGAAGAGATGGAGGAAAGGAGAGCAAGGTGCATTTGCCGTAATTTGTGCTTACATTATCCATCCATTGTTGGGGAAGCATGGGCTCCAGTCTGGGAGTCAAGGCTCTGCCTTAGCTGAGAGACATTTCCAGGGGAGTGTGACCCCCCCCAGGGTATGGCAGGGTACCTGTCAGGGGCTTGTCAAACAACAGTGCTGACTCTATAGTTCTGTGTGCATATTATAACCTCAGGTTCTTGCATGAAACCAAGGGGATGTATGAAAGCAAGTGTACAAGATGCCAGATCTGTCTGAAAAATAACAGAAAAAGGACACAGACCAAGTAATTCAAACGTCAGTAATAAGAGGCCTACCATCACATGTGCGTGAGGAACAACGAAATTTTGAGAACAAACTAAGAGTTCGGGTTTCATTCAAGTGATACAAGGTGTGTAGGGAATAAATGAAACTATGAGACAGGAAAGGAGAGTGAGCCCACATGCTTGCTTCGTTTAGTTCCATAAAAATTTTTCTTCAAATCCTCCTTATTGGTTCTTCTCCACTTCCTACATTTATTTGTGAAGACTCTGTAAGAATATTACTAATATTGACTGACAGATAACAAATGCATTCTTTGGAGTCAGTTCAATCATTTTATATTGTCTCTTGAGTTCAGAAGTTTTTACGAAGGCATGATTGTTATTCTTTTCTTCAGAAAGAAAATCTAGCCACAGATTTAATTGAGACAGTGCACTCCACAAGTCTGCACTACTGAGCAAGGGTACAGCTGCTGGTGGTGGAAGATGTATAAAAAAGGTACAAATGAAAACTTGGAGCATTATCTACAACAGATGTGGTAACGGTAGCTGTTTAAAATCAGTATAAAGAATAAATATAAGGACAAGTAGTGAGAGCTTGGATCAATCACAATTCCACCCCTCTGTCCCCCCCAGTTTCTGTTCATTATCAACCAGCCAAATACCATATATACCTTTCTGTCGGACGAAAGGTGACCCTTTAAACAGGTTTCTTGTTGCCATGTTTACATACGCTTTCATAAGACAAAGTACTGCAGTAAAAAAGGCATATTGTCCTAAATGCTCTATATAGATTGAAATGCCTCTGTTTGCGTATAAGTGGTGAAAATAAATCAGAGTAATATCTAGACAAAGCTACACTTTGATATATGAAGAATCCTCACGGCTACATGTTTATAGTATGATGAAGTCTAGAATGCCAGCCAAGAAAAATGCATTTTGCAGGTGGGCCTAAATCTTCATGCAGTCGTGATTTTTAACTAACCTGTCTGTTTCAATCATGGGGCAGCTTCATGACCATAAATACAGAAAAGTACTGACAATGTAAGTCATCCCTTAAAAAACAGTTTTTTCTAAGTGGCACAGACAGTTAAAAAAGGCTTTACTTACCCCAGACAAGGACAATGTATCTCAGTGGAATGAAATACAGGATGATGGTGAACATGAAGAGGGCAACAATTGCCAGACAGCTCAGGAATGGGACAGTCCAGTTGAACGTGCTAAAAGAAAAATCAACAAAAGTCAGAAGTGTGGTCACCTGACAGAGCCAATAAAAGAAGAAATAATGGGCAGGACAGGGGGAGAAGTGCCAGTTTCCATCAGTGAGAACAAGCTGAAACTACAAATGGATGCATGGATGCTGGGCATCAGGGTGAGCTTGGGCTTGGACCCACCCCCAGTGCAAATGAAAGGAGGTCCTGGCTTCACCCACCCGCTGCTGAAGGGCACCTCTCCCAGTCCAGCTGGGCGCATTTTCCAAAGGAAGCATTGCTCCATTTTTCGGAAATGTTGGTGCCCACCCTCAATTTCAGCATCAGGCAAAACCACACACAATTTCTTTCTCCTCAGATGAACTCACTCAGGCAACCCAGATCCCCTTCTTCAACATCAGCGCAGAGGGAGGATATAAGAGTTAGAAGAGTGCTGATCAGGCTTTCTGTTTTATCTCCTCCCTGCTCTACCACAAGGACAGAGCAAGCCGTCAAAGGGCCTTCCCTTCTGCTTGATGTGCACTTGCACTCCCCAGCCAGGAACCCTTCTGTCTTGGGGGTTACAGTCAGGACATGGCAAGTGGGGGGGTCTGCAAAGCTGGAAATTCACCCATACACCCAAGAAGGAGAGGGTTAGGGGAAAGGAGGGGGCAGAACAGTCAGTCCTGAAGACAGAGATAATGCAACAGCAGTGGATGAAAGAAAGAAAACCACTTTGGGTGGCAAAAAAAAAAAAAAAGGAGAAAAAGGATGGAAGAAAAAAAAAAGGAGGGAGTGGCACAAGATAAGTACATCGTAGGAAAAGCAAAGAAAAACTTTATCTTCTAGATAAAATAAAATCAAATAAAGATTATTTCTTTATGGATAAAGGAAGAGAACTTCTGGGATCCCATCAGAGTTTCAGGACATCAGCTTTCCAAAAAAGCCCCGGATCAAAACATCCTTAATAAGGGTCCTAAACTCTACACTGCAATAAAAAACTGCTGATCATCTCATTTTGCAGTGGTTGAGGTGTGGGCAGAAAGGAAGCGAAAGCTAACAAGTCTTTGAAACAGCCGTGCTGTGGCTCCCCAAACTCTGTGTGCAGGGCAGAATGAAAGGCCAGATGGCCAATTTATACATATGTCCCACAGGATGGCTGGTTAAAGGGAGCTTGGCTCAACGGGATTGGTCCATGAAGGCATCACCATGTCAAAGGTGTTGCATGACATTTATCCAGAAGGAAAATGTGGCTTTGGCTCTAAATAGTCTGATGATACTCTTTAAAGTATTACCACTAGCTACATGCCCAATCAGCGTGATTACATTATTTTGGCTTCTCTGGCTGAATAACTGCAATTATCTCAATTGCTAGCCATATTTTTCATAATGAGCTCTGGCTTCCTGTGTTTATTTGTCTTCTTTTCTCCCTGGCAATTTTGACATGTCTCCAGAGTGAA
The DNA here is from genome assembly GCA_008921705.1 of Burhinus oedicnemus. Taxonomy (NCBI): domain Eukaryota; kingdom Metazoa; phylum Chordata; class Aves; order Charadriiformes; family Burhinidae; genus Burhinus; species Burhinus oedicnemus. The sequence continues at coordinate 1,541,098 of VFFE01007738.1, forward strand.
CATTATGTTAGTGTCACTTGGTGTAGGATCACTCCCTTTCTCCTCAGGGGACACCTGCTCTTTTCCCCTCTTCTGCATGCATTTGGGATGAACAGAAGGTTGAGGGTCTGCTCATGTTCCTGTGACTCGGCTTTGTGCAATGGATCAGACACACCATGTGTGGGAACACTGGCTCCTCACTTAGCAAACCTCCTTATGTGCTGTGTTAGCACAGCATTCAGTACAGGTTTCCCATTATAGTTTTAGGAGCAAATTACAAAGATTTATAGGAAGATTCAGTCTCACTTGGTGTAGAAAATTCTGTTGCTCTCATCTGGTATATAGTAGAACAAACCCTACTTCCAAAATGCACAATTAGAAAAACTTAATCATTAAGACAACTTCCATGAATAGCCTTTTGATGAAAGACTTCTTTCACAGAGTTGCTTAGTTTGCTTGTCCGAAAAACTGTGCAATGTTATGTACTTGTGCCTGCCTCTGCTGCTGTAAACATGGCCTGCCTGGAAGGGTCCCCATGGGAATGTTTCTCAGGCTTTCCTATTAGGGACTTTGCTCTTAAACGCATAAATGGCAACCTCCTCTTCATCCTCATTCTGATATGCTTGCCATTGCTGACAGATTAACAGGAAAAAAAAAAAAAAAAAGGCAGAACAGCATGATAGATGATCCTCCTGTTTCTTGCAGGTTGACCTCTACCCAATGGATCTGTTTCCTAAAATTCATCTCCAAAAGTCAGTATTTTGGGGCTGCACCCCTTGCACAGGCTATGATCTCATAGGTGTGGAACACCAATGCACTGCCGATGGCACCAGCAGTGGATGAGACAGGAGACTTATGCTCCTAGATCAGACCCGGAACAGGGGACCACATGGCTCTGACTCTCCTGTAAGATGTGCTGCTTTACAGCAAAGCCTCTTATGAAGGTTTTCTACCTTGGCATGGCTCCCAGGTTATCTCTCTGCCTGCCCTCTCTGCCCATAGTGGAAAGATGCTTGCAAAGGCGCCGCTCCCAGCTTCTCATCCAGTGAGGACGAGATGCTCCCAGCTTTTGGGGGGCAGAAAGCCAAGTCAATCCTGTCCCTGCTTCACAGCCGACGGCTGGATGACATCTTTCTGGAACCCGTCTGATATCAAATAATAAACCTTACACTGCTGTTCACTGACCGTGCTGAAAATACACCAAACTTCCTGCAATAAATCTCAGAACCTCTCTTGCTTAAGGCCTGAGTTTGTTGGCAATTCTTATATATCATGTATTAGGTGCTACAAATTACATAGGCTCTAGGAGGAAAGGTTTTGCTAACTCACATAAATACAACACTTCCAGCAACTGAACATATGTGTAACCTTAAAGTCTGAAAACCCTATTCAGCTCTGCTTATCTCCTTTATCAAAGCTGCATTTTTTATTGTTACTTCTAAACAACTACTGTTAGGCCTCACAACAAGATTCTCTTTGTTTTACTTCAAAGCCTTAGTTCTGATTTCCTTTCCCAACTAATATAATTCTAAATTCCAAAATTAATATGACAGGATTTTCATTAACTGAAGGCCTCCGCAAAGCAAAGTAAATACAGATGGATCATCCAAAACTGGAGTCCCCCACAAAAGAAAAAAAAAAAAAAAAAGGAAGAAAGGTCTAACACTTTGTATCTCAGCTTGGAAAAATTATAAACGGTATCAGAGAGCAATCCAGCACCTGTGTCAGCACTTACTTCTTGATCCTTTCTCCGAGGGAAGCCACTTCATCAAGGATATTCTGAACACTGACACACACCTCCTGGATGGCATAAAGTCTGTTCATAAATCCTTTTTTTTCACTGTCCTAAAGAAAAGAATAGGAATAGTTGAATAAAAGAATTTCTGACTGCAGGAAAACCCATGTGTCCATCAGTCAAGGTTGAAAAGTGCACGTGTTATAGACTCATCTAAAAGTAATTGGTAAAACCTGGCAATCAGAAATTGTTTTCTTGTTCCTTAAGCAGCGCCTATTGACAATGAGTATGTTTTAGTATATATGCTTAGCACCACTCAATTTTGTTTGTCATTGCATTAGTTTCTAAATATGTATTTCAATAAGCCAAGTCTCTGGTTTGTAAACACAGTGAAGGTGCCAACCTCATATGTTTGACTCAAGTGGTAAGAGAAAAGGTGAAATAAGGGCAATTTGTTGAAATGCTGTTTCTTGCACTGATGTAGGTGCCAGGAAGAAAAACATTCCTTGTGTGAGGCACTGAGCGAGAAACCAGGAACACCTCAGATCCTACAGACATGAACCTTCTGGCTCCAATAGGTGTTTAAGCTGTCAGACATACCCATGCCCCCCATCATCATCCACCTTTGTGCTCAGCCATCGAGCATGCTCTCTGCCTCTCTCTCATTTTTCCTTACTAATATTCAAGTGCCACTACCATGAAATATATGCGAGATGTAACTCCAACTGCCTTTACAATATGATTATTACCCCCTTATTTACTCAGGCTTATATACACTATTGGACTTCTAGTCACAAAGCCATCAATTTATGGTAATGTAAATGTCTAATGATAATTTCATTTTTGTTAAATTTATTAAGATTCTTTGTGACCCTACAAACATGGAGTTTTTTTCAAAAACAGAGTGACCCTTTGTCCCTCAACAGGAGGACCCACACTTATTAAGATGTTTTCTGGGGCCTTTGGTAGATTTGCCATTGGCGAATGTTGTCCTTCTGTCAACTTGAACAGACTTTGCCTCCTGGAAGAACCCAACAAGGTGCTACTCCGGCACATCAACCCACTCCACTGACCGTTCCTCAACTGGGCCTCCTCCCACTCTGAACACCTTTTCTTTTTTCCCCAAAAAGCTTTCTGTCTCTAAACCCAGACAGGCTGCAGAATCAAATCCATGCTGAGCCAACAGCACTTTAAAGAAAATGGTGTGTTAGATGGGATTAAAATGAAGCATCACCATGGAAAAAAATGACAATTTCTTTTCATTTTTACCCAGACTACCTGTAACTCAAATGTTTGTGTGCAAGATTTCCAATGGATTGATGGCGTATTACCCTATCTAGTTTGAATTTCGTGAGTGTTTCCTCAAAATAAGAAATGGAAGGAAAAATATTTCAAGATTAGCAATATATTTGATAAAAAAGTTCAGCAATTTGCCGTCACAAACCACACAACACAACAGTCTCTGTAATTGGCTCTGAAGTCCAGCACCTAAGAAATTAGCATGTGTTGCATTTCATTTTTAATTTTCTTCTCTTGATGCTTAATTAGCAGACAGTATATTGGTTCACTTATTTTGTTGTCATTTTTAGTGTCTTAATAAACCAGATTGGATGAGAAAAACATCATTTAACATTTAATCATCTGAAGTTACTTCAGTGACAGTGGTTCTGCAACTATGCTGTCAAGACTTCTTGTGAAGACGTTGAAAGTATTTAGCTACAGAACACAGATTGTCTAAAAATAAACAATCATAGGGAGAAAGACAGACAGACAGAGATGGCACAACTACTTCAAGTGATTTTGTGTAATTTGAAAAAAACAAAAATTTCAGAGACAGCAAAACAGCCAGTTTCTCAGGCAACATGAAAGAGCTTATGTTCTCAGTCAAGATTAATAATTATTTGTATCACAAAGAAATATTTTTGGTTTTTGAGGATGACCATAAACACAACCACCAATACCAACTACATCCAGTGCTGCACCGCAACACTGAGCTGTTTGTGAAGTTACTTCCTTAATATTTATTACATTCTTGAAGCCTTGGCAATGAGACCATTATTGTTCTCAGGTACACAGATTCAGAGGAGGTGCAGCATATATCCAGTGTGTCTCATTTGTTGTCAGGAAAGAGATACCTGCTCTGTTCCTTCATGTAAGACACGTACTTCCAGTACTGGAGAAACATGAAAATAATCTGTTTTCTCATCTAGCAGAAGAAAACAGTAAGCCATACAGAAATCACAGGTATTTTTCTGCTTTTCAAATATATATACACCTTGCCTCTTCAGTTTTGTTTAACAGATTCTGCCATCTCTGTAAAGTTATCTTGATTTACAATTAAGTTGTGTGAGAAAAGAATTATGTCACTGTAACAAAACCAGTACCCTTTGAGACATCTCCAGAACTCAACCAGGATTATGTTTAGAGGTCCTGAGGCTGTTTTTCTTTACAAATATATCACAAGACAAACTTGTACCTTTTCTTGAAAACACCTCTCTTTTAACTTATTCCCCTAACCCCCTCCCCCCCCAAAAAAAAACCCAAAAGACAGAAAGAGACAGAGAAAGAATCACTATTTGCACTCCCCTGCACCTTCTGAGCTTAAAGAAAATTTGTTGACATACTCCCAGGCAGGAACAGACAAAACAGCACAGGAAAGAGGAGGCGGTCAGAAGGATCAGGGTTCAGCTTTGCTTAAACCAATTCCACATGCCACACAACTACTAGCTGTTTTTTATTTCCTGCTCCAAAGATTTGTGGAGAAAATAATCTGGGCTAGGGAAAAGCTCCCCTTATTTTCTTCCAGCAAAATGCTGTGTTAGCAATACAACATAAGAGCCACCTTAAGTGAACCAAGGCTCTTAATAACCCATTTTTCAAACACTACTGGTATTTCCTTTCCAAAGAAAGATGGGCTGTGACTGGAATCAATTTCATCATTTGTATGGCTGCAATTGCCAACTTTCTGGAAATAATTGCCATTTAAATAGTAGATAAAATTTATTATACAAAGCTAACAACAGGTTTATTACTATTTAATTTCCATGATTTGTTTGTTTGCAGTAGGCTTAAGGTATGTGAAAAGCAAGATGTTTGCTAGGGGATGGCTTTAAGCATAAACTGTGAAAGCAAAGTCAAATTGATGTTGATAGTCTGACTTGAATTTACAAAAGGGAATGAACCCAAAGTAAAGACCATGTCCTCCTCCTCCTTCATAGGAAATTGTAGATTACAGATTGATGTACTGCTTGGCCAATAATAATACTTCAGTCTTGTATAATGATTTTCAGCCATAATGATATTGTACATTTGGTGAAACCAAAGCAAAACGAAGTAAATGACTGGCTCTAGACTGTGTGGAACTAGTTCACGTGAAACCTCGAATACAACCCATGTTGTCTGAGTCTCTTTATTCAGTGGACTATGCTTCCAATCCCATGATAAAACAGGGTCATTTAGGAAAGAGTTGTATCTCTAACCCCAAACCTCTCTCCTCTCTAGGTTAAAGTGCATTTACAAAACAAACATTTCAAAAGACAGGGAAAACAGGAGAAATAAATAAGCCAGACTCAAAAATAAACTTTGATAAAGTTAATGGCATTAAGCCAGCAAAAAGAAGAGCTTTAAGTGACAGGAGATATTTTTAGTAAAGAGAATAAAGCCCTGAATATATTATGGTGGATAACTGTCCTATTAATAACTGCTAAGTTGGAGAGAAAGGCACAGATCATAAAAACAAAAATCATAGGAGAGTTTCAAGAATAGAAGTAAATTTTGAATTTTTTAGGAGATGCTGTCTGGCTCCAGATGGATCTTCCAAAAACACCCCTCACTGCCCAAGCTGGTATGATAGAGCACCTCTGTACAAACCAAAGCAACTGAGACAGAGCCAGACTAACTTATGATAGGTACAGAGTGAGGATATCAAGCCACCACTGAGAGCAAGAGTGTTCACCTGGTATGCTGTATGTGCTACGGTCCTGTCACTTGGCCACCAGAAGACACATGTGGTCTTATTTGCTTGTGTCCTGCTGGCTTCCTGTGGCCACAACAGCATAGCCCCTCAGCTATTTGTCAGGAGCCCCTCTAATCACCCCTTCACCTTTAGTCACAAGCCTGCAAATCTCTGTTAACTTGAACAGAAGAACACTAGCTCCACGTGGAAACACTGCAGATTATTTGAACTAATAATTGGTCTCCGAAGCAGAGCCCATCCATAGGCCACGTGTTGTTCCCTGCCAGGAGCCTCAGCCATGCGCAGGGCTGCAACGCCCTGGTAGACCTCCCATTGGAGACAAACGACGTAGACCCAGAAGTGTCAGTAGGAAATGCATTAGCCCTTTACTGGCAGGATTCATTAGTACCTCCCAGGGAGGGCATGCAGACACCGACTGTTGAATACCGTCCTAGGGTCTGGCTGCAGCTCAAAAACCTGTCACTGCGGATTAATGGCCTCAGCAATTACCTCCCAGACTCTAACCTCTGCTTTCTGGGAAGGTCACTAAGAAGAAGATAGTATGGCAACACTATTCCAGTTCTGGAGGCATTTGATCTCCACCAGGTCTTCTGTACCCCTATCAAAAGGCTTCAGATCTGATGATGGATACACTGGTAAGTCATTATTTTATCACTTTCTCAGGGAAATGGAAAGAGGTCAGACAACCACAATGATATTGTTATCTTAAAGCTGACTGTGGAAGCGCGATCATGAGGTAAAGCTGAATGGTCTACAGGACCTGGAAAAGTACATGGGGTGACCTGACTGGCCTCCTCCATTAACTCTATAATGAACTGAGAGGGTCACATTGTTTTAATCGCTCTTCCCTCTGGAAGGCTGCCACTTGTGGAGTACCATAACCATCTGGTCTTGCCACTTCTTAGACTAAAAAAGTATGGGAAGACTTTTGGAGACATTAAAACCTTTCAGTGGGACCTTAATGATTTAGAAGTTTCCACCCTTCCAGTAAGCAAGCTTGTAACTCTTCAGACTTTCAGTTATTTTAAATACTGACTGACAGCATGCCAGGCAGACAGGTACCAACGTACGTTCTCTCCTTAGCACCAACAAAAGAGAACTGAGCTTTTAAACTGTGGGCTTCACTTTTGCCTATATTACCTGGCACCACACCTTCAGTGACCACATTTTTAAGACACTATCAGTTGTTCATAAATGCTCAATATGTCATCTCTAAAGTCTACCTGCTAACATGGGTCTCTATGTGTGCGTGGAGAATAGGTCTGAAAATAATTGCTCATGCCCAAATGGAAATCAGGCTGAGTATTTTAAAATACAGAGAAAACCACATAATTATTAAAAGAGTAGGGTTTTACAGAGAGATATGGTATTTGTGGTCACAATTATTAAAGAAAGAAGCAATAAAATGTTATTGCCTAGTAAGCATTCCATATTTAAAACAGCAGAAAGTAGACACAATAGAAACCATATAAACACGTGGACAAAACCACTGAAGATTCACTGTTTATGAAGACACCATGCCTGTGAGCATGAATATTACAACAATCTGTTCTTCCTCAAACATACACTGAGAGATCATAAGGATCATTTTGAACCTTCTGTGACTTTTTGGCACTAACACCTATATAACAAATTAGACTTTTTCATGTGTAATGAACTGCTGCACTGCTAGAACATAAATATAAAATCAGCAAAAAAAAGTCAAGAATTACAGTAATAATTCTAGGGAAAAAGATGACATTGCAAGCTTTCTACAAAGTAGAGAAATAACACTTTAATGGCAATTCTTATGTAAATTCTTATTAAATGGAGAATTTTTTGCCAGTGCTTTTTATTTTCTCTTTCTCTCTACTACATTCCACAGTATTGCCCAATGCTGTTTAAATCTGTTCCCTCCTCATCTCTCCTTCACTGCACATTTTAATACTGTAAAGATAACATTCCAGATGAAACACAGAAACACGAACGCAATAGAGCCAGTTAATGGAGTGACATGCCATTTCACTGAAGGGCCATCTAGTGGTGGGAAACAAAACCTCAAATTTTCCTTTCATGATACCTTTTTGGCTAATGCTAAACCTTTATGAGGTGTTAATTTCATAGTCTAAACAAATACATTACTTGAAAACAGTGGAAGCTTGATTTCAGGGGTAAAAAGTCAACAATGACAAATAATACCGTGCCTTTCTTGACATTATTTTGGAAGGAAACTTAAAGAATTAAGGCATTGTGGTGTTAAGCATTTGGGTGATGAGAATGCACCAGATGCATTTGCATTATGTTCATATCTGAAAAACCTGAAATTTTTCTCTCAGCTGCCTCATTGTCTCCCCTTCACCCTGTTCTACTATATTTAAGCAAGGGAAGAGAGACTTTCTTGCTTTATGCAAGACAGGACTATACTGGAGCTTGACAGAGATTTCATTAATATCTCTCTTGTATCCAGCCACATCGATGTCATCCAACAGAGGCTAACACAGAAATCTTGGTGTATGGTCCAGCAGTTGTTTGCAACAGCTAATTTATTTAGAATACAGTCCTGAAGTTCCACCAACAAACAAACTTTGGCCATGATTTTATCATTGGATTTGTAAATTCCAGTGGTTCTAACAGTGTTTACCCTCTATCTACACTGAATGCAAAACTGCAATTAACAATGTGCTCATTAATGCAACTCTTCAAGTTCTGTGATACAAAGATGAGGGATGACAAATTTAAAAGCTAAACCTCAAAGCTCTAGTAATCTTAAAAAGGTAAGGAAAGAGCCTGCTAGTTCTATTGGAAAGAGTTATTTTAAATAAGAACAGTCCTGCTATACAAGAGCCTGGAAGGATGGTGGGCTGAAAGCAAGTCATTCCAGCTAGTATAAAAATTCTGCATTCAGGTGTGGGTGAGAGAAACAGCCAGAGAAACCAGAAAGCAAATGCTGAAAGATTGCAGTTAGCAAAACATCTGAATTTTTGAGATGCTTATCTAAATCATACCCACACATTTTTGTTGTCCACTTGTTACCAACAAGAGCCTCATCAAAATAATATAGTACTCTGTTTTGAAAGTTTAAAGTAGCCTCAAAATTTATCTTTCAATAAATGTCTATACAGCTGTCACTGATTGATATGAAAGGAAGATTATGGAGTTCTGCTGGAGTTACAGTCATTTAAAATCTCAGTTGCATTTCTGAAATACATTGGCTTGAATGTAGCAGATGTAAAAGTTAATTTGATGTTTTAGTGTATGTAGAACATAATTTTTGTTTTCTCCTTGTACAGATTATGATAATGATAAACATGCTTTTGGGCAGAGGGTAAAGACTGACTATTCGAGATCACCTCCATCCCCAGCTAGGACACTACCTCTGCACCAAAGTCTGCATTTAGATTTACTTTACTGTCTCTGGAAGTTTCCCAGTCCTGTGTTGACAGGATATTATGATCTTATAATTCTTATGTAAGTCGTTCACCTAAACAAACAGAGATAATGATTTTATTCCAACTTATCAGCCAGACCTGGCAAGCCTAAGAGCTAGCAGCTGTGACTGCTTCTGCTGCCAGAAGACGTGCATCTCCAGTGCAGGACTGCAGAGGGTAACCTCAAAGTTGTCACCACCACTATACAAACTGCCACAACAAGAGACAGCAAATGGAGTCAATGACTGATCTAAAAGATGATTCAGTACTCCAGCCTTAGATTTCTATTTTTGAGCTAATATGAGCTATTGTCTAGAAGCGTTCCCCTCTGGAGGAGGAATGTGGTTTTCTTCTAGTCTCCTCCTGCAGCGCTACCCTGGGTTAGACACCTAAACTGCACATCACTAAAGGTCGGTGACAGGAGTCTTACTCCCTCCCTCCTTTGGTTACCAGGCTAAAATATCTAGCTCCTTTTTAAGCAGTGCTATTGCTCTGACATTTCTCTCTTAAGCTGTCAGTTATTAACTATGTTTAGATGAAACACTTACAAAAACAACTTTGTATTTCAAAACTCATGTGATTGTGCCTTGGACTGCTGATGTTCTTGGTTCACAGAAATCAAAAGGGATTTGTTCCCCTGAAATTTCCTTACCCAAACTAGCACACAGTTGTAGTAGTAAATTACCTAGGCCTGGTGAAGGAGACTGCTGAGCAGAGGACTACAGAAATGCCTTTACAATTGGTATTTGCTGCCCAAACAGTGCTCTTTTGGAATAATCAATCCAAACTTTTTGGCTGCTTTGGATTCCAGCGATTTAACTCAATGGCAAGTTGCTATGAAAAAAAGCAAAGTAAACCATTTTCTTGGGGACACTATTTGTAAAGAGTAATTGCTCAGAAAGACTTGAAAAGAAGAGGTCAGACTCTCCACGGCTGCATGTTGCTACCACATCCTGAGGTCAACAGAGCCCAGATGGTTTACACAGTTGAAGATCAAGCCCTAAAATCTGGAATACTTGATTGCTGTCAAGTGCTCAATTATTAGGCAAAATTTCTTTCTTTAGGAACCTGATCTGGAGAAGAAAAACATTAAGCCTAACGCTCAGCTAAGCCAGCAAGTGTTGGTTCTCTGAAATATTTCATTCCAAACACGAATCTCTAGCTATCAAGATCAAAATAGTAACCTGTGAGATCTGGGCAACATTCTCTACTTGAGTAGGATGGTTAAAGAATATCTTCTCTGAAGCAGTTTGGGATTGAATTCCACAGTGGTGAACAAGACGATGGTCAGAAGAACCAGGCACAATATCACAGTCATGTCAGTAGCTCTGCTACTTCAGCTCAGAAGAAATCCTACCATGTCTAGACGAAAAAAGACTAAGTAACGTTCCATATATACATACACATTTCAAATAGTAGCTGCAATTATTCAAGGAATCTATCAAATATTAATAAATTGAAGGAAGAAAGAACCTTTCAAAAATACTTCTTTTTTTACATAATTCCCTTGGATAAATGTTCAAGCTGTCCTTTTGGAAAATTACATAGTGCATAAAAATAGTTTGGCATTTGAGGCAAAACAATACAAAAAGGAAGAAAAGAGCAGCACCTAGAAAATATCCCTGCAAATATTCTGGGGGGTACAGTGGGCAGGGAGTGATGAGTGAACCAAGAATTCTAGGGACCCGCTGGAGAAAATCCAGAGAAAAGCCTGAAAAGGCTCCACTGCCAATTTTTTTTTCTGTTGGCTTATTTTATTGAAATGGGGGGGGGGGGGGGGGGGGGGAGGAGGGGGAAATCCCTCTGTTTATTAGGAAGTACTGAAATTTTGGAAAAGATCTAAAGCCATCTAGTGAAGGTGAGGTGGGTCCATGAATATGCAAAATCACAAGGAAGGGCAAATTGTAACAATGTTATTTTAATGTGTAACCACTACAACAGTCTGTTCTACATTCATTTTAAATACGCTTCAGCATGCTAATGTCTCAGAAGGAAAAAAGCATATATTTATGCTAGACCACTGTAAATGATACTGAAAACTTTGTAAGAGGTGCTCACATTCTGGTAACGTAGTGCAGTCTACAATACCGGAAAGAAAAAGAGTAGCTCAAGGGCAAGTATTTACACAAATGTCTATTTGTGGGTTTTTTTTCAGAAAAACAAGTATTAGTAGCTAAAGCAAAAGCTTTGACCGCGTACTATACATATATATCTGTTACTTTACAATAAAAGACATTGTAGAAAAAGCTACCAGCTTGTCTTCAATCACCTTAGGTGCGTTTACTTTTGAGAAATGAATAATGACACTTGCTTAGTTGAACTGATAATGAATGGAGATGCTTTAGAAGGAAAAAAGAAAGCAAAGTGTTGTTGAAATTAAATACAATATCCATATGATTACTGTAGTGCTGGAGTGACAGCTGAAAAAATAACTGGCAGGAAACACAAAAATTTGTCATTCTTCAGGCAATATTAACTTGACCATTGAGCACTCATGACATAGGAAGTATACTGGATCACAGATGATACCATTTATAATAATTCCTGCAATGAAAGAAGAAAAAACCCAGCCGAGATACCTAATTTACAGAAGATGAAAAATAGACATTCAATGGAATTAAATCTGCTTTCCTAAAGAAACAAACAAAGTATTTCAACCAGTCACCACGGGATGTGCCTTTCCCCACTTTTACTTTTTTTCTTATCATCTCCCTAACTTGCACACTGCCTATTTAAAAACTTTAACATACCACGATCCACAGATACACAACTGCTGGAGGAGGAAGACAGGGAATAATGAGCCTGACAGCAAACGAACAAATCATTGCTGTTTAACAATTCAGAGTGGATATTGGGCATTAAGCAAATGAATGAATGGGACTGGCTTGAGAATGAGCAAAAGGGGCACCCAGCAGCATTTAGCTTGAAAAGCTGCAGGAAAGAGTTGGCATTCCACCCATGACGCACCCCTGTTGGAGTGGACCCTTTTGAAGACGGAGTTATTTTCAGGCGAGAAAACAGGAAATTGTAAAGAGAATTAGAGAGCATCTCTCCCTTCCTAAACCCCTGATCCTTTCCTGACATTTTCACAAATGCCACAGACCCATGTACGATGACATCAACTTCAAAGGTTTGCCAGCATCAGCTGGCCACACGCACACAAGCGCCATGCCACCTCCTGTTTCTCCAACTCCACCATTGCCATCTAATTGAGGGTGTTGTACAGTGCATGATCCCCAACAAGGTGCAGTCTGTTTAGAAAAACCTATTTTATTCCCATAGGCCTTTTCAGCAGAGAAGACAAATTAGGCCTCCATACTGGGCGGGGGGGAGGGGGGGGGAAGCTTGTTTCTACTAGAACTTTAAACTCATTGCTTATTTTAGTGACATTGAGAAAAGCAACAACGACCAGCACAGTGCAAGAATTCAATGACTTCTCTTCAACTTTCAGCAAACAGTCTTTGTATTATTTATTGTCTAGTAAATAAAGTTTAAATGCTTTTCAGCCTTGCTTGCAAACTCAGTACCCATTTGCAGTCCAACAACAGCAGGGAATAAAGCTGCCATCGTAAAATGTCTTTTCTCTCCTGTGTGCCTGCTTTCCATAGATTTCATTATTTCTCCTGGATCTGCACACATTGTCATATCTAGGGCACAGCGATGCTAAGTAAACAGGGAGAAGGACTGTGAAAATTTTATCATCATTGAAACAACTGGCTGGGAGGTTATCCCGTATTCAACCTTTTTCCAAAGAAAACACGGAAGAGAGCAGGTGCCATTCCTCGAGAAGAAGAGCTGTGCTATTCTAGCCTGACAGTTTGAGATTAAGCACACAGACACTTGAGGTATTTAGACTTTGTGGCACAACAGTTTGCAAAGAGACTGCAATAAGCAACTCTACTGGATTAAAACAGCTTTTTGTAAAGGGCCTGATTTGTGTGATATTTAGAAACACCTGGACTGTACTACAGTTCTTTGCTACTAAACACATGGAACGGCTCATGCAAGGCACTGGATGGACACATGCCTGTACAGAAACCAAGTGGTCAAGAGCACACACCCACAGAAATGAGCAAGTTGACGTCAGATACTTCAACCTCCCAAAGTATTTCTCACACTTTCAGAGAATCATGGTTCAGGAGTTTCCACAGCTTGTTCTGAGTAACTTTCAATGGCTTTTTCTTCCATGAGTCCATAAATTCACGTTGGACCTACATAAGCTTCAAGCACCGACACCACTGTTAGCGGTTCAACTGTTTCACCCCAGGTTCCTTCAGAGTCTTTAGGAAAATACCATCCAGCCCTGATAATTTGTTATTGTTCATCCTGGGCTGCATCAAAAGAAGCGTGGCCAGCAGGTTGAGGGAGGTGATTCTGCCTCTCTACTCTGCTCTTGTGAGACCCCACCTGGAATACTGTATCCAGGTCTGGAGCCCGCAACATAAGAAGGACATAGACCTGTTGGAGTGAGGTCCAGAGGAGGGCCACGAAGAAGATCCGAGGATTATGGCACCTCTGCTGTGAGGACAGGATGAGAGAGTTGGGGTTGTTCAGCCCGCAGAAGGCTCTCGGGAGACCTTATAGCAGCCTGCCAGTATCTGGAAGGGGCCTACAAGAAATCTAGAGAGGGACTTTTTACAAGGGCATGTAGTGATAGGACAAGGGTTAATGGCTTCAAACTGGAAGAGGGGAGATTTAAGTTAGATATTAGGAAGACATTTTTCATTCAGAGGGTAGTGAGGTGCTGGAACAGGTTGCCTGTGGAAGTTGTGGAGGCTCCATCCCTGGAGGTGTTCAAGGCCAGGTTGGATGGGACTTTGAGCAACCTGGTCTGGTGGGAGGTGTCCCTGCCCATGGCAGGGGGGTGGGAACTAGATGACCTTTAAGGTCCCTTCCAACCTAAACCATTCCATGATTCTATGATTCTATGATCTTGTTGATTTTTTTCTACAACTTCTTTTACCAACACTTGATTTGAAGCAGGTCCTCGGTCACAACCCCTGTGGAAACATCCCCAAGCTCTTCCACAATGAATACACATGCAAGGCTTAAATCCAAGGCCCTCAGGTAGCTTGTTTTTAAAAGTTCCTAGTACCATACACAGAACTTTTGAAATTATTTATGACAAATATTTTGGAACTTTTTAGAATTTAAAACTAGTCAAATCAATATTGGGAAAGCAAATGATAATTTACATTGTGCTTAAATTTTTTAAACTGTTCCTAAAAGAGAGAGGATATTAAGATAAATAAGCGAGGAGAAAGAGGTGAAAGAACAGATGTATTCCAAAAGATTAACAGTAGACTGTCATGAAATTTGGTATTAGAGCTGATGTTTAATACATTTACTAATCTAGATCAAAGAGAAGGAAGGTTGAGATGCCAGGTTTATAGGTGACAGAATTACTTAAGGAGGTGGTGCCAAATTTCTGAGGAATATAACCAAGTTAGATGAATTACTAACACTAGTGGTTTAACTTTACCTGGTGCCATTATATAACCTGCTGAGATAATTTCAGCTGAAGTACTGAATTCAAGTTAAAAAATAAAAATAAGAAAGCAGATCCAGAAAAAATGCAGACACAAGGTATTGAAATAATGAAAATTGTGTGAGGAAAAATAAGACAATGAGCAACAGAAAGTACCAGGACATTTTAATTTACACAGAAGATGAATGAACATAATTAAGATATTAAACAAAATTAATGATTTAGAGAAAGAAAATCGGGACTCTTAATTACTCTCATAAGGCGGTAGAGAGAAATGTTCCACGAACTTGAAAGGCAGCAGAGGTAAAACTGATAAAAGTAAATTCTTTTTCTCATACAATTCAAAACTCACTGGTGGAACCCACTGCCAAAACAGCATTAATATGAAGAGCTTAATAAAACTAATAGCAGAATTAAGCGCATACACCATCATTTTCCAATGAAGTTATCAAAATAGAAATCCATAATTTCAGACAAAAATATGACACAGTTAAAATCTCTTTTGGAATTCAAACAAGACTTTGAGTCAGAATAGAGAGCAGAAGTTACTATGAAAATTAAGCATATACAATATACACATGAGCTGAAACCTTTCCGGTTTGTTATTTGAGATACTTGCATCTTTGTTAAAACGTGTCAGAGCAGTAGTAGGAGAACAAGAAATCAATAGACAGAATCATGGAACTGCTGATATTGTAGCCTAGAAAAAAAATACTGAGAAGTACAGTCCACTGCTTGCTAGAAAGGATTGCATAGATAAGGACAAAAAAAAAGTCTCCTGTTTTTTCACCTCATCCATGTAGTGAAAATAAACTTCCAATAAGCTTTCTGAACAAACATGGTTACGTGTTTTCCAGCTATGGAATTTATTTCTTCTCGAAGGAGAAAAAACTTGAAAATTCTACTTTTGGCTAACCATTCCTACCCCAAATGAATAAATGGTTAATTTTACCGTGTTTTTTCTGGTTATGGAGACTGGGGCTAATGCACGGCATGCCCGTGGTTGTAACATCAATCACTTACATCAATACTTATGTCCTAACAGCTCTTTTATGTTTCCTTCTGTTGAACTCACAATCCATGCTTCGAAATAGATTAATTTTTATTACAGGGTTGTACAATAGCACGTACGAAAACAAACATGTAAGAAGATCTCCCACGTTCTCAGGGAGGTGTGGAAATCCGAATACCTTCAACGCAACCTCAAATTGAAAATCACCCAAGAACCTCCACTTTACATATAAAAACACAACAGCATTTTTCTCTGAGTTTGCTTCCTTTTTACTGATATGATAGAAGATCTTAGAAATCAGCTACTACCAGTCAGTGCCTCAAAACTTTGTAGGAATTTCTTCCTCCTCCTGAGGTATTGAGCTTCACCCTCAACACGGATTCTCAGCTTTGGAGAAGCTGGCACTCTTGAACGTGCAGCTCCCGCACAGCATCCTACAGCACTGCCTCAGCCCTGGAATCTCATTCCCCTTCTATTGACTTTAGCGCTTTTGATTCCTGTGCAGTGGAAAAAATTAATGTATGCAGTGAAAAATATTAATATAGAGCTACAGGGGAGAGAAAGGAAGGGAATTCACTAACAAGGCTTACTCAAGACCAGGGGAGCGTAGCAGTATGTAGTGCACAAGGCAGTTCCCTCCAGCAGCTGGGAGATCCCTCTGTTGCACAGGGAACGCACGGAAGATCCCACGTCAACTGGAGATGGCACAGCCTGACCAGGCATCCTTCCAGGGTTGTGCTTGAGATTGCTCCTCACTGTGGGGAGCTCTTCATTAGTAGCAGTGTTAAGACTAATAAATGATAATATTCCTAATATTAATAATTAATGACCACCGTTATTGAGACTTTTCTTGTTGTTTGCCCTGGGAAGGGGAGGGGGGACCTGTCAGAGCAGAGCCTGGTGGGTGCCAGCATCCCCACAGGATGAGTCTACCTTGAAGCAGGGGCAGAAAAACAATTAGCTGCACCAGGGAAGGTGGATGAAGAAAGTAAGAGAGCATTAAATGCTAAGTTATCGGTTACCTCTGAGCATGCGAGGTAACAAAGCAAGCCCAGTTAAACCAAAGTAAAATATGCAACAATTCTCAGAAAAGTAGTATAAAAAGATAGCCACCTTATTCACAGCTGGTAATCATCATTAGTTTTTCTGTTTCACACACAGGCTCTACTTACCCTCCTCAGTTGTTGCCATGTTGTGTCCTTATTTGTATTTTGTGCCTAAAAGACCCTCTCAAGTATGAGGGCACCACCACGACAGTGCTGTGTCATTACATGCAGTCCCAGCGTCAGAAGGGTTGAGATCTGCTCAATGGCAAGAGGCTATTATTTATTACACCCTTCCACATCATCATTTGTTTCCAACTTTTTTATATTCCGTTTATGTGGCATAAATCCTCTTGGCTTATTCCAGTGACAGAGTTGCACCGAGCTCTCCCCTTCCCACCTTGTCCAATATTATGGAGCAAAACAGAAGTATCTTAGTAAGAAAGAATGTATATTATTAAAAGAAATATCCAAATTATTCACCTGAAATATTATTAAGAAGCAATATGTTTTAATCTCATCCACACCACATTCAATTTTCCTTACTGTTACTACAAACATTAAATAAACATTTAAAATACTCATCAACCATTAAAGTGGTTTAAATAGACATCTAAACCTGTAAAACAGCAGCAATAACTAAATGCTGCAAATTATATGTAGATTATGGTGGAGGTAATTTAGCATATCTAATCACAGTTCCAATTTTCTCCTAGAGCATAAGAGTAGGAAGAATTATACATGGAAAAGAGGAGAGAAAAAGAAGAAAATAAAGATTTCCTAAGCACGAAAACTTTTCAAAGTCCTAACAGCAGGTAACCTGTGTATCATACTTTATAAACTCATGCCAGGGCTCTGGCTACGCATCTGCCTTCTGTCCTTACGTGCTTTGTTAGGATACAACTTTGAATAAAGATATTGACAGTGCCCAGGAGAAATGTGCAGTGTCTGGATCATATCAACACCTCCAAAGGGAAGGAACACCACTACGTGTGTTGAGGCAGCAGAGGAGTGCTGGAGTGCTGCCTGCTCTTCACTAACCCCTCTCTAGATAAATGATGGAGAAAGCAAGGCAGGATACTACTACAGCATAATTGTAACGATATTTCTGCTGTTTAGTATCATCCTTGAGGAAATATATCCTTTTTGACTCCCTGGAAGCCATTACAGTCCTTGTCCTTGTAAATGACCTTATTCAAAATTAAATAAAAAGGAAATATTGAAATAGGAGTAGGAGTAGGATCCCACTGACTGAGACCCTTTTATTTTATTTTCTAGTGTCTTTTTAAAAGGTAGCATTATACTTTCTGAACAGTTTTTATGTTCAGATTGTGAAAACTCATTCCTCCAACCCTCTTCACCTTCCTGGGAAGCTGACAGGAAGCACAGAAACCATCTTGGTCATCCAAGTCCTGATACTGATTTTTGGGGACAGATCAAAAATAACATCACAGGCTTTGAAAGGGAAGCATAGATTTATATCATAATTCTAATAGTGGTGACTGGAGTTGTAAATATGTCTGGTAAATCTCATGATCTGCAAATAGCTTAAGGCTTTCAAATACAAAAGTGCATTTCACAATGGGCAGCACACACAGAATATGCGGTGCTCGCTGGTGTCAATGAACCCAACGGTTTGTCACGAAGTACTCTGAGTTTCTCTGTCTGAATATGGGAATAAACCCACATGTTTGGCCACTTTTGTCCTCAAGTCTGTGCTATCATTTACAGAGAACAACAGATTAAAACAATAGTAATTGTCAGGATCGATCCCCTCTTCAGTTTTGAAAATAGAAGTATAACACACTTGCCTTCTATCTTTCAGCACTTTTGTATGTTGCCATGACTTTTGGATAACAGATGTCAGTAGAGCAGTAAGATTATTAGACGATTCCCGTAATAGTCTAAGCATCTCTCCCAAGTATTCCCCCAAAATAGCCTTTAGAAATGTAGCGTGTTTTCTTTTCAGCTTGTACTTCTGCCTGTTTGGGTTGCTGAAAACATTTTTAAAGACTGACCAAAATCAGGTAGTATTTAAACAATTAATTTTATTCCTGTCCTTATGCAGTAGGGATACATTGTTTCCTTGGTATATTCTTTTTCATTGCTAAAGCAGAAATCCCTTCCTATGCCCTTTATGGCTTTCAGCTGATGAATTTGTTCCCTCCTTGCCTCTTTCCCTAAAAAGTCTTAATTGACTTTGTAGTCCAATTTGGTCAAATTCTTTTTATCTGTTTTCAATACAATTTTGTTTTAACCTTGGATCTTCAAGCAACCTGTTATGAAACTACAGAGCCTGGATGCTTCTGGCTGCCCTTTCCACCCAAGGGATTTGTGAACACAGAGCACTCAGGTTTTCTAAACTTCCATGTATTTTGTGAGGCAGAAAAACAAAACCCCCTATGTACTGAATTGTATTAGCGTGGCCTCAAATTCCAAGCTGCTGTGAGCTTATCACCTTAGAGACATAATTCACAGAAATTGTATCTATACATTGGAAATGCTCTGCAAACCCAGAGCTCTACAGACAATGTCCTTGTGAATTCTTCATCCATCCCAGTGAAACACAAGCACACAGCCATTCTCTTTCGTTTCTTTTCTCCTCTCTGCCTTCCCCATACCTTTTCCCCTGACTCACTCTCGCTGTATTTGCTCAAAGAGTTACTCCACTGTGCTGCTCCTTATCAAACAGTAATTTCCTAGAACTATTAATACTTCTGACAAATGACACCATTCACAGACTCACTCCCCCAGGGCTTTGGCACTCTGCTTAGCCAACACAGAGAAAATAGATAGGAGAAGAAATGTTTAAAGGAAGGAGAAAAGACCTTTCTTTCTCCACTCGAGTTCAGGACACATGGATTGACTGCTGAATGTTAACAATCTGAAATCACACATAAAAATGTCTCAGTATTAAAATCAGAATAAAGAAGAAAAGTCTGTAAAACACTCCTCTGCGCTTGAGGTACTTGAAGTAATGCTTCTGAATGACCTGGAAGTACAATTAAAACTGTTTCTTTTCCCCAACAGACTTTGAAGAAAATAAATATTCCAGTGTCCTATTTAAGGACCTCAGCAGTTGGCATCAAATCGTGGATTGCATAGCAAAATTTTGAGGATTTAGGGATTGGTGGGAAATCAATGATTTGATCCCCAAGCCACAGAAAGAAAAAAGGCATCAGCAAAGGAAGTTTCCTCCACTTTTCTGACAATAAAAAATGAACAGTGTATTGGAAGGAAAAATAACTTAAAAGCCCAATATATTTGAACCAAAAAACCCTCTAGGGTTCAATAGTTACTTTGTACCTTTTATAACTACTCTGATTTGGTCACCTTGAAAAAAAATTATGGCTCTATTCTATACACCTCATCAAATCTTGTATGACATTCTACTTTTCCTTGCATTTTAATGCAGATCTGCTTTTAAAAGCAAATGGTATTTCTTCAAATTCAATAGATTATGTCTATCTGTGGTGACACAGCTCCTAATCAAAACAGCAATTTTGAGATATAAACCATGTTGAACTCTTCCAGTAGGTTCCCAAGAAGGACTTGCACAGTTCTTTGACTAGATCAACAAAGGCAGCCTCAAAAGCTGTGTTACCATCAAGGGAGTTTCTCACCAAATTTTGTCAGGGGAGCTTCAACAGCATGAATCACTGGTCTTGAATCTGCTGGCTTTTGCGTGGGGCTTTTTAGGTCCACAGCCCATGAATAAACAGCCCCTCAAGCCTGACTGATGTCAGAGGAAAACACAGTCCTAGTCCAAACACAAAGACGTGTTTTTCTGTCACAGGTAGTCACCTGCATCCTGGGCTGCATTCCCAGCAGCCTGGGCAGCAGGACGAGGGAGGGGATTCTGCCCCTCTGCTCTGCTCTTGTGAGACTGCCCTGCTGTGCTGCCTCCAGTTCTGGAGCCCCAAACACAAGAAGGACATGGACCTGTTGGAGAGGGTCCAGAGGAGGCCACCAAGATGATCTGAAGGCTGGAGCCTCTCTGCTGTGAGGACAGGCTGAGAGAGTTGGGGTTGTTCAGCCTGGAGAAGAGAAGGGTCCAGGAAGACCTTAGGGTCCCTTCCAGTATCTGAAAGGGGCTCCAGAAAAGCTGGAGAGGGACTTTTTACAAGGGCATGTAGTGATAGGACGAGGGGTGATGGCTTCAAACTGGAAGAAGGCAGATTTAAATTAGATCTCAGGAAGAAATTTTTCACTCTGAGGGTGGTGAGACACTGGCCCAGGTTGCCCAGAGAAGCTGTGGCTACCCCATCATTGGAGGTGTTCAAGGCCAGGTTGGATGGGGCTTTGAGCAACCTGGTCTGGTGGGAGGTGTCCCTGCCCATGGCAGTGGGGTGGAACCACATGATCTTTAAGGTCCCTTCCAACCTAAACCATTCCATGATTGTATGATCCTGAAGAAGGAGGAGTCTCCAACGGTCCCTGTGCACAGGGCTGAGTTCCAGCCTCCTGGAACAGGGTGTCTACAAAAGACCAGCATTTCACACCTTCAGGTGGCCTTTGTTTGCTTGGTGAGTTGTGCCCAAGCACAATGTTAATTACATTCTTGATTAGATTATTTTGAAAAGCACTGTTAGTCTTGTTTGAAAACAACTTTCAGTGAGCCACTGTGGCTCCTCTCCTTAGTTTGCAGGCACTGATTTGCAAAAGCGAACCAACAAAAGGGCTATATGCTGCTGTCATTTGAACACTTTTAGTCCATTATCAAATAAGCAGACAACATTTCACTGGGGAAAAAAAAATCTACAGCACTTTCAGGAAATGACGTTTCCATATTTATGCATTGACACTTGAAAAATTCAGCATAAACCTTTTTTTAAATAAATCGCAGTGTTAGAACACATTTTCTTCTGAAGCAATATATTCCGAGGAAGATGGGGGAAAATGATTACACAACATAAGAGCTGTTTGAAAAAATTATTTAGTAACAAACTGGCTTTTGGCCTATAACATTACATAATGTAATTTCTGATAATGCAGCTTCAAGCTTTCCTTGAACAGAATATAAAATCTTAATTTTCAATAGACTGTCCAGAAACCACAACTATTACTATGCAAACCATTCCGCTATCAAAATGCAGGGGTATGTATTACAATTCAGAAAAATAGCTGAGTAAACTGTTTCTTGATCTTCACTATGTGCTATGTGTTGATCTAAAATATTCAGGCAGCATTTGTTCTTTGAGAGTGGGAAGGAAAGCAGCCCTGGGACTTCACAGAATAGACAACAAGGTGCTTCAATACACATAAACATATCACAAATTTCACATTCCCCCAAAATTTCAAAAAAATAAAAATCCAACCACAAATTAGCCTCAAACTCAGCAGCAGAAAAGGTATTCCAAAGGATTTCCTTCTACCGTTTCCCTATTGGTATTTAAAATCTTAATCAAGCAGTAATTAAAGGCCAACAAACAGGTTTTCCATTCTTCATGTTAAATTATAGCTAATACCATACACTAACGGGATAACAACACACTGCCATATATGCTGAAGGTAGGAGGAATTGCAGCATTCTTTTGTGTAAAATACTAAAAAGCACAACCTCTGAGCAATTGATCTTAAATTACTATTTCTATTGCAAGAAAGCTTCAGATTAGCAATGGTGTTCTGACTTTTTCACACTGTTAAAGAAAAACACAAAGCAATACTTTTCCGACAGAATGCTTTTTTCTCAGAGCTGTGTGTTACCTAGATGGCATTAGATATCTGTGACATTACATAAATGAGTGGTGTCCATTTTGTTTTTCTAAACGTGTTAGCCTTCAGAACAAAAACAGTTTGCTAACATAAAATCTGTTTTTCCCATCCTGGACTTTGTTACTTTAGCACTTCAGCAGGCCAAGAAAAGATAAAAAGGGAAAGGAAATAGGGAAAGAGAAAGAAGAAACAATACTTAAATATTTATTAGCCATTTTTCTTATATGTTTTTTGAGACATATGAAAATAATCCTATACATTCCTCAGCTCAATTACTTACAAATAACTTATCTGTAGAATCAAGTAAATCTGTCAGTTGTGCAAGCTTTTTTTTCCATGTGCTATCTCGAGATAAGCAGGTCTGTAATATTAGATTTCCACTGACATAATTGTGCATGAATTCTGATCTGATTTAGTATTACATGGTGCAAAAGGTGACATTTTCTTTAATACAGCCCATTAGAAAAGGAAAGGAATTGCCAGTCTATGAAATCTGAGGAGTTTGATTGAAAGACTCTGGGACTTTGGGGTCAACTCAGTGGAAAAGTAACTTGCTCAACTACCCCAGGCACTAAGCACTGTGACAAGCAAACCTAATACCAAGTGTAGTTACTCAGTTAGACAATCAATAAAAACACTGCATTATCAGCCTGCTACAGCTGTATGTTAACCTATCGTATTACCTCATCTGCTCCCAAACCAGTCAAACATGCATTTGCTGATCAGGCAGATAACGCAGATACCACCCCAGTCCTTAAGTCACATTTCATACTAAGCCAGAATGCTAAAACAACCGTTTATTGCTTTTCCATATGCCATAAATTCTAATTTTCTAGCCTATCTAAATTGTACACCAAAGACTACATTCAAAGCACTACTGAGATTGCGAGGCCAACCACTCTGAAATTAACATATGTGAGATTTAAGGTAAACTCTGCACTTCCCTCCATGGACGCTCAATCCATGCCTGGTCCCACAGCCCACCTCCGCCCGGGGGCTTCATGGCCTCTCCCTGCCTCCTTGTCTCCTTCTGACGTAGATCTCGGCATCCTTCCCCACATCCCTGCCTGCCCAATGCCCGGATCCCTAAGTTGTCCCTACGGGTTTCTTTTCTTTATGTCTGCATCCCTTTCTGCCTGCTCCAGCTCTTGCTCCCACAGGATCCCCAACTCAGAGCTGCTCCCACAAGACTCATGAGGGGACATCTGTACTCGTGGCGTGCGACTCAACAGAAAAGTCAGTAAATCCACAGAATATCCATTGCCCCCCCAGCATCTGGTTCCAGTGCTTGACCTCTCTCCATACCAGGCAGGAGCAGCCATGGCAGGTCCTTGCCCACTCGAAGGATGCTCTGTGAGGATTCAGATGGGAATTCACAAACCAGCTACTTGGCTTCAGTAAATTCCTGCTGAAGGTTGGCAGACTGCTGCCTCTTTCCCCCATCCAGACCTCCCACCAAGCCACATCAACTGTCCAAACAGGTGTACAGTTTCACAGGAATTAGGAAAGCCTCATCCTTCACACAGTGGTCACCTGTGTCTCTGGTTATTTTGAAGTCTCTGTTAGCAAGAGGGATATCAACAAAAATATATACTTTTTCCACACTGAAAACCAACATTCTTCCCTGCACTTATGCCTTAAAATCTACAGAACTGTTTTAATGGAAAGTTCCCATGATTAAAGAATCCCCTCTAAGACTGGATTGTGAATACTCGCAAATAAGCACATCTGAGATGTGTTGCACAGTCAATGCCAATAAACACCAAAACCAAGATGCTACAAAAACAAAGTAGTAAAAGGCTGCTTTAACCTCTATTCCAACAGAAAGTGGGAATAGAAAGTGCAGGATGGAGGACTGGGGAGAAGCTTTTTTGGGCAGAGATGAAGTCATCCGATCTATCAGTACTCTCCTACACTTTTTCTTCCCCAAAACACTGGTATAATCCAGGGCAGTGGAGGGGAAGACAGAATCATGGAGTCACCTAGGTTGGAAGGGACCTTTAAGATCATTGAGTCCAGCCATTAACTTGGCACTGCCAAAATCACCACTAACACACGTCCCTCAGCACTACATCTACCCGTCTTAAATACCTCCAGGGATGCTGATTCCACCACTTCCCCAGGCAGCCTGTTCCAATGCTTGATAACCCTTTCTGTGAAGAAATTTCTCCTAATATCCAATCTAAACCTTCCCTGGTGCAACTTGAGGCTCTTTCCTCTCATCCTATCACCTGTTACTTGGGAGAAGAGATGGACTGCCCCTCGCTACAGCCTCCTCCCAGGTACTTGCAGAGAGCGAGAAGGTCTCCCCTCAGCCTCCGGTTCTCTAACAACCCCAGTTCCCTCAGCTGCTCCTCGGAAGACTTGTGCTCTAAATGATGCCTGGTGCCAAAACTCCCATTGGAAAGCCTCTAGGCATCTACAGATATCTCCCAGTTAGCAGCTGTATGTCCATGAACTTCTGCTGGAATGGGTGGAACCAGTTTCCTTTCTGAACGGAAGTGTATTGAAAGCTTTGTGAAGCAGACAATCGCAGTAATTCATTTAGAGGACAAACTGCCCTAGTAAACTGCCACACCTTTGGAGCTTTTCTAGTAGCTATCAGTAAATGCATAAAATTCATATCTATGAAATGAAAAGGCAGTAGAATGAAGCTAGTTATATGCAGTATTTGTCCACAAGCTTTATTTATGCCAAATTTACCTCTTTATCTTCCAGAGGATGAAACTGGAGTAGCAGCAGACTCTGCTCTCCACCATGCCACATGGATGCTGCTGCACAACGACAACTTTGAAATTCCGTACCACACTCCTCTAGGAGGAGTTCTGCACTTCTTTGGGGCAGGGGAACCTCTTTCATTTTGTCAGGATTATATTTTGCCTGCATGATCTCTCCAGCAACTTCATCACTAATTCACACATCAACATTAAGTAAACAATATAAAATCTATTGACACACTGATACTTCAAACTGCACACAACATATAAGCATATTGTTTGTAAAAACTTGCAATTTATTTTCCTATATTCCTGTATCTTGCTCCGTAAAGCACAGCAATGCCTGATCAACTGTCCTGGCAAATTTATGTAGTTGAAATTGCAATTTTTCTTACAAGCATTTTAGTGAAGTGAAAGGCAGACACCTAGCTTAAAAGGCAGATTTTCAGTTGTGCTGTGCTGTGAGCCTCAGCATCAAACCTCAGCTGAAAACACAGACGATGACCTGCCATCCATTTTGCAGAGAGCAATGATGCTGGGCACCGTCATCTCCCTCAGCATCATCTCTGCTGGTCCTTCATTCTCATTCATAGAATCATACAATAGTTTGGTTTGGAAGGGACCTTTGAAGGCCATCTAGTCCCACTCCCCTGCAATGAGCAGGGACATCTTCAATGGGATCAGGTTGTTCAGGTTGCTTCACGCACACCGTGTCAGCCTCACGACTGCCACCAGGGACTGGGTCCATGCGGCACTCACTCTCATGCTAGCGCATCTCAGTCATCACATTTCTTCTACTAGGCTTCCAAAGTTGTGTCTTACCCATTACCGTCTCTGCTCACTGTGGGACCTAGATGAAGACTTGTTCTGTATTATGGGCTCTACACTTTGCTGTAGGATAAGTTCAAAAGGCGTGTCTCTAAAACAGGTGTTCGGGGCTGTTCTTTGGAAGGCTAAAATGGGGAGCTATGAATAAACCTGAAGAAATATTCAGGTGGCTGGCAAATACTTGTGTACCCATGACTACATGGCTTGCTTAGAGTTGCAAGCGGCTCATGGAAGCAGTTTAAACAAAACCCAGATTTCATCATTATGTGTGAAAGTATGTTAAAAAATTCTGTTAGAGAATGAGGAATGGTCCATTCTCATCACCTTTGAAGCCACATAAGAGATGGATGCCTTTGGAGCTAAAGAGTAAACCAACCTGCACATCTAGGAAGGTTTCAGAGAAGCCAGCAGTGAAAGCTTTTGGTCATTTCCTTTAACACTCATCATTCCTCTCCCCTGAGTCACAGAGAAGACCATAGAGATGTTTTTACTACACCCCATTTTATAAAGTTACTTTTTGAGGAGCTAGGTGAAAACAAACCTTTGCTTGGGCTCAGAGGATTTCAATCTGTTTAGTTATATTAAGAAATAATATTAAGGGTAGAGGAAAAATGTAGGGCAAAATTATGTCACATTCTGAAACAGCTAACATAATTAAGACATATTCTTCATTTGATTCAATAATTTATTGAATTATACTTGGATTACTTAATAAATGAAGAACATTACCCACACTATATTAGTCACAGGTGAAAAAACCCACATACATGGATGAGTGTAATTCATTCAACAGTTTATAGACCCATGGTCCCCCCGGGACTATCTCACACACACACCTCCTCGAGTGCCAAAATTCAGGTATAAATCTCAGATTCTGATCTCATTAATACTCATTTTACTCCACTAATTTTGATAGGATTTCAGGACTGCACTGGGGCCTGATCTCGCTAAAACTAAGCCTGTCAGAAGGCTGTCCAAGTCACTGGTTTTCAAAGGCGCACACTTTGATCACGACGCCCGTCTGATGCCCCAATGCAGGGCAGGATGAAAACTCTTTGTGGAAGCGCCTGTGCAATGGTTCCACGTGATCCAAGGTACATCCTGACAAAACTAACTCCACGGCCATGACTTTGGGCTGATCCAATGGTCAGAAACACCACCAGCTGACATTCCAGTGTATGGGTCAAAGCAGTCTACACCATCATCCCTCCTATTCCGTACAATTTTGATAGAAAACACATGCCTCTTACCATCATCTCTGTATGAATAACTAAACTGAGCTGAAACGAAACTGTACTGAGAAGTTTAGCTTCTGCGCCTATGTACTCTAGACTGCTCTGTTGTAGGTTTGTTTGATAAGTCCACGTAGTCCAGCCAAGCTTTTAAGGGACAGCAGTTTCATATGCAGCTACAGTTTTCACTGGAAGCTGTTGTTAGTTTTTTATTTACAGTTAGTGTTTAGGCGCTATTTTCATGTAAAATTTAATGGTGGAATCAAGCTACAGGTGAAGCTATAGGTTTATGCATTCCAGAATTTTCTTGTCACTCCACTCACTCCCTATGCCTTTATTGTTTGTCCACCACTTATTTTATAGGAAATACCTGCCACTACAATAGATTACAATCTTCTCTTTTATAGAATATAAAAATATCGGCTACATCAGAGCTATCTTTCCTCCTCCTCATGATCTCCTCTCGGTAAAAATGCAGGGCATGCTTCTGAGACAGGTTATGAACTTGTCTTGGCTTGAAAACAAAGTTGGTACCTCTCAGCAGGGATGATTAAAAGCTTTAAAACATATTTTAATTTGACTCAACTATCTTTCATTATAAAAGCTTCTCGTTATCTTGAAACATCATAACGTTAACTGAGAACTGCAAAGAATTTTTCAAAGAACGAAAGCCTGGAGAGAGAGTAGCTGAAGGTGCAAATGATTTGAATATTTTGTATTAATAAAATATTGTTACTGTTAGTAAAAAGGTGAAATAAAATAGTGCTCATGCCGTGCATCTTCCTCCACTTAAATCTGCAATAGTAGCATTGCTCACTGGCCTGATTCTGTTGCATGCTGAGGGCTTCCAACAAAATGCTGAGCTGAAATTCTTTGTGATTATCTGAAATCTTAGATCTGGAGCTTGTTCAAAGAATAAAGCTATGTGAAAAACATACCTGAACTTCTTAAATGACCAACTAAAATCTTACATACATAGATTATGCATATTGACCGCTACATTATTATAACATAACTGTGTAGAAATCCTTTTGATAGCTTGTTGGTAACTTGACTTCATGTAATTTAACTGACCCTTATTTGCTAAGATACTGTGTAAGCCAGTGTTTGGAAGGGAGCCAAAAAAAAAAAGAAAAAAAAAAGAGAGAGGAGAGAGAGAAATCAGATTAAACTGTAAATCTGTGGTTAGCATAGGTTTAGCAAGAGGTACAGATCATATGGAACACAGAATCCAGTACTATTTCTTGGAAAAACTAGTATTAAACTAAGGACAAATGCCTGAGCCAAAGCAACTACAACATCTTTTCCAGTTCCTAAGTATAACAAAGAAACAAAATTAGAAAAAAAGTGTTCCACAGTTAAGCACCACTTTGTCACTGATATAACAAGAAGTATACTTGCCACTTTTGTTTATTAGTCATATTACACCTGAAGATGAAAGTTAATATTCTCCAGCAAAAAAACCCCCACATCCCATGACCTTAGATTGACAGTCCTGTCTACCTTGATTGCAGCAGAGGGTGAAAAAAAAGTTACTAAAATCCAGAACATTAGAATGAGACTATGAGCAATACACTAAGTGCAAATCTACCTTGTCTCAGTATTACACACCACTATTAATAAAATGCATTACTTTAACTAATTACACACATTTAAGCATTCATAATCCTCCGTTTACTACTTCTGTAACACTGCAATTTAGGGATGTCGAGTAACGTCCCTCCACCACACATCCCATAACCTACATCAGTGCTTGCCCACATGGACCTCATCAAGTAGCCGACGAGTTGCCCTTTCACTGTGAGCAAGTGACTAATATCTAAGCTGGCTCTAAAGAAAGACACTTTTCATAATCGCCCAACAATCTGCTAAGTGAAAACATATGGATAGGCTTAGGTAAAGCCTGCCAGGGGTCTTTACTGAATGGAAAACAGGTGCTCCAGTTCTGTGCCATGTAATACCCCATTTACCGTTAAGTCCAAAGGTTACAGGACTAATAGCTGCCTTGTGGTAATCAGGGAAAGCAAAGACACTGGCCATGGTCAAACATCTGGGACATATTTTACATACTTGCAACATATGCTTCAGTTTCAATTAAAGTGAGGCTTTGGCACGTTTATTAATCTTTTTACTTTTATTGCATAAGAAGACCCATTTACCTGATTTTTTTATTATACTGTCTGAAAAAACAGAGAAATTCTAAAAGCCAGAGGCCACTACCTGCTGGTGTTACAAAATGTGCATTTGTTTTCTCACAAAACTTCATTTTGCACTCAGCTTTAAGAAAACACGCACATGAATTAAAATAATACAAAACTGCACCCTTCCATTTTGACAAAAAGATATAAGAGGAGCAGCAGTAGTTAACAGAGTATGTCTAGTGCACCAGAAAGGAAAAAACACCCTACCAGCTTCTAACGATAAACAACTCAGTCCTAACTATGTGCCTAGGTTTTACAGTTTAGCCCACTGCAAAATAAAGCCCACCACAGAGTACTGAATATACATGGTAGTCCATACATGCTTATTTTAAAAAGTGTAATTTTCTTTTCCATTCAAACAGCATATTCAATCACGAGAACTCAAAACGTTTGCAATAATGAAGACAGCTTTGAATTTATAAAAATCAACCTAAACACCTTCTGTATAGAAAGACAGCTCTTAAATATTCAATAAAAGGGCTCACTGAATGCACACGGTAATGTCAGCACTCACTTTTATTCAACCTTGGTAACTAGATCTAGAAAAATGTTTGAACTCTGGTGTCAGTTTGAGAAAGCTGAATATTAGATCACAACATTGAAACCTGGAGTGATATTTCTAATTGGGTATGTTTTGCCCGGCATCTGCTAATCACCAGAGAATTGGGAGGTGGGGGGCTGACCCCCGCCCTCATCTTCCCTTTTAAAGGAGTTTGTTTAGCAATTTCCAAAAAACACTAAGTGCTAACTACATAGGCTGGCTTAAGCTACAAGCAGTCAAGCACTATTCTTTGTGAGCTAATCACAGTTATTAAAATATCTAGCAATACACACACTACTGGGATGATACTTCTGCACCAGTGCTAATAATAAAGCAGGAAGAAATGGGAGAAAATGGCCTCAAATGGATGGCAGATCAGTGTTTATCAGAAGAGAAATGATGATTCAAAGCCAGCATGTTGAGTTAAAATACAAGCTCTCCACAGCTACATGACTGACCTTTGCAATAAATCATATATTTTATTGCCAGAAGTGTATGCTCACATCATTTAGTGTTAAAAACCATCACATACGTGTTTTGTAAAGGAAGGTTTTGTTACTACAGTGTTTGCCGATTCTGAAATGATGTAGCTAACGATTTAAGTGATGTATAGAAGAATTTCACATAATAACTTTCTGTCAATTGTAAAATGTTTGAGCTGGCAATGGAATGAGGAAAATACTCTTTTTTTTTATCATCTCTCAGATCTTAGGTGTTAGCTAACAGAAAAATAATCATTCGGGGGATTAACTAATCATGGTGAATTTTCTGACATTTCAAATGCTGCTGCCAGCATATGAATTCTTACAGTGGTAGATAACTGTACATCTCAACTAGAAACAAAGGTCAAGGGCATAAATTAAGATACACTGTTTTTCTCCTCTCGGAAAAAAAAAAAAAATTCATTGCTTTACTACAACAGAAGTGGGGGAACATCTGTGAAGGTCAAAATCATCTGTATTTTAATTCAGAGTTCTTGTAAAAGGATCTATTTTTTCCTTTTCTTTTCTTTCACAAATATCTCCTTCCCGGTATGAAAATACCAGCAACAACGGGGCTGTCTTCGCTGCCCTCGTCGCACCAGAAAGCTGTCCCGCCAGCGCCGACCGTTGCTTCAGTGGTGCAAGGTCATTCTAATTTCTTCCCTCTGTTTTTTTTCCCCTCTCCCTGGGGGACAACCCATCCAAGCAGTCCCATAGCTTGGCTCAATAAGGTGTGGAAATGAGCTGTTATTTACTGTGGTCGCAATCCTCAACCCAACCAGCTGCCTCCAAGCTGAACCACCTTTGCTCAAATAGCCAAACAATCTGCAAGAGTTTCCCAGCTTGCTGGGCCACAACGCCAGCTCCCAATCAAGTGGACGTCTACGAGAATTGTGATTATTTAAATGTCATACCGAGTGCAAAACATTGCAGCCATTCTTCTACCAAGTAATTCTTCGAAAATTACAGATGTCAATATCCCATCTTTAACCAGTATGGAGTTGCTATTTTTACACCGTTTTTCCCCCTAAAGCGCAGCCCTATTTGTAATACTCAAGACAGGACAAATTTTTGTCCTTCAAAAACAGTTGTCACTGCAGTTATCTTCACAAGAGCTATCAAGTTCCAGACAGGCTGAATTATTTTTGTTCCTGGCAGAAAAAATATTTGACCCAGCTCTGGACCAAAAAAAAAAAAAAAAAAAAAAGGCAGGATTTATAGTCCTCTATCCTTTCCAGCAACACACTGTAGCATTGTTAGGATGATAAACAGCTCTGTCCAATTTTCTGGACTAAAACACTTCAACTCCTTTTTTAACTGTCTGTAAAAACAGTGTCATGTCTAAATTCTCCCATCCCCAGATACCCAAGTGCTAGGAAAGATAATTACCTTGTCATCTCTGTCATCCTCTTCTTCCTCGTCCTCTAGCATGTCCTCCACTACCTGCAGACAGAAACAGTAGTAGTTGTCATGATTTAAAAAGGAAGAGTTTTGTTCTGTCAATTCTAAACCTTTTGTAGATGAAAACTTTATTAACATTTGAAACAAATGCACAGAAGGAAAATGTACAACCAGGAAAAAACACTTCATCTAGAGATTCAAATTTAGGAAAGCGTTATAGCTTTAATTGACCTACATTAGGGATTTATATACTGAAAACCCTTCCTGTACAAAATGCTTGCTTGACAATTTAAGTATTTAAAAGGTAGTTTGAAATTCAATGTATGATTATTTTAACTAAAGGAATCCTTTGTCAACTTCACTGGTGTCTATACAGCACATACACATGCTTGCTTCAAATTTACTGTTACCTACAGAAATGTGCAACATTTTTAACAGAATTTACAGCATTCATGAAAAGATTTTTGAAGAGTACAAAGCTGGGAATGAATTCATACTAGCTTATCTCCTTATGATCTATAACAATGATATATACCATATGCTCTATCAGCATTAGCACTGTGTTTCTTAATAGTGATTTTATACAATCTGTGCATCTAACTTTCTGCACATTCATTGCTAGCTGCAGTTGCCAAATGTCTGCATCTATGTACTTTGCCATTTAAACAGCCTTTTCGTTCTAATGCTATGAAATATACACATACATTCAATTTATTCTACAAGTATTAATAATTATTAATCACACCACGAGCATGAAATGAACCACTATTAAATCTAGTTTACAGAGAGATAAAATGACTTTCCGAAGATGGCTGGTGGCACATTCAGACTTAAAACTCACAAATCCCTCTCTCATAACACTGTGATCAAGCCTTCAGCCTACCCTACGGGGAAAATTCTCTGTTGGTGGAATTTAAATAAAGTTGTACCTCCTTATAACCAGGAAATATGTGGCTCTCTATATCATTATTTATACGTAAGTACTTATTAGGATATAAGAACAGCCATAACGAAGGTCAGCAAAGGTCCACCTAGCCCAGTGTCATATCATGGATGCAAAGAGTGTACACTATGTATTATAAAACATGCATAAAAAGGACAAGAGAAGGAAAAACTTGTTGATACAAAATATTAATACTTTGGCCTATTTTACAGACTTGCCACCGACCAAGATGATAGTTTACTTTGTTATATAGGTGAAGCTACAAATAGTTTTAGTGTACTTGTCATTTAAGACAACACATTAAAATTATAACTTCATAAACACCCTCCCAAACACAGCTGCAAGGATATTCTCATCAAGTCCAAATCCATGTCCAAGAACTAAAGGGACTTCAACGCTATCCAACAGCCAAATTCAGGAAAGAGAAGAACTTAAAACTGAGAATTGTGTGTATCAGATGCTTTTCTCTGAGTTAGCTCAACCATCAAGAAGATCCCAGTTAACTATGTTACGTGGGCCTATGAAAAATGCAAACAACGCACAGACCAATTTAACACGCGTGTCTAGTAGACCACTCTGCGTACATGCAAGTCAACTGCACAGTTCAAAACATTTGCAGTTTCAGCTGCCCATCCTTGTTTGAACCCACTCCCAAAACACCTCTAACAATAAGCCTGGGAATTTTTGGAGGGGAAGGAGCCTCCAATTCTGTCCACTGGCTACTCTGTCCTAGAGGCTTGAATCAAAAGAAAGACTAGAAACACAAAGAAACAGTAAGGAATGAACATGTCCAAAAGCACAAGGAATAAGCGTGACTTGAGCAATTAAGGAACTATTACTCTTGAATTCTTTCCTGTCCAGAAGAACAATTTTAGCAGGAGGAGCCTGACTGACCGAATCTTCTGCAGCCTCTGACGTGATGCCAGCCAGGTAGATGTATTTGTGAGTCCCCCCAGGCTGAAGAAGCAATCAAGGCTGGGCTCTAGCCACTATCTGTGAAGAAGTGTCCCTCACCAGTTTCTCCTCTGTTTCCCGTTTAGGTCAGCTCTGCTCCATTTCTTAAGAAGGAGACAGCGCCCAGAGAGTTAGGGATGGTCACACCTCTCAGCACAGGGAGAGGGAATTGTTGAGAGCATGTTGTTGAAATGCTTGTCAGCTCCTGCTTAGCTCAGCAGGCCATTTTATGCATCCCATTTGGAGGTGTCTGAGAGGTTCTGTCTTCATGGACCTCTGTGGAAGCAAAGGAATTTTCAGTTTCCCATGCACCTGCATCACCTCCTTGTTTCTCTCCTCTCCTGGTAACTCATTGTCATCTTCCCTGGGTGGTTCCAAGTGTTTGGGGAGCTGAGCTGTAAACTACATCACTGGACTGATCGAGTTCTTCAAAAAAACCCACCCTAAAAGTTCTAAGGTGGACGGTTTCAGTGACTCAGTTTACTGAGCAGCTCCAGAAACGCTAGCATCAGCTCTAGCAAGGAAATAGTGAACTGAGAAGAGAGGAAGAAAACAAGCTGTTAAGGGCTGCCGCAAAATCGAAACCCTCTTAAATCAGTTTTGCCACATGCAAAAAAGTTTGTAATTATATCATTAGGTGACTAAAGCCCAAGGTATAAACCTGAATCTGTTGACTCAGACACTGCCTACGCCTGGAGCTTACTAAACTCCCTAGGTCTCTTACTTTTCAACATTAATATTCCCCAGACACTTAAAGATCTCTTTTATGTACATCCAGAAATTCCTTGTCTTGACAGGATTGAACAGCAGAATGCCTATCTCACAGTAGCGCTAAAGTTAGCACAGACAATTAGTTGAATTGGAAACCTCTAAAATTGTTGCAAATGATGGCACCTCACTGAAATCACTTGCATGACAATACCCATTCTAAATTACCCAGATAATAATTCTTCAAACTCTCATTTTTTTCCTTCCTCATCTAATGATCTCAAACTACCTTACAAGGTTCTATAGAGTGGCAAAATGTTAACTTGTTCAAAGGACATAAAAAGTCTTTTGAAATTGCCTGAAGCCCAGGACTGAGCCCAGATTTCTGGCTTCTCCATTCCATTTTTTAATTCAAAAGCCACTACCAGTCTATGCTCTTGTTCTAGGTTAGTCATATCATCAATTACATTGAGCTTCGGAGTATTGAATTGTCTGGAAAGGAAAACAGAATTCAATTATTGTAGCAAAATAAAATGTAGTAAAACTGTTCCTATGCCCAAGATGCATAAATGATTCTTCAAAATATATGAAACATAGCCCATGCTTTCCCTTGTCTTGAAATTCAAAAAGAAGAGTTAAAAGGAAAAAAATAAGAACATTCAAACAATACAGACACAATAATACAATTTATTAAACCACCAAAACAAGTGTTTTCAGAACTTTGACACAAATTAAAACAAGGAAAGGAGATTCTTCATAATCTTATGATACATGAAGAATAGGTACGCTGAAGCCTGACAAAAACGGTATACTGAAGTACACTCTGTTTCTGCAGAACAAAGCAAGGCTGTTCAGGAGAGGTGCAGTGAATCTGAGCAACAGATTTCCGTTTAACATTGTAGTAAGAATACTGTAGGAAAAAAAAAATGCACAATGGAATTTTTTTCTCCTCTGATTCTGCCTCGTTGCTATTCAAATAAAGTGCACATGTGCTGCTTTGGTTCGAAGGAACACAGTAGTTACTCAGATCTCTATGTCAAGCATTGTACCTGGGGGAGGTATGATGGGGGCAGGGAGAAGACAGGGAAGGAGGGAGAGGAGAGAGAGGGAGGACAGGAAAAGGCACATGAAGAGAAAATGAAACATTAGAGTTATTTTATTAGAAGTTCTATGGCAAAAATCTGAGATCGCCCCTAGAATACTCACTCTAAATTATGCCTTCCGATACCTTGCTTGAAATCAAGTAGTATTAATCAAACAAAGGAAGGGCACTGGGGAAATCAGAAAGATCTAATGCAACCAGTTAAAAGTGACATGACCTTCTGTAATGTCACTTGTCACAGACTTATATGCCACATACTGGTAGAAGGTCTTGAAAGAACCTGTTTCTTGGTACTGTCCCCTGAATGTAATACTAATACAGATGACATTTTAAAAAAACATAGGTAGATGGCCTCAAATATGGCATGTCACCTACTTCGTGGCCAAACAGTAAGCAGATGAAGTTTAAATGTTGCCAAGTAAGATCCTTCCTGTGCAAAACAGCCCTATCAAAAGCATCTTAATCAGAAGGAGCATGCAGTCCAATTCCTGCATACTGCTGTTGCTCCTGATCCATTCCCACCCTCTTTGAGGAACTCAGACCATAAATACTGGACGACTCATAACCCATGGGAGGTTGGAGGAGCATCTGTTCTGTCACAGCAGAAACGTCACAGCAGGTTACCAGGAGGGAGTACAACCACCACGCTGAAGAAAACCCCAGCGTCTGTGGGCCAGAACACAGTCACCTGGAGAAGCTGGTGATTACGTACAACTGGCATTTACTCTAAAGATGATCTATTGACTATCAAACAGGATAGGACTTCTGAAAAAATAATTCATTTTGACTTCTGACCTCAACACCTGCAAAGTATGGTTGGACTTGAGTTATCTACAAGCATGTTGAATCGAAACCCCACAAGAGAACTTTGAAATACCTCCCGGATCTACAGACTCTGCGGAAAAACGACACATTGAAAACTTAACACCACTTTTAATGAAAGGTCCCTCTCTCTTGGTATCAGCCTGCCCTGCTGCTTCTCATACAACATGTGCAGACCCCAAGTCACTCCATGACCTCTCTTTTGTTCTAATTTCTTTGGCTGATCCAACAGAAATACCTGCACAGAAGATACTTCAGTACCTTTACATGTTACCAATACCAGATATCTCCTCTGCACTAATATGCAAAATTAAGAAAAAGGAGAGGCACTACCAGATTGCAGACAAGCCTGATGACTGTAACTTTAATATTCTTCTTTAATGTGAAGTAACGGTCTCTCCGCCTCCCATTAGCAATTCTCGAGATTTGCTTATATCTTACTTGATGTAGTTCTTCAAACATAGGAGGTTTCAAGTGGAAAAACAAAAGAAACCACATTTTGTGCTATAACACATGCTATGGTGTCAAGGTATCTGCGGGCATTTGCATTTTCACATAAAGGTACAAACATTCATAAGACAAAGCAAAAGACAGAATGAAATTTGGTTCCGAATTAAAACACGTTTTAGATGCAATGAATGTGCTCAGAATTGCACTGTTCAGGACTGTTTGGATTTCATGTCAATTCGTACTGTCCCAACATAAACTGTACCGTATGTTTGTGTGTCACTCAATTCAGCATTTGTGTGTAAATGTAATATAAAATTTTGCAGTGTGTACAGATTAAGAAGGATGCACAAAACCACTTGGGCTCTCTCAGGTCATTTCCAAGTACTTCAAGCTGAAGCAAAGACGTCCATCGTCAATAAGCCTGATACAGCAGCAGCTTTGTGCTCATTTTCACAACATGACGTCTGCTTCTTTCATGGAGTTGTCGAGGAGAAACTTTACAGGAGATACAGCTTAATTAAAATGTCCACCTTTTTTATACCACATTTGTAAGGAAAATAAAAATCAAATTAACAGATTATGATTTAATAGTGTAGTGTATCTGGAACACAACAGATCCTGATTTATACTAACAGTGTTTTGACCTAGGGGTATTTCATCTGCAGTAATAATCAAG
This sequence comes from Burhinus oedicnemus, assembly GCA_008921705.1. Classification (NCBI taxonomy): domain Eukaryota; kingdom Metazoa; phylum Chordata; class Aves; order Charadriiformes; family Burhinidae; genus Burhinus; species Burhinus oedicnemus. Next base: position 1,578,510 of record VFFE01007738.1, read on the forward strand.
ATAACCGAACCACTAGATGTAATAATAATTAGTGTGATAAGCTTGCCAGGAAGGTTGAATATATTGCAGTACAGAAGACAGCAGACTAAAAAGAAAAGCATTAGTACTTTACTGCTAAAATACTTCCTGATTTTTACAGAGACACTCAAATACAATTATTTCTTCTTACAGAATGCATCTTGTTAGCTTATTCTGGGAAGTGCTCATGTTGTAATTTAGTCTGACTCTTAATAGGAAATGAGACTTTAATATGGGTATCAGATGCCTTTTGATGCATGCTACTGATTACATGCAGTTCTGTAATGTCAACAAGAGAATTTTTATTTACAGTATAATAAATTTCTTGGCAACATGCATGGGCAGTAAATACAGTTTATTATACAGGAACACGTAACCTTTTTCCTGTTGTCAGCTTTATATGCCCTCAATATTCAGTTGCCAATGTAGTTAAGACTAAGTAATTTTTAACATAAAAATGGCACAAATAGTGGGCCTTTTTCTCCATATTTCTTTCAATATTTGGTTCTCATTTTTTTTAGCTCTTTCTTGTATTTACACAATGCACTGTGAACTGAATATTAGGTGTTTATTTGAAGTATGTCTCCATCTAAAGGCTTCAACATACACTGTACACTTGAAATGTCAGATCTGTCTTAGAATGCTTCATTTTTAGTTCAGCAGAACGAAACAAAATCACATTCTTTTTTGGCTAAATATCAATGGCGAGTTTACTACGCAGGGCTATTAAAAAGAACACCTTCACAAAATTTTGTGAGCTAGAATTCTTGGGCAAAACCTCATGATAAACTACCTTATTAACAACACAGTGGAGCAATATAGGTTTTCACTGTTATTATTACTTCTATTCAAATAGTTTTCAGATTCTAGTAAGGCTAGATAATCTCTTATAAAACAGTGTTTACACAAATAATTTTAAGCTTGTGGGTGTGACACAATCTATTACATTCAAATTTGGAGCTGACAAGCTCTTTGGTAGAAAAAAGATGCTTTACGTATTTTATGTGACAATGTATGTAATACATGTATCATTGTAATTTCAGTAATCTTTTTTTTTTCCAGGTACTGATACATTTTGCTAAATACATTAAAACTGTAGTACAATCTTAAAGTCTTGGCTGGATTAAAATGTGCTAAAGCAAAAGAAAACCAAACCAAAGATGAATAAAAATCTGCCATGACCACACAAATTTTTCATAGGAACTAAATGGATGTTAGTTTATATTATTTATAATAGCCACTACAACCTGTCAAGTGACTCTTGTTGCCATGTAAATCCCAATGCAAATACAAAAAAACCCCCTAATCTCCTAGAAAAAATATCTCTATGTGCAGTGAACTTCAATCTTATTTTAGATGCCCACAACATTGCAAGACAGTAATTGAAAAAACGTGGAAAAAGTTAAATTAAAAAAATCGATTGGTTTACAATGGAAAAAATCTCATTTTCCTAAATGCTAGAGATATCTAGGGTGGGGTTTTGGTTTTGAGGTTTTGTTTTCAGGTGACCAAAACCAGCCAAAATATTCCAATTCTACAGTGCATTTGGGTTTTGCAATGGCTACTGAGATGAGAACAGCCATGTAAAGTTTTAGTAGGAGGTTACTACATACACTGACCCTGTATGTAAACCTCTGACAAAGGGATTATAATTGCAGCGCGGACCATCTCTTAACGGTAGCGCAGATAAATAGCCACTTGCAGTATTACTTTCTATTTTGCTGCAGGAGAGAAACGTTTTCTGCCCAACTTATGTCTTTATATAGTGTACTGTATGACTGTTAAATCAGTTCATAATGCATTTAAAATATTTATAGTACCAACATTTAGTTAAATAACCTTTATGTAAGATTTATGTTGATTTGTTCATTTCTCATTTAATGGCAAATTATGAAGAGCATGTTTCATAAAGATAATTCTCCATTTAAATTCAGCAGGCCATTAAATATTAAAATTATGTTTCTGATGCAATCTAGAGCAAATTTGTCCAGCTTCAGCGATTATTTGCACTCATAAAAATTAGACTTGATTAATAAAATTTAAATGCTTGATTAAGCTGACATTTTCATGTTTCTTTTCTGATTTATTAAAAAAAGCCCTGTCCTGTAGTGGGGCACTATAGTGTATTTTTCCTCCCTGGCTATATGGAACGCATAGAAAGAACAAACAGCTGCATAAAGACAGCAATGGTTCTCAGCAGACTACTTAATATTCAGGCACGTGTTGCCAGTGGTCTGTGCTCCGATAGCAGATGATGACTTGTTTGCAAAAGCCTTTCTAACTTATTTTGTTGGTGATAACAAATGGTGAGCAAGTTCACGATTCAGATTCATCTGGCAAAAGTAAGGCAGGCTGCATGTTTTAAGGAAAGATCACGGACTTCGCTGCAGCGTTCGGAGTGATGCGCTGATCGCCGTCTGGCTCAAGCAGAAACAGAGTGAGAGTCACTTTCTGTTCTGAGGTGCAGAGGAGAACACAAGTCTAGTTAGTGGTTAGCAAATATAAGGTACAATCCTTTCTGCATTATGTTGAAAGTGATACTACAAAAACAAATGTACAAAAACATCCTTACTTTTAGAGGTGTCATAAATCAGACTAGTTTTACACACATACTGTTCGATGCCTAACTTTGCATTCTCCCACCAGACCCCGTGCTTTGGGGATTCTGTGGCTGTTGCTATCACAGTGAGGCAAAACTTCCCAGGAAAGTACAGTTAAAATGCAGTCAAGATGCAACGGCCAACCTGACAATGCCCTTTTCTATCATCTTGTGCAAATGACATATTCCAGACACAGTCTAGCTAGAATACAGAGACAATGATATTTATTTTTGCCATAAATTCATAGCAAGAATTTAGCCCTCAGCTTGAAATCTCTGCTGACTCCCTGGCGGAAGAGGACTTCTGGACTTCAAGCACAAGACCCCTCAGTACTGCACCCACAATGAATCTGAAGTACTCGGTGTTCGTCCTGTATTCACCTGCAGATGAAACCCCTTCAAAACTAAGAACTTTATGGACTCAAGCTTCCATGCTTTAAGACCATAATGTGAAGAAACAGAGTAAATTCAAGTTACTACCTTGTTTATTTGCCTGGCAACTCAGTTTTCAATTCACAGGAAAACAGATGGTTAAAGTCACACACTTTCCTGGTGGGGCTGGTTTCTGTATTGAACGTACAGCCAAGTGGCATGTTCTGCCCCAAACAGGAGTAGCACCAAATTTACCACAAGGTCTGAGAGACACTGCTGCCCTGCCCCCAGAAGAAATTCTTTGGACTCTAATCAGAAAAGCTCTTCTCGCTGCAACTGAGCTGGGGCTGCACAACCAACTCAAGCTTGTCATGCCTACCACCCTTCCTTGGGGAAAGAAAGATTCCAGTAAGATGGATATATTCCTAAACATCCTTCTTCCCATTCCCCTACTGTTTTTCTTCATGTGGCAATTTCCAGAAGACACATAAAGATAAATAAAAAAATGGAGTATACATATCATATTGGAGCACTACATAAAAGGTACCCAGAGAAACTGGTTAAAATCTCAAAATGAAAGGTTGTCTTTAAAGAAAGTAATTTTTCTTCTATTCTCAAAATTTCATCCTAAACGTGTCCAGCTCTAACTTTTAATAGAAACATATACTCTAGAAACATAAGTCATCAAAGCCTATTTTGCAAAAAGCTCCAGTGAAATTAAAAGATGTATTGTTCCATTTTATATCACTCTTACAAGATTAATAATATGTGTATATACTCTATTATACAGATTCATAAGAATTTGTGTATGGCACATTAACTCCCAGCTGCTCACCATCATTTTCTATGCAATGACATACGCAACTTGAAACTTCAAGAGGAAATTAGCTATTTAATATTTCCTTAAAGGCTCTAAGTATTAACTATAAATGCAAGATGTGAACTGAAGTGAATAAACCTCTTTTCCATAGGGGTATATATGGCAGAAGAACATTCATAGGTAACTCCAGGCATGTGCATTGTTCTTCTATTAAATTTTAAATTGCTTGGAAAAAAACCCTAACAAATAATAGACCAAAAGGAGAGAAAGATTAATATCTTCAGCTAGAGAATCACGAAGTGGCAGAGGCTGGCAGGGACATCTTGAGATCAACTGCCCTACTCAAGCAGAGATCATCAAGTCTAACCCCGCTACTGAAGCAAGGTCACCTCTGAGCAGGTCACCCAGGTCCATGTCCAGTAAGGTCTTGAATATCTCCATGGATGGACGCTCCACAACCTCTCTGGGCAAGCTGGTGCTGAGTGTGACCACACTAACGGTAGAAGCGCCTTCTTGTGTTCAGATGGAATTTTGCGCAGTTCAGCTTGTGCCCATCGATACTGTCCTGTCACTGGGCATCACTGAGAAGTGCCTGTATCTCTCTTCTTCTGCTCCCTTCAGGTACTTATACACATCATCAAGATCTCCCCCGAGCTTCATCTTCTCCACGCAGAGCAGTCCTGGCTTGCTCAGCCTCTCCTCGTATGCCAGATGCTCTGATCTTCCCTTTGCTGAGCCAGTATATATCCATTGCATGATGGTTGTGAGAGCAATCCCACCATACCTCTGCGATCATGCATGCATGTAGCTGCACATGGACCTCCTCGTTCCTACTGGTTCCTATGCTGTGCACACTAATGCGCAGGCACTTCAGGGAGAGATCCCCTGGCATGCTGGGTTCTCAGAAAGGGTGTGAGAACTTCTTCCAGAGCAACATTTCTATATTTGTGTGCCTACAGCTGGGGTGGGCCTCCTCTGCCCTTTTTGCTTGGTTTTGAGGTTTCTCCTGTGCACTTCACCCTGCATCCTTTGCTTGCCAACTCACACCACCATTTCCCCACTTGATTGTGGGTCATCATCATCTCCCTCCCCCATCATTTCTAGTTTAATGCTCTCCTCACCAGGTTGGTCAGCCTGCGGGGGAAAAAGATTTTGCCCCACTTGGTGAGGTGGAGCTTGCCTCTTCCTAGCAGTCCTTAATCCTCAAGGAGGATCCCATAGTTGTAAAAACCAAGTCTCTGTTGTCAACATCAGCTGTGCAACTTGCTGTTGACCTGCCAGATCCGTCCACTCCTCTTCCAGCCCTTCCTCCTTAATGGCAGGATCGAGGAGAAGATGACCTTGGTTCCCTATCTGCTACCTATTTAGCCAAGGAAGAACAAGAACGTGCAGTGTCACCAGAGGAGATCCAATGTGCCTGTCACAGTTTGTCCTAATTGTGGTAGTCAGGATTACATACACGGGGGAAAAAAATAACTTAATAACTATGCAAACGAGGTTTCACTCGCAATACAATGCATTCCCACCACACAATCAACTGTTTCATCTCAGGGAAGGGGACAGGAGCAGCTGGAGAGTGGGAACATTTTTAATCACTTTGAGGGATTATCTGACCATCTCTTAAGTTAGGCAGCTCCAGCAGGCAGTCAGAACACAGCCTGAAGTAGAAAAGCAGGAAAAAAAATAAAAGATTTTTTTTCCACTAACTTCATGCAGTTCTAATAACTGTGACTTTTGCTTAGAAATAGAAGTGAAAAAAAGACCCCAGACAGCAGTGCTGCTGTTTTCTCCAAGCTATAAAGGTGAGGGTTTTTTGTACAACACATTTGAAAACATCAAAATATTAAGTAGTTTCTTAAAAGGACTGAAAAGAAGCTTTAAACTCCAGCACACTTTCTGTTAGTTTGGATATATCTAGAAGTCTTTCAATTACAGCTGTGTTGGATGAACTTTTCTGTTGGTCCATCTATTTTAAGATGTGATTTGGCATTCCCAGAGAGTCAAGGCTGCTATGAAATAAGGCAGTCCTTTACTCTCCCTCTGCCCTTGTTCTCCCCGAGCATCCCGAGCGGTCCATCCCTGCGCCGTGCCCTGATACCCTCTACCTGCCATAGGCATAGGGCTGGCAGTGTGTAGGGGCAGCACTCCCATGCTGCTCCCCACCGCACGGATCCGGTGCAGGTGACAAGGACCAGCGGGGACAGAAATGTGGCAGCGGTTGATACCTTTCCTCTCCCTCAGAGGATGTGAAAAAGGTGCTGGAAAAAAAAGGCAGGGGGGGAAAAGATAAAAGCAGTAAGATCCACTCAGTTCTAGTCTTGTGTGTTTAGGTGGTGATGGTTTAAGACGAGAACGGCAGTTGTGCTGAAAATAAATTATTTCGTGAGGTCAGGTATTTAGGAGTACAATTATAAGGAAGTGCAAGGATCCTTGGAGAAAGCGGCTAGGTAAGCTTCAGGCAAAAATGTTACTGCAAAATTCAGAGGAAAACATTAAGAATGCCATTTTAGTGATTTTTTCCCATGCTTAATATTGGAAGGAAATATTTTTTCTGGGTTTTTTTATACCTGCTGCATGTCTCAATGCCAGAAGTTCATTCATTTTAGATCAGTTCTGAATTCTCACAGATTCATTTAGAGATCTATCCACTAAATCTACAACTACTACCAACATTTAATACAAAAGTTTGTATTTGATGAGAGTGTATCTTTCAGAAACACAACTAATCTGATCTAAACGTATAAAAGATAGGGCATCAGATGCTTGCCTTTGAAGTTTGTGCCAGTGTTCCACTAAAACCACAATTATGACCAATCCTACAAAGAGAGTCCAGTCGAATCCATGAATGCCTAATACACTGCTTCACTTCTCTGTCAGACTTTCCAATAGACTTATCTCCTATTAGTAAATACACTTGGGGCTCCCCCTTGCCCCAGCCTCATTGCACTTTTAATTCAAGGAAGGACTTGCACATGTAACTTAGGAGTCAAGAGTAAATGGCAAAATAATCATACGCACACTCAAACGAGCAGCGCAGGCTCATGTTACAACAGAGTAACCTATATCATTTGGCAGGTGAATTATTCCACAAGAAAACAGGTTTCAAACTAATCCAAAGAAACTGATGCCCAAGACAACACAGCAAATGATACCTTGTCTTACACAGACAGTCCAGTAAGGATGAGTTAAGGCCGGTCCATCTGCCATATCTAGACAGAAAGTCAGTGATGACTAATTCATTGACCTCCAAAAGAGTCCAGTCCCTAACGCGTGAACTGATGAGACAATTCACTGTTTTCTTGTAGGGATATTACAATGGAAACTAACTCCTCTGAGCTACTTTTGAAGGTCCTGAACTTAAGTAGTTTCCATAGACAAAAAAGTACAAAGTGCATACAATTTTTACACTTGTCTAGTGTTAATCGAGTAGGAAAAGTTAACAAATATATTTATCTTTTTGTCTTATCATTAGCTTGCAGATTTCAGTGTAACTTCTAAAAACAGATGCTATTCCTAAGATAAGTAGCCAACGATTTCACTGAGGCACACAAGAAATCTCTGGAGACCTGAGAACAGAAGCCAGATCATGGGAATCCTGAAGCATTCTCTAGCCACTAGGAAACGCTGCTTAATTAATTTAGTTAATATTTACACTCTGCATAGGAAAACAGAAATATTTAAATGACTCCTAATCTAATGATACTGTGCTAATGACCTGAGCTAAGGACTTGTGATATTACTGAAGATTTGTGAGTTAATTACAAAGGCATCCAATAAGTCTGCAGATCACTTCATAGAAGACAGATGCTCACCATGATGATAACCAAGCTCAACTCATTAAAAATGAGGTCCCAACTTCCTTGTGATGAACCTAAACAAAAACTAGTAATTACCGGCACAGATATAAAAAATTTGGGATGAACATGATTGGTTGATATAAGCTGTATAGCTTGGTCTGAAGCAATTTCAGCAAGAGGAACATTTTTAGAGCAGCATTTGGTGTCCTCAACAGAAAGCCCATCAATAGCTTCACCTTTTTTTTTAGAAAAGTTACATGACCCAATTAATCTTCACAGGCAGGTGGTTTTTCAGGGAGAAATGAAGTGTATTGCAGCTCACAAGTGAAATCTCTCCTTTCACAAGGGATTTCAGCTACTCATAAAATCTTCAAGTTGAGAAGCTTTAAGCATTTCAGGCAGCGGGAAGCTAAGGGCTGTGATTTAAGTAATGCATCTTTAAAATCTTGATCTTAGGGTTTTTCCATAAATGTAGCAACCTCTGGGATTAGGGAATACCTCTGTCATCCCCACCCTTAATTCTAGATGACCCTTGGAAGCCTAACAGTCTTAGTGATGCAGACAGGTAATACCAGTGCCAGGATCAGAGCAGTATCAGTTCCTCTGGTCACTAATAATTGCAGTTGCTAGCCATTAGGGTCATGGGATCATTCAGGCTGGAAGGGATCTCCAGCCCCCTGTGCAAAGCAGGGTCAGCCATGAGGTTAGATCAGGTTGCTCAGGACTTTCTCCAGTCAGGTCCTGAAAACTTCCAACAGCAACTGCGCGACTTTCCTGGGCAACCTCTTCCACTGCTTAACAATTCTCCAGGTAGAAAAGGTTCTCCAGTCTGAACCTCTTTTATTTTAAATTATGCCTGTTGTCTCTTTCACCATACATCACTGTGAAGAGTCTAGCTCCATCTTCTTGATAACCTCCCTGTAGGTAGTGGAGGGCTGCTGTTCAGGTCACCCAAAGCCTTCTCTTCTCCAGGCTCTTTCAAGCCCACTTCCCTCAGTGTCTTTTTACAGGGCAAGTGCTCAAGCCCCCCCACCATCTTGGTAGCCCTCCACTGAACTCACTCAAGTTAATCAACGTCTTTCTTGAAGTGGGGTGCCCAAAACTGGACACTATTCCAGATGCAGTCTAACAAGTGCTGAGCAGAGGAGATAATTGCTTCCCTTGATCCACTGGCTGTGCTCCTGTTAATGCAGCCCAGGGTGCTGGAGGCCCCCTTTCCTGCTGGGGCACACTGTTGGCCCATAATTACTTTGCTGTCTTCCAAGACACCCAGGCCCAATTCAGACAGATTCCTCCCAGACAATCAGTCTCCAACCTGTATCATTGCAAGGGGTTACTCCTCCTCAAGAGCCAGTCTTCACATTTTTCCTTCTTGAATTGGCTTGTTGCTACCGCCTATGTAGCTCTCTTTGACTGGCAGATCCAAGGTGTCAACTGGTCCCACACACTTGGTGTCAACCAAAAACTTCATGGGAGTGCACTCTGCCACCTCCTACAGGTCATTGATACAGAGGTTAACCAGGACAGGTCCTTGTGCATTGTGGTACTCCACTTCTCACCAACTTCCATTAACTGCTATCTTCTGAGACCAATTATCTAACCCGTTCTGGTTTTTTTTCCACCCCTCCAGTTTTCCATTCAGATCATAATGTCCTAGACAGCACACTATCTGAGGCATGAATACTGATACAAATATCAAATTTGTAAGGCTCAGCAATAAAATACATGCAAAATCCTTAAGCTGCCTGGATACTAGAAAATTTGCCCAGCATAGAACTTCAAATTTTGACATGTACTTTCAAAAACCTGAACCACGCTTTTATTATTAATAAATGACAATTATTAGTAAACGTTTGCTACTTTATATCCCAACTACATGCATGTAACTAAATGAAGGCTTAGATGAGGACAAGAAAATAAGAAAAGGCTTATATTAAGCTCAATGAATGGTAACATATTAATGATAAACTGCGAAATACAATAAAATGTGATACATCCTGAAACTGTTAACAAATTGGAATAATTTTAATCTTTAACTTCAATATGTGAAATGAAAAATGCAACAGAAGGACTTAGCCACACAAAACAATTTTCAAAGAATTTGCCTTCTCCTGACCAAGAAGCCTCTCACTTCTGCTCCCACGCAAACCAGATTCTGAGGATAATGTGTTCTACTGTATTTTTACACAACATTTTCAACAAAACCAGACACACTTATTGGACAGCTGGAGAAAAATTAAATTGCAGGTGGGAAAACTGTCCATCGAGCATTGTGAACTGAGACATTTTCAAAAAGATGTCATATTTAAACTCAGTTACAAAATTTTATCTAGTTAAAAAAAGAAAAGGACATGTATGCGCTTGAAGTAGAGAAGACTTACTGTATCATGTTGCCTGTTATCTTTCCCTGATATGATCAAGAAGTAGTTCCATGCCAGCAGCAGCAACAAAGCCAGTGGTATCATGTAGAGCTCAAAGTTCCAGACCACAAAAAGAAAAAGCTAGAAGACAGAGTAGGAAAAAAAAGTGATTCAAATCTGCATTACATTAAACTCTTGTGCACAGTTAAGACCAATAAATTAAAACAATTCTAAAGAAATTCACCTCTCCTTAGGCTTGAAAGTTGTTTAACCACTCTGCTGACTCGCCACTTACCTGCATGGAACAACTGCTGCACTGTCTATTGCTTCGCTCCTTAATTCTTGGAAAACGAAAACTGGTGTAGTGTAGTCAAGAGGAATATTAATTGTTCTCTCAGAAAATAATGCTTACGTGGACATCATAATGCAAAATAGCATAAAAACAAGATCACATCTTAAGAAAGAAAAAGTTAGTTGTTTCCATGGATTAAAATTAATTTGCTGTTTACAACAAAGAACTTCGTCATTTTGTAGTAATGTCACACAAACAAGCAGAAGAAGTAAACAACCCAACTAAATCTGAAAAAAACTTTTGCACAGAAAACTAGCAAAAAATCACACTTAAAGGTAAAATCGTGCAACTATCCTAATGAAAGCATGGTAAAACACTACTGACCACAGATTCATTGAAAATTGGATTAAAAGGAATGCTGAGAAGCCACCCCTTCGAAAACTTTTGAGTTGTGGAAGCGTTTCCTCAAAACACCTGGAGTGCTGCAACGCTGGAGGCTGGCAGGAGCATGGCCAGGTTACGTCTCCCAGAGATGTGCGCCTCGGCACCTGGGGCTGTTCTCCAGCACCGGGGCCACACGGGGATCGCACCCCCAGAGGAACCCATCCCCACTGCCAGCTCTGTAGGCCACAGCTCTACAGGCTTCATAGGCTGGACTTCAGCCTCAGACCCATCAAGCAGCATAGAGCTGACTTTTTTGGAGCCTGGAAGTCCTAAGCGTTTGTCAGAGCCTGTAGCTGTCTGACAGAGACACGTCCAGCTAGGTACTGTTCCTTACTGGCGCTGGTACAAAATTACTGCTTTGCAGGAAAGAACTAAAAATATCTGGACTTGGGGTCAAACTAAACCCGCTTTTACATCCAGTTTTCCCTGTGAACAAAACCCCCTCTACTTTAGCCAGCTCTAGGCATAATTTCGGTTAGTTTTCTTCTAATACAACAAAAACCAAACATGAAAGTACTACAGCAAATGACATTATGTACCACAGCTGGATATACACCCAGAAATTTTGCTAAGCCTTTTTCATCCAAATAGTTAAGCTTTTCAATATTGGCAATTTTAACACCTACTAAAATGAGTGCCACAGAAGTAGCAAACCTAAAGCAATGTCAATACCTAGGTAAATTAAAGAGGGGCTCATTTTCCCAAATCAGTCACCAAAATGTATATAAAGCTGAGTAAGAATAAAATGGCGATTTTAATAGTCTTCTCCTGGATTTTTGTTTAGTGTTAAAAAAAAAAAAAAAGCTTTTATCAAATACAAGCTTCACATAAAAGAAAAAAAATCTGTATTTTAAGTAATCTCTTCTCTCAAGATCAACTCACTTACCTCACCCCCCTACTTTCTACACTGAGTGCTATGGATATGGAAGTCCTGTGAGACTGCAAGACAAACATGATAAATACTGAAAGACCTGAAAAAGCAGTGTGTGTGACACACGTAAGAGGATATTGGCACTTCTATCAGTTAATATTTCGAGAGAAAACTGCCTTTTTAAGGTTCAAAGTAAATCTGTTAGAAATGGTAATGAATAAGAAGCAAACAACAGCTCACAGAATTCAAGAGTTCTTCTATGAGCTTGCTAACTACCCTTCTGAGAGCAAGATCTATGGGGATTTGACGCGGTAAATTTGACATAGCCAACTTACAACAGAATTCGCTTCTCAAAAGAAAAGCAAAAAATCCTTGCGCCTTTTAACCCCAGAAACACCCTGAGTCAATGCATACATGCTGAAGGGAGTGCTGGACGTTGGCAAACAGCACCCAAATATCAGAAAAGCAAATACCAGAGATTACCTGTAGAGAAATGGCAACGCATACAGTCTTTCTGATGGCCCCATCTGCACTTTGCTTACAAAGACAGAAAGAAGATCAAGTAATACCCAAACAATTCCCAGCTCCAGAGAAAAGAAGGCAGCAACCTAGAGAGCCTCAGGAGATATGGACCTGACCAGAGAGTGAGAAACACGGTCATAGTGTACCCTGTCCTCCAGAACATCAATGGGTTCTCACCTAAACACCCCCCACTTGAAATTTCTAAGTGTCAAATGGTCCTTAAGAGTATTCATTCCGTACAGTACTGTCCTCTGTAGGCCAGTAAAGTATTATATTAAGATATTACTTCTTTATGACTTGTATGGACACACCTTTCAAAAATGTGGATATTACACCAGCTATCTCCTGTAGATGATTTCACTGACCTGCCAGCTTCATTTCCATCTAGTCTGGCTGAATTTTAACCAGTTCCTCCTTTAAGGCACCTGTCTCAGGCAGCACTAGGAAAACAGGGACTCTACATTTGCAACACAAATGAGATGTGCTGTGCAAGATCAGCACAGTGATGGCACTGCAAGTGAAATGGCTTCACTATCTTCCCCAGAAGAGAAAGGTACTCACGAAATGCACCTGGGAGAAAAGAAGCAGATTCTCAGTATCAGATGAAACTTCTAAGTAAATGTGAGCAACCCCAAAAACTGGTGCAGAATAGGAGAAAAATCTGGGGGCTCAGTTCTTCGGCATAAAGGGTCTGATAGCTGAGAGAGGGAAGAAGGGAAGTGGTATGTAGAAAAACTTCACTATTTCACGCATGAAGGGGAGGAAAACCTACATATCCAACCATTAAACAAGTATAGGGAAAAAAATCCAGAAAAGCTAAGGAACAAGTATAGCTGGGCAGTTCTGGGACTTGCCTGTGCCTACAAAGCATCCAGTGGAACATGGACTGTATCTGGTATGATCTCTTCCAAAGAAATAATGGCTCTAACTCTGTCTAAAAAAAGGATCCTCAGCACTACTGAAACAAGCCAACTATTTTAAGGGAGGAGTGGGAGTCTCAAAGGTTACAGTTTAATATAGCTGCCATTTCCTACACAGAAGACTATAAGGGAGGACTTTTTTTCTCCTCCCCCATGAGATCAAGATTTTCAGAGTCACAGGCATGAACTGGCCATTTACAACATCACATCAGTTGATACTCTTAGTGAGAGACACAGGCATTAAATGATCATTCAGGGAGACACATGACACTATCCCTGGTGTACAACACTTCAAAAAATAATTTAAGTTAGAATATTGAATATCCTATTCTTTTGCAAACTACAGTATATTTTAAAAAGAAATCTCATCCAAAATGATTAACACTTCCTACTGTTCAGAAAAAAAGCCTGCCCTTTCAGACTAGCAGCTGTGGATCATTAGCTTTCCAGTGATGAGATGTGTTTGATGAGTATTTTTCTTTCTAATTAAGAGATGAGATTCTCTATTTGACTCTCTCTTCAGACAGAAGTGAAGAGAAAGATTTCTGCCTATGTGGAAAGGCCATATTCTATAGAACAATTATTTCAGATTTCTTTTTATCTACCTCCACCCAATTTCATTACATTTTTAACAGAACTCTGTTTGCACCCACAGATTTCACAGCATTAACCCCTTTGTTTCCCAGCTCTTTTTATTTCCCCTTTTGCTTCTGTTTTGACTGCCAGCAGAGAAAAGCATGTACAAAAAAGGAGCACCCCATGCAAGAGATGCTGACCCGTGTCCTCAGGTGCAGGAGCGAGCAGAGCAGATCACAGAATCATAGAATCACAGAATGGTTTGGATTGGAAGGGACCTTAAAGACCATCTAGTTCCAACCCCCCTGCCATGGACAGGGACACCTCCCACTAGACCAGGTTGCTCAAAGCCCCGTCCAACCTGGCCTTGAACACCTCCAGGGATGGGGCAGCCACAGCTTCTCTGGGCAACCTGGGCCAGGGTCTCACCACCCTCACAGTCAAGAATTTCTTCCTAATATCCAATCTACATTTGCCCTCTTTCAGTTTAACACCCCTCATCCTGTGGCTCTACTCCCTAATCCAGAGTCCCTCCCCAGCTTTCCTAAAGCCCCTTTAGGGACTGGAAGGGGCTCTAAGGTCTCCCTGAAGCCTTCTCTTCTCCAGGCTGAACAACCCCAAATCTCTCAGCCTGTCCTCACAGCAGAGAGGCTCCAGCCCTCCGATCGTCTTTGTGGTCCTCCTCAGATGAGGAGGGAGAGCTCTGCATACTGCTGTTTGAGAACTTCGACGAAAACTAGAAACTGCTCACTCCATGGAAATCCTGGGTTCAGTGAAGGTCACAGGACCGAGTGTTAGGATGCTCCCAGCTTCCTAACACGTAGGGAGCTTTCCAGAACCTGCAGCCTCACAGAAACCTAGATAGGTGGATTACTTTGAGGCAAAAATGTAAAGGGGGCTTGACAGGACGCCGGCCTTTCAGCTTCCTCAGGCTTCTGCTGACGGTGATGGGTAAGGGGATGTCTCTGTAGGTGAGCCTCCCACCCAGCCCCAGGCAGACACAAGAGTCGTCGAGATCTGCACTGGCAGCACACAAGAGTTGTGCGCTGCAATGTGTCTGGCAGCACAGTGGGATAGGGCCGTTCCCACCGCCGCCATGTCACACAGGGCATGCCACTCATACTGCAGCCTCCCCTTCCAGTTCTGGCTTTCTCCAATCATTTTCAAAGAGGATCCTTACAGCCTCATGTACATATTACCTATATCCTTGTGTTATATGCATTACCCAACTTTCGATTACCCTGGAAATGCAAAAATTTGCTGCATGGCTTTTTGGTACAATCATCACAAACAGAGCTGATGCCTGCAGCTCCGAACACTGTGCTCTAATCACAAGATCTTCCATTTGCCCTTTAAGCATAAAAGGACAATTGTATTTCCTTAGGCTTTGTCCCCTGGATGTGTCCTCAGAAGACTAGAAAGAGTGAAAGATAACCCACATATCTGCATGGTACAGTCTGTCTGCTAAGTATTGCAGGTTTTAAGGCTCCAGTAAAATCCTGCATGGTGTTTACAGTATGAAACACTTGAAAATACTTTTTGTTGTACCTTGGAGAGTCAGTAGCCTCTTCCGTTACAAAACTAGCCAGTTACCTCTGGCGATCGCGGCTCCTCTCACATCTTGTATGGCACTTCTATTAAAAAAATTAGAAAGGAAGTATTTCCTTTAGCTGTATCAGATCTCAAACACACTAATATTAATGTAAACACCTATGGGAATCCATTTCAAACGCAGTGCCCTCATTCAGGTAAGTCGGGCAGAAATGTGCCTTTTGAACATAGTCTAAAGCATCCTCCAACAGTTTTTATCAGCAGTCTTGCAATTTCACTTCCAATTACCTGAGCGCCAGGAGAAGGTGCACTCTGAAAGATCTCAGTTTAAAACACATTATCTGTTACTCCGTTCCTTTGAATAGGTAAAAGTCAATCTGGAAACAGCAAAAGTATGGAACGCGTAAAACAAATACAGAAAAAATTTCATGTCATTCCCAGCTGCGTTCTTTTGACAGATTTCCAGTGCAACCTTGGATTAGTGTTGGTTCTCCTTTTTAAATGCCTGAGGTCTTGGTAGTCTGAGAAATGCTGAATAATTAGTATTTTTGATCCTGTAAGAACTTTTTCTTTAACTCAGAAACAATTTCGTAGGATATCCTGCATCTTCTCTCTTTTTGCTGGAATTAGAACAGTCTGGTTTACTGTGATTTAGATTTTTAGTCTCATTCTCTCTATTTATTTCCTGTAGAAGAAGAAAATAGAGATACTTCCATGATAATAATATCTTAACAGACTGGATGACGTATTATATTGAACCCAGTCTCAATGAGGCTTTTGGTGTATGGGAAAACCTATGGTAGGGTCCCATATCTAGAAGAACACTCAGCCAAAAAAACCCCATTTCTTACTAGGTAGGACATCTCTGGTCATGTTTTTTCCGTGTTGATAACCTGCACAACAAACCCTCATTTCTATTACATCTCACTTCTTTCATCTAAGCGTGGTGTACTGCTAGTTATTAAAGAAACAAGTCCGACACTTAGGTATGACTCGCTTGATGTGCTTCAACCCATCGAGCTTGTTTTTGAAACACATCTACAGCTAGACAGACTTATTTCATCTGAACAACCTTCAGGATGATACTGTTGTTCAATCACACCGTAATATAACCTACCTGAGTCTTTGTAAGATTGTGAGCACCAAAAAAATGTTCCAGTTAAAAGCTTGAAAATTTTCATTTAATTCTTTATATTTTTCCTTAAAACTTTTAACTGATGTTTCACATCATTTGAGAATGCTGACAATTCCAAGAATGTGAACCCCTGAGCATGAATGCAGTGCCGTTTTAAACAGCACATGAATTACTGAAACAAAACACACATCACTGTAACGAGTTTCACACAGCAAAAGTTAGGTGGAAATAAAAACGACACACCCCCCCTTGTAAGTATTTACAAAATGCGAAATCTCTTGGGTCATTTTTTTCCCTTCACTTAAGAGTTTCTGAGCTGCATTATTACAGCTGCAGGATTAGTATCCAGGTTAAAATCAGAAGGGCAAAATACGGTTCACCAAGGCCATTCCCATACACACAGCCTCTTGCCATTCTCAGGGCACTTCAGCACAGATTTGTTCTCTCAAAATACAGACAAACTAAGAGAAACTGATAGTACTTTCTCTATGAGCAGTTAACAGCTGGGCTCAAGTAACAAATACATTAGATCAAAGGCACAGCTGAGACTGGGGCTATTAGGTTATCGAATCCCTGTCCCATTTCAATACTGCATTTTCTGAACAATACTCGACTGCTTACTGAACGACACCAGTCTTTGTTTCAGCAACATTACCTAGAAGACTGTTCTACACAGTAATTATTTTTCAAGTAAAAAAGTGCTTTTAATGCCTGTCCTCAGATTGATTTTGTTTTTGTTTAATATATAAATCTTAGGTTGACCTATTCTTTTTAGCACAGTGCTGCTGAGAGGCGTAGTCACCAGCTCTAAGATTCAAGCCATTTTGTAATTCAGAGTGTCCAATTTTACTCTGGGTTTTTAAAAAAGATGTGAAACGGGGCCTCTCCCCATCTAACATACCTCTCCCTGTCCTGGAAATCAATCCCATCCTTGCCAACTTTAAAATTCCTTAAAAATTGGTTAACAGTTACAGAACTGCACATGCCATTTCTGTTGGAAGTGTCATACTATGAAAGGTATTTCTAAAAAGTACATTTCATGTAATTACTTTTTGGGTTTTTGCACACACAGATCTATGCCATAAATCTATGTTTATGTTCCCTTTACACAAAAATTTGGAATCTGGTAGATTTCTCCTCTGTTACAATTGCACTGTTATGAGGGTGGGACTGTTGGAAGTGTAAATGGTATGTGTCACTTCAGATGAAAAATCGAAAGTGTTGACTTTGTGAGAAGTGTAAAATCACAACATGGATCATGCTAGATAACTACAGCTATTTATGTGTAATGGATTGCCCCCTCCCTTTCTTACAGCTTGAGCTACTGAGCAGGGGCTGACGGGCTTTGAACCTGCCTCCTGTTCCTCCCAAATTCCTGAGGACTGTAAAATTAAATTGCCTGTCAAAAGTTATTAAGCTGGCTATAGGGAAAAAATATTGTGTATGTTCTTTAGCTTACTGAGAATGGCTTCACTGTGCGCCTACCACAGTCCAAACAACAGACATACTCTCCAGACATCCATTATGAAACCTGTTCCAAACACGGTGTTTTCATTAACATCCTGTACTGCATCAGATTAGCTTTTTCTTCATTTGCTTCCTTATCCTCCATCCATTTTTGCAGATTAAGGGAAATCATTCAGCATTTTAAGATAAACACTATAAAAGTTTAATATGGTAGAAATAGTCACCGTTACCCAAACAGTGGAAATAAAGACTTGCAGACTTACTTTTTCCGAAGTAAAGTAAAAGTCACATACTTTAAAAAGCTGAATGTGAATTACTTAAACTTTAAACGAATGTTTAAATTGTGCTCATTTTTATTGGTACTACAGAAAACCAAAACGACCCCCCCTCATCATTCATTCACAAATAATGACCATCACAATAAATGGACCATTAGGACATGAGGAAGTGTAGCCTTGAAAAAGTAAGCCTTTTGGCTGTAGGAAAACCTACACTTGGCCAACTGTCTGTCAGAAGTAACATGGACTGCAATAAAATTTAAATTGTATGAATGAAGACTAAAATCACGTGGTTGAAGGTATATGGGCAGTCTGTGATTTCCAGTGATAAAGTGCAAAAACATTGATTTTTGGTTTGATAACCACCCACATGTCTGGAACAAACAGAAACACTGGGTTCCGTAGAAGCACAGAGACACTTCCACAAGCTGTTCTGAAGGCTCATTTGACAGACTGGAACAGTACTGCCCTTATTATATTGAAGGTACTCCGGCTTAAACTTTTACTTAGGGCTAAATCCTATAATTTCGTTTCCACAACTATTTGGACATAGCTGCATCAACACACTGGTTTCTCTGATGTCCTGGTGATGTCAACTGTTCACACACAGAAATCCCTTGCTGAGTCTGTCCCTTCACTCAGAGCTGATATTAAGGTTGAATCAAGCAATCTTTCTGCCTTTTTTTTTTTTCTCTGTTCTTAAAAATACTCTGATATGTTTTGGGGCTTTTTTTTTTCCTTTTGGAAGAAGAGATAGATGCATCAAGGAACAGGATGACAGAAGAATCACCAAGAAGCTCCTGTTTTTCAGAATGATGAGAACATCCATTCATTAGAGCACTAATACATGTAGACATTTAAATTTCCCTAATGATTTCTTTAAAATCTTTTTTACATATTAGGAACGATTTTAGAAGGTGCCACTTGCCATCAACTATCACTTGCTATCAACTAACTTAGTCTAATGTTGGCTTATTTTAAATTTTCAAGACCATCAGTCAACCTTAGTGACCTTTCCAGGCTGATTTTCATACTTGTGATTGATGACCTGCTTAATTTTATTGTTCTATGATGTCTGGAGTATTGGTTGGATATAACTGTAAAACAATTAATAAACAGAAGCCTAGGATTTGTTTGCATTTCATTGACCAGCTTTCCTTAAGTACATACAGACTAACCTGCAAGTTGTTCACACAACGTAAGAAAATGTCTTTCTGTCTTTTAATGTACTTCTCTGTAAATACATTTTAATGAATAATAATACATTTCAGCTTACCGCTTTTTGTAACTTCACCAAACCGCTGCTGTTTAACATCTCCACTGGTGACATGGACAGTGGGACTGAGTGCACCCTCAGCAAGTTTGCCGATGACACCATGCTATGTGGAGTGGTCAACACACTGGAGGGACAGGATGCCATCCAGAGGGACCTGGACAGGCTTGAGAAGTGGGCCTATGAAAACCTCATGAAGTTCAACAAGGCCAACTGCAGGGTCCTGCACCTGGGTCGGGGCAAACCCTGGTATCAATACAGGCTGGGGGAGGAAGGGATGGAGAGCAGACCTGCCGAGAAGGACTTGGGGGTACTGGTGGATGAGTAGCTCAACATGAGCCAGCAACGTGTGCTGGCAGCCCAGAAGGCCAACCACATCCTGGGCTGCATCCCCAGCAGCGTGGGCAGCAGGGCGAGGGAGGGGATTCTGCCTCTCTGCTGCATCCAGCGCTGGGGCCCCCAACATCAGAAGGACATGGACCTGTTGGAGTGAGTCCAGAGGAGGCCACAAAGATGATCTGAGGGCTGGAGCCCCTCTGCTGTGAGGACAGGCTGAGAGAGTTGGGGGTGTTCAGCCTGCAGAAGAGAAGGCTTCAGGGAGACCCTCTTGATCAGGGAGTGGAGCCGTAAGACGAAGGGGGATGGTTTTAAACTGAAAGAGGGGAGATGTAGATTAGATATTAGGAAGAAATTCTTGACTGTGAGGGTGGTGAGACCCTGGCCCAGGTTGCCCAGAGAAGCTGTGGCTGCCCCATCCCTGGAGGTGTTCAAGGCCAGGTTGGACGGGGCTTTGAGCAACCTGGTCTAGTGGGAGGTGTCCCTGTCCATGGCAGGGGGGTTGGAACTAGATGGTCTTTAAGGTCCCTTCCAACCCAAACCATTCTGTGATTCTATGATTCCATATCTCCCAGTCTGTCTTGTGATTTTCTAATTTTCTCCTTCACTGATTTCAAGGCTTTCCCCCTAAACTTCAGCTCTGAAAACTTGCAGAGTTATGTGCAGCATCTCTAGCAGTGTCTGCCCGTTTCCTTTTGCAACTCTAGTACTAATCCAGGGCTGATATTACTGACTTCTGATTTCTTTATAGTATTTTGCTCTTTCTCTGTGGGCATCATACAGTATTCCTTCCTTCTGTCCCAAATGATCTGTTTAAACTTACTTAGATGCCATAGATACCTACACGTTAGCATGCTAGGTATATATTTTTCTTCATATTTACCAAGACTCTAAACTTTCTTGTGCAGAATACAATTGCAGATTGTAGAAATGTGAAGTCAGCAGAGAACACTAGTTTAGACAGGAGAGTAAGGCAGCTCCAGGTGTTTGAACAACCTGAATTCTGTAGTTATGAGATTGTCCCTGGGCTGAGGCCACTGAGACAAGCGAGTATTTTTAGTTCCCTGGTAAGACAGCTATAATTATATTCTGCAATATTTTCTTTAAACAATATGCAAAATAAAACTCTCCAAGTTCATTTTTAGCTGGCTGTTTTCTCTAGTAAACTACAGTAGATCCCAAGAAAGCTAAAGTATGTTCACATCCTTCTAGGTAACATTTAAAAAAATGCACTATAAATAAAACAATGACTTCTGCTACTAGCATGAACAGTATGAACTTGAAATATTTCAATGAGATAAATATGACAGCAGTTAAAATACAGTTCATTAAATGTAACGTATCGTACATTTTCAATTTGACTCTTTTTATCGTAAAACACAGCACAGAGGAGTGGACAGATGGCTATTAACAATCCCTTTACAATTTGGTAGAATCAGTCATGAATGAATAACTAAAAAAAACTGAAAGAAAAACTAAGATAGTTATGACTGTATTACTACTCAGTCTTTGGCTGAATTTACTTCTTCTTGACTTTGCTAAACTTCTCCAGTCTGCAAAATTCCATTCAGGTGCATTTGAGGAGATTCATACAGCATTTCCCCCCAAGAGCATCATCCTGAACTGTTGGGAGATGTACAAGAAATGGAGTCAGAAACCTGGTTTAGAAATATGCTAGTCACACCTAATGATGGCTGATGCACTTTCAGTCTTGTGAAAAGTTTCTCTCATTACCCACTTAACTGCCCCACTTAATGAGGGCAAGCACAAAACAGACATCTCTGAGAAACCAGAGGTGCTGTATGAAGGAAAAGGTAGGCTTGCAAGACGAAAGTGACTTCTTTCTTTAAGAAACTACAGCAAAAAACTCACATTCTGGCTGGAGTTAAGTAATCATTTGTATAGGGTACTGGAAAGACAGAAGTGAGGTGAGGGCTCAAAGAGAAGCAAAGGTGGATGACAACATTCAGAAGTTCACAGCAGTAACCACAGGCTCTATGGACACCAGCAAGCCAGATAGGGCACAACCCTCCGAAAACAAAGAAAAAGCATACCATGTAATTAAACAGCCTACAAGAATTTTTGAGATTTTAAATGTGATTTTTAAGGTTCACTGTTGCCAGATATATTGAGAAATAAAATGTTTCATCTATAACCTCTCATGTAATTTGTCAAGACAAACAAATTTAACAAAACAAGATTTTCTTTCTTGTAATCCTAAGTGGAAAACTGTTTCCTGCTGCTTTTGTTGAGGTAATGCTTCTGCAGGGAAAAGTATATTTTCATGGTATTAAAAAACAAACATGCCCTTCCAATTGTTCCTCTGTAATAAATTTAATTATATTTGTATTTCCACAAACTACATTAAATCATATTTAGCACAGAGAGGTGTGCCCTGGCAACTTTCCTATTGTTTTTATAGTTACTTTTTCCAGCCAGCAAATGCTGCAATCCAAGCTATCTCCCTTTTTACAACCATCTCTCTCCATGCTGTAGTAGCCTGCAGGAAGTGCAGTTGTGCACTCCAAATATACGATGTTTCATAGAATCTACCTCACCTTTCAGTAGTTCATTGTTTCAGCAACTTTACACTTCATTTATTTAGACGTCTGCCACTCCAACATGTTTAGCTGCACTTTAACATAGCAATGTCCCACAGCTCTAAAAAAAACATTTATTGAGCCAGCAGCATCATCAGTAACGTTTACTAACCAGTGAAAAATAGTATATTTTATAGATGCTCATTTCAAAGCACATCCTTAAAAGGTGAATAGGGGAATGTAGAGTATTTTATTGATATCTACACAACAGTGTATCATCATTCTTAATAGCCATTGCCACATTCTCAACTTTTTTGCAAAATAATGTAGCAATGAGAGCACCGGTGTCAAAACAAGGACAGATTTTGTGTGTGTGTCGGTGTGTTTAAATGTGCTACACATAGCAGGGAGAAGAGCATTCTCCTTGAAAGGACCAAACTCCAAATGGAATTAGACATTTCACAAATTTAGGCAGGCAGAACTCAAGACTTGGAATTATAAATAGGTTTTTTCTATAGCTTAACAGCCTTTTCAAGCCTCAGAATCTTTCAGTCAAACCAAAACAGCCGAATATGGTATTACAGAAGCTCTCATCATTAAGTTGCCTACCACCTCCCATTCTAAAAGATTTTTTGCCTTTTTATAGAACTTCTAGTGCATTTATTAATCATAAAGGGTCTTTGAAACACAATAAGAAGCTGTCCCTCCAGCAAAAGCAGTAAATTCTTTTCCAAACACAAAATCACTAATGCTTAGTTGATTTACACTTGTGAAAAACCTCACTTCTGCATTGCTAGCGAACCAAAATAATCATGACCTTGAGCACCCAAGATGGAGACTTGACCTTGTGATTCTCATAGTTGAAGCAGCTGAAGTACGCATGGTATAATTACTGACCTTGTATTTCTATTAATATACAAGACAGCAGACTTGAGCTTTGAGCAGACCTCCCTCCCAATGCCACTCCTCCTTCTCTGTCTCCCCAGCACCTGACTTCCACCTGAGCTCCTGCTGACATCAGGGACCAGAAGGCAGGGGTAGTTTTAGCTGGGATTTTAAAAATCATAGAACCATAGAACCGACCTCTCACGTTGAAGCAGACTGACGGTCTGTGAGCAGGCCTGGGCTCCTGGGAGCTGCGGCGCAGTGTTTACCACTTGAGGTCACGCTCTGCATCACGGCACTGCTTGGCTGCTATCTTCACAACAGCAGGCTAAATATTGTGCTCATCAAAGCTATTCACAAGACTCAGGAATTCAACTACCTGTTCTCTAGGAAAATGCATTCCAGCAGGTGTAGACCCCTCTACCGCTCACTCTTGCCAGACCTCTGACCAGTTTGGATTGACGTCCTTCCCTTATGTTCCACTTATTCTGTCTTTTCCTAACTCCCGTGGGAAGGACACTGGCTCACCCTCCACTGCTGGGTCTCACCTCAGGAACTGCATTCAACCCTCCCTCTTCTCTTCTCGCCTCTCTTCCTAGATCGTCCCTATCTTGTCCCCATTCCCACCCTTTCTAATGGGATGCCTTGCTGTTCCCTTCCTCCTTCCGTCCCCAAAAAGGCCTACTTTAAAATCAGTTTTCATCTTCCTTTATTCTGCCTGGAGAGCAACCAGATGAGAAAGAAAACACAGGGGATTTTCTAGCTCTCGATTCCTGCACGTGTCCTTCCCCAGACCCGCTCTGGAGGACCATTTGCAGTCCTCAGTGCTTCAGGAGGGAGAACCAAGGCTGCTAGTAGGGGAAAGGAGTGTACACAAGAAGATGGTAGCCAGGTGGACACATTTAACATGTCTCTCACAACACACAGGCCGGGCAGCTTTCAAGAGCTGGCCAGTATGTGTCAGTGCACTGGCAGAAAACAGGCAAAACACCAACATCAGAACTTGACCCCTTTTTAGGAAGTCCCCGTAAGTTTAAAAATGTAGGAATGCATCCTCAAAATGATTGCAAATATTTTAAGGTGAGCATAAACATATATTTTTTCTAATTCAGAAACAAATAAACTACGTTACTACATTGTCTCAATGAAAAGTTTCAACCCTAGAATTTGAAGACTGACAAAGTCAAAAGCAACTGAGGAGATTACAGACAGATCTTAAGTGCAGACTGCACTGCTGACATAGCCTGTAATAAATATTACACAGAAAGAAGGAATTTGGGTGTATAACCAGAACAGGATCTGAGTTATTGGAAAAAGTCTCTATGGAGATCTGAGATAATCACAAAAGCTGTCTCTCTCATTAACGGTTTCACAGCTGCATGGTTCGTCCAAAATAGAACAAACTGTCAAGAGTCCCTTCTTACAGTCTCTCTTCACATCTTAAAAGCACGAAACTTCTTCTTGGATCTTTGAAAACCCTTAGTGGAATTTAACTAGTAAAGACATATTGGTGTCTGAGACCACGGTTCCTTTTTTTTTGAAATATTGTTCAGGTGGAAATCACCATAGCTGGAAGATACCTGTCATGGCACCAAAAATGACACATACCAACTACAAACAGAAATGAATGAGCTCCAAATAAAGACATAAACATACATTACATGCATACATAATTTTATATATATGCACTCAGAGATACAACTAGGTATTTACATAGCACAATAATCTTTCATCCACACATTTTTTAATTCCATTTTTATGCCTTTTACATAGGTCTTTTGGGCCACATACATCACTTAGTAATATCATTGTTGGGATGAAGTTTCATTGCTTGGTGCCTCATTTGATCATTTACATCTTTGCACAGTTAAGAAACGAGACAAAGTAGAAGAGCTGTCTACTACTTTGTACTGGTTCCGCCTGGGCGAAAATGATACATAACATTTACTCTTACTGAAAGGAAAACAACTCTAATCTTACAGACAGGGCTGAAAAATTTCCTTTTGGTCTTATTTCTTTTGCTTTATTAGAGTATCCTTTTTTCCTACATGACATCAGGGTGCATAAGACAGTATTAAAAAGTCATAGGGTTTTTGTTTTGATGCTGCATCTACAGTTAACTAGTCCATAGTCCATTTTGCAACCTTGTATGAAAACATCAAGAAAAGACTTTACAGATATGGGTAAACACAGATAAAATTCCAAATGTAGTGACAAACGATTGGTATTTTACCATCTTCTCTGAAAATTACAGACTTTTTATCATGCTACAGGCAACAAACCTCAGCGACAATCTGGCTGGATGCTCTTCCATCCTGCAGTGTGTAAGTAAAATCATCCATAAACTACATGAGTTTCTTAAAACTCTACTTACTGTCCAGAACACATTCTTTAAATATTTATGTATACCATCCAATATGTTATATCACGGCCCACTGCAATGAAGTTTTCTATATTGAGGGAATGTGAGTAATTTAACACTAAAGAGTTGTCAGCAAGGTACAGAAACAATGTAGAAAGCATTTTTTTGCAAAAGACACAAATCTTGTGAAAGCATCACAGAATTTTTCATATCCATCCAGGCTTCCTTATATAGCTTTTCTACCTGAAATTTCCCACCAGTGCTTCTCCACGTGTGTTAACGAGCAGTACAACTTCCAGGAAACAAACCACCATGATGCGTACTGACCACTGCACCAGTGGAAAAAAATTAAATAACGCGGTAGCCTAAGTCCCAAGACACAATCCCACCACGGCCCATAACAGCAGAGTGTAAAATCCTTTACCTGCAGAAACCACAAGAAAGCACTTGCAAAAGATGTGCCATAGGAGCCCCTGCCATGTTCTCCAGGGCTTTCCCCCCCGCCCCAAGAAACTTGGATAACTTCTTTTATTTCTGCATTAGAGGGACAAAGACATGTTCTGACTGTGGAGCAGGCTATGTAGGGATGAGACAGCATGCCGCGAGTGAGTTATTCACCTTACCTTCAAATCATTCAAGACATGGCTCTAACTCCATGAGCCTGTACTGCCTAGAGCACTGCTTCTCCAGCTTTTGAAATGATAGGCCATTTTGAGTTATCACATTTTCTTCCAGACTACCAGACATCCTTATCATCAAACTTTTAAATACATGCTGTTTAATATGGATTTGTAACTGGGAAGCACTCGCTATGCAAAGCGACGACAGATCACAGTTTGAGAACTAGTGGTGTAGTAAGTTATTATATAGCACAATAAAAGATAAAGAAAGCAACAGAAGAAATACAATCTGCAAAAGGAGGGCATAACAGTGAAGTAAAAAAGAGAAGTAACACCAACAAGTTTAAAAACATGCCGAAGCAACAGACGTTTTGTAATTTGTATGTACTCCTTATGTTCTAAAACTAATCAACCCATGCAGTTACAAAAAAAAAAAAGCAATGTCAAAACCCCATCAGATAATTATATCACTTCTTTCATTCCTGTCACTGTATTACATACTACTCAGTACTACTACATAGTATTCATTATTTGTGAAATAACATTAAAATTGACGAGGTATAACATGCCATCTTGAATGAACCTCAATTATGAGACACTTTCTTTAATTTTCCTCAATATATCTTCAGAGCAGGTAGTGTCAGAAGGCAGAGAAAACCAAATTTAGATATATATGTATTTGCAACTACATCTACACATACAGGTTTAGCTATATCTCTCCATATGAATAACAACTTTGTTTCCAAGAATAAAAAGACAGACAATTGGTTACATTACTTCTACAGAGTATTTTTATACTTGAATATATTACTATTAGTTTTACAGAACTTCTTCTTCAACTGTGCCGGCAATCTTTGAATACTTTAGTAGGTGGGGGTTTTTTGTTGTTTTTCTTCTGAACACCACCACCGTGAAATTGTCATTCCCACCACAAGCAGAAAAAAAAAGCAGAACAAGTTTTCTAATAGTACATTAAAGTAAAAAATAGTATGGTGATAAAAGATGGCTTTTTAAGTCCCAAAACGTAACATGAATGATGACTAACAGAGAGGAAAAGAAAAGATTTATTGAAATACATCTCTGGCATAAAGGTAGACCAGGAATTCCAGAGAAGAAAAAATTCTCATCAAAAGAAAAAGCACTATTTACTGTCTGTGTGAATTCTCTGTCTTAAAATCTCTTTAAAACCTCTCTCCGTATTTCTGGAATCCCTGTTTCAAGACTCTTCGGAAGAGTGACTTTTGTGCTACCTAAATTTGAAGAAATAAACCAGCATAACTGAATGTTGGTGTCACAGAGACGGAGGAACAGGTACGTGTCCCATCTCCAGTCTGGGACAAGGATGTCACCCTTTCCTCTTGTAACTCCTTTCAGGAAGATGGGCGCACGTGCACATGGAAGCCAACGCAGCGGAAGAGGAGAGGCTCTGCGGGTACACTGAGCTGCAGCCCCGCCAGTCATGCCACTTTTTGTTTCAGCACCTATATACAAATGTTGGTGCCCAAGTGCCCACATTGCAGTTACTGCCTTTAAAACGCAGAAAAAAAAAAAAGTTAGTAGCTCCTCAGCTGCTCCCAGCTCTTCCAAAACCTGTAGCACCAGGGAGAATTCATTTCAGTCACAAAGATTGTGACATATCTGGAGAAAGCTCTATTTGCAGTTGCTGGAATATCATTTGCTCTGACTGTGACCACTTCAAATATCAGAAAACAAAAGCTGATTTCCTATGCTCTTGCTTCTCACTACCATATGAAGGCACAAAACCCCCAAATGCTGTAGAATTATTTTCAGTGTCAATTTCTTGTTTATCACATTTTCCACCCTATCTGTTTTTCAGTATCTGATAAGTCTCCCCGGGATCTAGCTACATCTCTGATAAAGAGCTGTTTGACGACTGCGTTCTTGACACAAGCTTTCTTACATACATTTTATCTATATGTAAATACACAAAAAGGGCATAAAACATGTTTACAAGTATAGGTGTTCCTGATACCGTATTCAAACACGTACACAAAGTAAATGCATGTATGCGCTCATATACATACAGTAATACAATGGGATTTCCACGGGGAAATGTGAAAGTTATTGTTAAAATGTCTGTCATCCATGTAAGAGAAACACAAATGAGCTGGGCATTAAATTTGCATACAGCCCCAAGCACAGAGGTTCCTGCATGTGTAGTGTTCTCCTGTTCTTGATGATGGGCATATCTGGCAGGGAGAGTCTGTCAGGATTAGCTCAGGAAAAAACACCCCCAAGGAGATAATTTGAAGACATACTGAGAATTTGCCTCAGTACATGAAAATAAACATGAAATCCACTGCAAACTATGCACACTAAAAGTTACCACAAACACTATGTCACACACCAGGGGATAATCTATTTCAGCTAATTAACACGCAGCCACACACAACACTGTGAGAAGTGGTTGCCACTTAGGATTGATTTAGGTCTTGCATTGCTTAAATAGACTTGGAAAGAAAAGGTCTTTTTAAACGCTCAGACAGAGAGGGAAAAAAAGGTAAAATTAAAGTAGCTGTGAAATAAACAGGCTCAGATTCACTTGATGGCTCAGCTTTCTAGTGAAGAACAAGACAACGTAAAGACGTTACTACTTCTTTTATAATAAATATCCAAGAGCTACAGTCCCCTTCTTGATTTTAATACTGCTTTTGACAAAGTCAATACTAACACCCTCTGCTCCAAGTTACAATTAAGATTATTTTTCTACTTTATGGGTAAACCCGTGTTAACAGAGTGTATCTTTTAACAACAATACTGGCTGCTGAGGTAGAAATTATTGTGACTTAAAATTCAGGAAGAAACCAGATAGGTATTACATTGCATGTGATTTGATTTTTAAAAATTATATAATCAATATGTGAAAACAACCTGGGCTGAAACCACCTAGCAGAAGAAAATGAAGCATTTCTCTTTCCTTCTCTTTTTCCCCAACCCAATCCTCTTTTCCTTTCAAATTTTCTTGCTATGAAAGCGTGATGCCATTTTGTATCTTATACTTTCTTAACACACAAGCACACGCAAAGGAAATAACATGTCATATCAAAAGCCGTACGTGAAAGCACATCTCCAAATGTTCACAGCTACACATCTTATTAAGCATCTTTACTACTCTTTAATAGTAATTGAAATTATTCCAAAGATCTCACGGACTTCTGCACTGGCCTGCTAACGTACCTCTCGTTACTTCATGGACAGTTCACAGATACTACTGAAAAGTACCATATGCATTTGTGGTAAAGACAGAGGGGGACATGCCTACCTACCACATGAGAGCATGAAACAAATCCAAATACTGACAACCCTCCTTAATTAAAAAGGGTACCTTCCAACAGAGACACGCAACTCTGAAAAGGCAAATTAATTCCCTACGTCCAAAATGTCAAATTTCAGGGTTCAGTAAGATGAAGCATAGAAATACACAACCAGAGCTGTAACTTTTGGAAAGCACTGGATAAATTATAAGATCTCGTTCATAATTAACCAGCAAAAGTTGTGAAGTTCTGTCCCTGAGTACCGGACGCGTGCAGGGTGCAGGGCCTTAGCCGTGCGACATCTGCTTTGGAAAAGAGATCCTTTCCAGATGGTCGCGAACAACCAGCACCCAGCTAAACCTCAACCGAGGTAAGGGAGTTCATGTTTGGGTAATGCCTGAGCAACGTCTATTCTCTACCGCATCGGCCCTGCTCTCCAAAATGCTTACCGCAGCAAGCGGACATCTTTTATGAACAGTGAGGTGACTGCTGTTCTCTATCTGCTAAGCGCCCCTGATGGTCTAACAGCAACCAGCAGGAAACCCAGCCACTATGCTTTAGTCCAGCAAATTTAATCCATCAGAATTTGAGCCAGAGTTGATTGTCTGAGGCTGGGCAGGGACCACACTTTGATCTCCTGTTCTCGTGCCTGGGACCATCACTAGACAGCCACTCGGTGTCACCACCAGTTGCCTTTAATTTCATCTCCTTCTTGTTCCTAACAACTATTGGCATTTTCTTCGTCAGAAAAGCTGTTCCTTCATCATAAACGGTCTGAGAAAAGAATACGGGCAACAGATTGAACGATGCTTTGCCATTTGGTCAGTTACAGCTAACAATGTGGGGAGAAAAGAAGAGTCTGTTATGGGTAACCAGGATGAAGGGCAACCGTTAGGTTTCATCCCGGTAGGAGGAAAAACTAAACTAAACTTTTTACTGGAAGGATCATTTGATCTTCCCAGTAAAAGAGAAGTAACAGAAGGATGTTTCACATAATATGTATCAAGGGAAGCAAGGTTTAGAACCATTAAAAGCAATTTTGGAAAGGCAGTTCTGCTCAGTACGGTATTGTTAATCATGATTATCCTTAAGCTACCTAAAGGGTGGGGCTATTCCTGTGTCTGCACGTTGATGTTTTACTGGTACAAATAAGTTGGGTAGCAAACACTGATTGATGGCAGAAACGAAGACATTTCATTTCAGAGTAAAATGATTGGTCTGTTCTGTGAGCAGAAGGACAAGTTATAACACGGTAGTTTCTTTTGAAGACTTCAGGTTAGTAAAAAGTTCAGTAAGTGTCTGGAAAAAGATTTTCAAAACAGGAACACAAAGTTTTGATTCAACCACGAAGAATTCACTCAGAAAAAATAATAATAATAATTTCAGGTTTCTTTGGTGGGATTGGATCTTGGCACCCCAAAAACGGATGATAACTTGCACACAAACACCACAGATCATGGGAAAATTGGATAGGAGTAGTGTAAGAAAGTTCTTTCGCCTATCAACTTGTAGTAACCTTAAAGAACTGTGAAGTTTTGAAACAACACTGATCGTTGTTTTTTAAATAGCTGAGTATTTTACAATAGGGGCTCTTACCTAATAGATTTCTTGGTACAGATGGGTGAAAAAAACCTGGTGACCTTTCTTTTATGAAGGCACAAATAACCTGAAAGGGTGCAGCCATTTCAGAGTGCAGGAAACCAAAACCAGAGCAGTGTTTCCATCCCACTCTAAACCACCACCACACTAAGATCAAAGATTTCAGATCACAAAGAGCTGCCTGCAAGCCTCTTCAGGTCTCTTCACTTGGACTTTTATTCTGCTACACGACCACTTCAGGCAACAGCATCCCAACACTAAAAAATGGAAAACCCTTTCCTAGCCTGGACGATGCCACGCAAATGGCAGAAAAGCACATGGCAGCAGGGCCACTGCCGCAGCCCTCCCGATGTCAGGAATACAGGATGCAGCGACTTCTGGGTCCCGTCAGCATCGACCTGAACTGAATGAAAGCGCCATTGCTAAAACACCGCAGCCTTTCTCCCCTAAAAGAAGGCGGTCTGCCCCAGCAAACCGGTCTCAGCAACAAAATACCTGAAACTTGATCAAAAAAGCAAGGGGAGAATCCAATACAGTTAAAATCCTGATGTAAAAGTAGCCTACTGAGGACAGAATCTGGCCTCGGGTTTTTCACATCATACAGCAAAGTAATACCAGTAATTCCCTAAAACAGTACTTCAATAATGTTTATCCGTGTCAGATTTCAAAAAGAAAAATACATTAAAAGTAGGACCACAATACTCAGTGTCTGCTTTGTGAAAGCTTGTGATTGCATTCTGTTTTTTTCCTTTGAAAATTTGATCTTGTGTCTTGACAGTGACAAATCGCTGGTTCTTCGCTCAGTGGACCTTCCTGATAATAGAAGATATTCTTCCCCAAGAGAAGGAATATTTCAGGTAAACACATTCACATGGACTGAGCCTGCCCTTTACTGAAAAAGAGTTTGATCTAATTGCTTGAATGTCATCACAGGACAGAACATCTTAAGTTAGATTACCAGGTAAATTTTAAATGACTTCAAACATTAAAATGCCTGTTTTTCTCAAGATATTGTTCATGATTATCTGTGAAAGGCAAGTTTTACACCATTGTAATACCCCACGCACAATGAGAGCTATGCAGTATTCATAGTCTGAATAATTCTTTAAAAAAAATTAGTTCACTTAAAAAAAGCAGAAAGAGAAAACAGGGTACAAAAACCCCAAAATTGCACTACAGCAGTTTTAGCATAAGTTTATCATGAGGCACTGTTTTATACCCTCACTTGAGATTTTCTTTCCAGTTTAGAGGTATCTACTGTAGAAGTACGTAAGTGTATATCTCTGTAATCTTTGTGCCACAGACCCCAACAGATTTCTAAGTACTGCTGTCTAATTATGAAGAGTTAAAAAAGATAACTTATAGCATATCCTCCAGACAAGCAGTTAAATGGTTTCCTGCCATGCTTTGCGTAGCCTTATTTTTTCCACATACTGAGAACAGAAACACAGGGAATGCAATACACAGAAAAAACCCTACCAGCCTCACCTGTAGACGGTTAGCTTTCCCTTGCTACAGAAATTGATACCTACATATGACCTGCACATAAAATATCTGACATAAGAATGTGCATTGCTGTGAGGACATAACAGATTAAAAAAAATAAAATTATATTAAAACAAGATTTTTGTTTTAATGTATAGAGGGAGAAGCCTCCTTCCCTCACAGTATTTTTTTTCCTTCTCCTGTCTATACAAGTATATGCTTCGGTTTGACAGAAGTCAGTCATGATGGGGTCTTCCTCCTGGGCGTCCTGCTTCCCTCCGGGACCCCCATGCTGGAAAACCACCCCCTTCTCTTAATGAGTTACGACAGGAGCATTTGCTATGAACAGCAGATGCTATTCTAACTCGGCCACTGACACCACAAATTGAAGCAGGGCCTTCCAAAACAAGTCAGCTTTTCTCGTTAACCACACAGCACTTGCCCAGGCAAAACAACCAATAAAAAATATTCGTTTCTCAGTTTTTTAATGCTTGGGTTCCCGTAACAATTTGAAAGATGAGGAGGTTTGCATTCAACAAAAAAAACCCAACCACCCAAAAAACCCCACCCCAGCCAAAGAGCGGCGGGGTGTGTGTGGGAACTCAATATGTGCCTCTCCCCTCCACGACAAAAATGCCTTCTATTCTCGCCAGAAAGGGAAAGGCTGAGAACTCCCATGCTGATAGTCCTGATCTTTCTCTGCTGCTGCCGTGAGTCAAAGGTTAGTTCCCTCCCAGCTGCGTCACACTTGGCTCCTTCGAACACACAACCCAGCACCCCACCAATACCATTAGAAACCAGTTTGCTCACAGGAGGCTGTCTCAGACGTCCAGCGTTCCCTTCTCAAAAATCCCAGTCCAGCACACAGGAGAAGTCATAAACTTGTATGTTAACTGGTGCCTTGTAGGATTTTTTTGTTAAACCCCGCTTACTGACTCTCAGTAACATTAAAGACAATCTCAGTAAAATAGAAAGTGTCAACAGTTTTATTCAGCACACCGTGATCACGGGTCAGGGTGATGATCACATCTTCTTTGGTATGACCCCTTAGGAAAAAAATAGTAAACCCAGAGGCATTCTGCATTAAGTGACAGGAGAGCAACTCCAGAGGAAAATAAACTCATTTTAAGAGACGGTATGCTTCCGCTGGGTTCTAGAAATGGAAGCAGTGATATTGTGAAGCATATAGCGAGGCAAAAATAAAGTTAAACTGTGAAGATAATTTGCAGAACAATTTTCTATCTGAACAGCCCTGGATTTAAAAATAATGCCTATATTCCATTTTTTGCTAATGCATATTTTACAAGTTGAAAAAGCCAGCAATAGCAGCATCGGTAGTGGGTCACCTCCTCGGTATGGCAGCGGGGTCGGTGTTCCCCTGGGATGGCCTGATCCTGCACTGCCGTGGTTCTGGCGAAACATGGTCACCTGCTTCAGCTCCAGGGACGGCTCCTGACTCGAGTGAGTATTGGATCAAGCCCACGGTGAGGAGCATGGACAGATTTTGTTTATAGTCTTAAAGTGTACCTAAAGCTAAAGGAGACCACGAATGTCATATATTTTGCAGAACAGAGCAGAAAATGTGAGACAGAAAGGTGGAATTATGCTCATGTATCAACACCTGATGGACAGCATGATAAAACAAGCAATTACGAGGGAACGTTGCACCTCTGAGGTTCCTCGTGAGAGCGATCTGTTGTGCCTTCCTCCACCCGTCCCACAGAAAAAAAGGATACGTCTTAAGAGAGAAGTGACTCACAAGGCCAAACAACTTAATGCGTAATCTTTAGGCTACTGTTTTAAGATCACAGATTGTCATCAAAGTCTGGAAATTATGCAAATAGTACTAGCAGCATTTAGAGGCCTGCACAAGTAAAGGCTTCCCGACCTAAATAGTAATTGTGTCTCAGAAAAGGCAGTGATTTTTTTGTGTGATGCAAGGGTGCTACCTACAGGTTTGAGTGGAGAATGACATCCAGGGAAGATTAGGAAAAAAGATCCTATTTTTATGAGGAAATAGGACAGAACTAGCATTATCACTGAATTAAATCCTTCTTAATTTCAGGCTAAAGAACATATGTTTTACTGAAATTTTTTTAAATCCATAATCCCAAAGATTTTCGGTTAACCCAGTTTAATCCTAAATCTTACAATGGTGCTTATATTTTTTTCTATTTTTGTATATTTAAAGCATTTCCAATGTAATGAAAAATAGGCTAACTTTCCTTTTTCATCAACAAAAATTAAATAACCTCTACACCCTTCTGACACACATATTTCAGACATATTTTTGTTGACAAGTAGTTTTGGCCATAGATACTGAAAGATCGCAATTAGTGCTTGGTCTTGTAAATACATTAAGTTGCTAAACAGGAAGTATTTGTTACCATATTAAATATATTTCTATCCTGTATCTCTTGTATAATCAATGCTTCACTCAATACCGTGCAACTGTATTGACAATTACTTACAATAGCCTAAATACAACAGTACTTCCAATATTTTTGAGATAACTAATAGACGCTTGGGAAGCTCCGTTAATCTAAGTGTGTGCTTTTTCTTCCCTGTGTCTTTTACATATCCGTCTCTTCCCCAGGCAGGTCAGATATAGCAAACACCTATGCATATGTGTAAATTTACTCCTGGGGACAGCCCTACCGATTTGAATTGAACTTAGTCATATGAATTTAACAGCACAGGCTCAGTTTGTTAACTTTTCAGAAGAAGGATCCCTACGGTGTGCCCACCACCCTGCAGACACCACTGCAGTACACAACCAGCAGATAATGATAATGGTAGTAGCAGCAGTAGCAGCAGTGTCCTCTTACATTTATGATCAACAAAGATTCAGGGAAGCTGTGCAATTCAAAAGTAGTGCATTCCAGCTTTTAAAAAAATTCTGACATCTTTTTTTTTTTTTTTTTTTTTTTGGAGGGGGAACAGTTTCACAAGTAGTACAAAAACAGAAAAAAATGAAAAATATTATTAAATGCATTTTATATTACATAACAGATTAATAACTGAGAATATATATCTTTCCAGATACAGAACTCAGCACTTCTGTATTTAAAGGCTGTATTTTTATATCCATAGTGATGAAAGGACATCACCTTGCCACAAGTACAATTAGATATATTTTAATATTGCTGCAATGCTATGAAAGGGGGAATTTCAAAATGTCTTTTTTGTGGCCATTTGCCTGAGTCCTGAATACCTTCCAGGGAGGAAAAGTCAAGATATATTTTTATTTGTATAACATAATTATGATATTCAAAATTAATAATCTCATGAGCTGAAAATATGCTTTCTTTTACAGTCCCAGTAGAACAAAGCATCTAGATTAAAGCACTTTTCTAAAACAGTTAGGAAACATTACTAACTAATTCCAGCTTGACTAGAAACATTATTGGAAAGAAAAAAAAAAAACAACAGCAAAAGGTCTGGTTAAAAAAAAATCTCGGAGAAGAATCAACAGTATTGAGGTATGCTACAGAATGAAATAAAAAGTGTTCGGTAATGATACATAACTTTTGCTTTATTCTTAGTCACCTAAAATACCTCTTAAGGACAAAATATATTGATCCTGCTAATATTGTTACTGATCTCAGATTCAAATTATTTTGCCAAATATTCAATTATTCATAATTTTCAGATGAAATTTCAAGAATAGTTGT